>WUAM01000431.1:34053000-34074743 GCA_024336885.1 Actenoides hombroni
GAATACTGTGTCCAGTTCTGGGCACCCCAGTTCAAGAAGGACAGAGAGCTACTGGAGAGAGTCCAGCACAGAGCCACCGCAATTATTAAGGGAGTGGAGCACCTTCCTTATGAGGAAAGGCTGAGAGAGCTGGGTCTCCTTAGCCTGGAGAAGAGGAGACTGAGGGAGGACCTCATCAATGTCTATAAATATGTTAAGGGCAAGTTTAAGGAGGATGAAGCCAGGCTCTTCTCTGTGTCATCCAATGTTAGGACAAGAGGCAATGGAAATAAGTTGGAGCACAAGAGGTTTAGGGTAAACACAAGGAAAAACTTTTTCTCTGTGAGGGTGACAGAACACTGGAACAGGCTGCCCAGGGAGGTTGTGGAGTCTCCTTCTCTGGAGATGTTCAAAACCCTCCTGGACACATTCCTGTGTGACTTGGTCTAGGTGATCCTGCTCTGGCAAGGGAGCTGGACTAGATGATCTTCCGTCTCTCTCTCTCTCTCAGGTAGCTGTAAGCTACCTGGAAGGAGGTTGTAGCAAGGTGGGGGTCCATCTGTTCTCCCATGTAACAGGTAATAGTACAAGAGGAAAGGACCTCAAGTTTGCACCACAGGATGTTTAGAATGGATATATATTCAGTGAATGTCTTCACTGAAAGGGTTGTAAATCTGTAGAACAGGCTGCCCAGGGAGGTAATGGAGTCACCATCCCTGGAGGTATTTAAAAGGGGTGGCACTTAGGGGCGTGGTTTAGTGGTGACCTGGCAGTCCTGGCTTAACAGTTGGACTTGATGATCTTAAAGGTCTCTTCCAACCAGAACGATTCTATGATTTTTATGATCCTGTCACTGGATACCAGAAAGAAGAGCTCAATACATCCCTCTCCACATCCACTCCTCAGGCAACTGTAGAGAGTAAAGAGGTCACCCCTCAGCCTACTTTTCTTCAAACTAGGAAAACCCAAAGTTCTTAACTGCTCCTCATAGGACACTCCTTGTAGCTCTTTCACCAGTGTTATTGCTCTCCTCTGGACTTGTTCAAGGACCTTCACATCCTTCTTAAATGGTGGGGCCCGGAACTGCACACAATACTCAAGGTGAGGTTGCACCAATGCTGAATACAGCGGGACATTTGCCTCTGTTGACTGTCCAGTAATGCTGTGTTTGATGTACCTCAGGATGCGATTTCCCCTCTTGGCTACCAGGACACACTGCAGGCTTCTAGTGATCCTGCTGTAGACCAGCACCTCCAGATCCCTTTCTGCAGGGCTGCTCCCCAGCCACTCCTCTCCCATTTTATACTTGTGCCTGGCATTATTCCATCCCAGGTGCAGGATCCATCATTTCAGATACATATTGACTCACATGTGCCCAAGGTCAGAATCAGGTTAGATGTGGGCCACACACCCAGTGTGTACCCCTGCTCCTGGGTCTCTGTGCCTCATATAACATCTCCATGGTCTTGGCAGATTTGCAGGAGTTTTGAAGAAACAGTAGGGTTTGGTTTAGGTCAAAATGCTTGAAATAATGATGGTTGGTTGTTTAAAAATGGTACTTTTATAGAATAAAGTCACTATCACAGACTTAATCCTACATGCCTCTGTAAATTAGGTCAATGAGAGAGGTGGGTCCATATGCAAGATGTGGGGAATATCTTCTTTCCCCAGAACAATTCTACATAGCAGCTGCTCAAATATTCCTGCAAAGTATAGGGAGCTCTTTCAGAAACAGACTCAAAAGTGAGACAAACTCTAACGAGTGCTGCTCATCTACCTGGCAAAGAGTGTTGTGCAGACCAAAGGATAAATACTTCTGAAGTGTTTGTTGCAAGGCCAAATTTTACTTTCAGTTACTGATATTAATAAAAAATATATACATTTTCTTTTCTGTTCCTCCAAGCCTATTTTTTTTAAAAGCACCAGGAAGAGGCTTATATGATGACTAAATACTTACACAAGTATGGATAGAGTTTGACAGACATGACCAGAAGTATTTTCATCTCTGTGCCATTTGTCAGCCAAAATTGATGACAAATGGTATGTCACTTTCTGTCTATGACAAGTACGCTTTTAAGCAGGGAATTTATCTGTAAGAATTTCTTCTTCATAAATAGGAGGCCTTGTCTCTAAATTGGGACACACTATGCAGAATATTTTCATCTAGGAATGCCAAATGTTGCAGAAGCAAGGAGATTAGCACAGAGATTTGGCTTGATACAGCATGCCAAGACAGAGGGGAGAAAATCTTTTAACAACTGAGAATACTTAACTCCTTTGCTGATGCTGCAAACCAGTGCAAAGGCATTGAAATCTAGCCTGTTTATTTAGCAGGTGCCATTCACAACAGCAACTGTTGTTGGAAAATATTCTTAGGAGAACTCTGCCAAGATTTGGTGTGCCCATGATTTGACACTTCTTGGTTTTCTTCTGTTGCTTCACAACATACTAAATTCTAGGTATTACTTTCTAAAGTGGTATTTCAATGCTCTTTTTTTTCCTGATTAAAAATGCTAAAAAGGTGGCCTAACACTGAAAGACAGTGACCAAGGGGCTGAATATGGACATTTCAGCATATGAAACAGAAATAACATTATTCACAAACATCTATATTAAGCAACAAGGGTATCATAAAGCTGCATTCATGAGTGTTTGCAGAGTGTTTTGAACTACTTGATTAAACAGCACCTTATTAGTGAAAATTATGATTAATGAGAAGCTTATAACAACAAAGCTCTCTCTTCAAGGACTGCAATAGAAAGAAAGAAAGAAAAGAGAGCACATTTTCAGACTGGAGTTGCTAAATTAATAATTAGTAAGTGAACATCCACTGAATGGGTACTTGGGAGATTTTTATACTATAGTTCAGGCTGACCAAAAAGGACATGCACTTTGTTCTATTATTTCTCATTTTTTTAAATAAAACTTTAAGAGCTTATTGTTATTCATCTTAATAAAAGTACTATTTTACAACATGATGAGAGACATGCCAGAGATGGCAAGCAGAAGCCCTTGGGATCAATACACTCAACTGAGCCTGAGCAATTTAGTTACTCCATTACGTTCCATAATGCAAGCTGGTGCCTTTTCCATCCAGCTATAATATTGATCCATTAGAGAAAGAGGAGACATGGTCCTTCTCATTTATTTATGACAAGGCATGCACACTTGTCTGACATCATCCTTGTCACAGCTAATGAGAAACTGAAATAAATCAGGTTTTGTGGCATCACAGAAGAGATGAAAAAGTTCTTTCAGGTCTAATGATCCATCTTTTTACATTAGGGGAGTGCTCTCTAACATATGCAACCAAATAATTTATTGTATATAATTGTATATGTCCCAAAGCAATGAGTTTTCCACACCACTACTACTGTATGGGGTATGTGCCTGTGTACACATACATACATTGTATAACCATCAAGGAACCAATATGATTTAAAGAGGTGTGTTTAGTATTGGCAGTAGTAAACAAAGGAAGTGAGAAAGCACTTTAAGTTCTTCAACTCTTATATCTAATTTGCTGTGGTGGATCAACGCCATTGGGATAAGATACTGCATGGCACAGGGCTGCTGGTGACACATAAGCCTATGCCAAGAGCCAAGGAAGTGTTTTCAATGCCAGTCCAATATGAACATGAAGGTAATGAGGTGAAAATTACTTATTAATGCCTGGAAAGAGACTCCACATCACACGGTGCAAAAATCACCCTCCAGTGCCCAGCCTGCTCCATCTCTTGTCCACAGACTGCTCTAGACAGAGAACCTGGCTCAGCACATGCTTGTCCTGGTTCCATGCTGGCATGAGCTTGGCTGCGCCTCTGAGCATAAAGGAGAGCATGAAGGACCCGAGAAGATTTTTCTGCTCTATCCCTCTTCCTCAGCAGCACAGATATGGCCAGGGCCTCTAAATTCACCTTTGGGGAGTAAGAGGAATGTGAGATGCTGCTCGAGGATTGGGGCAGGCTGGTGACACTGCTGTTACAAAATACCTTATGAGGGTTGATCAGAAGTGATAATTCATGTAGGAATTGACCTGGGATGGAGAAAAAGAACAATATGGAAAGAGACATTTGAGAAGGAAGGGGGATGTTTGCAGGAGGCATTTTGTGAGGAAAACACAGATAGCATAAGGAAGGATTGAGAGCACATTACTGCATTTCCCCTTCTCTCCCAATGGGTTTCCAGACATCTCCTGACACTCGCAATTTCTTTCATAGCGCAAATGATTTTGTGGAACAGGACCCAGTGACAGCTGGTGCCTGCTTGTAAAGCATATCAGACCACGCTGAAGCTACTATCATGTTCTCCAGGATCTCTGATTACATTAGTTAAAATTTGACAGTAATTCTGCTGCTAATAATGCTAAGTTCCATTATGTACCATATACAGTTAATGAAGAGACAGGCAGGTAAACTCGCCTGTCCTAAAACAAGACACAAGCTGTTCCTTTTGCTTCACTGAAGTTCTAACTCAAACTGGTAATTTAAATACTGACATTTTTATTTCCTTCTTCATGGGAGATCAGAGTGTTAAAGCTCTGACCTTTACTATTTTCCACCAGCTGTCTTATCTCCAATAGGTGGTGACTGTGATATGCAACCAGCTGTATCATTCCACTGTATGAATGATAAAGAAGCTAAACCTTACTGATGAGAGAACCCGAGGCACTTTCATGCCCTTCTGAGAGGTCACCAGAGAAGCTCAAGACACCTGCCCAACCATGTCCTGAGTGTAATCATCGCCTCCAAGAAATGCTGCCTTATTTTGGTTTCACCTGGGTGAAGACAATTTCTAAAGGTAAATTTAGGGAAGGCAACTAAGCCTCATTTATTTCTATTCTGAACTTCATGGTGGCACATTTCTTTCTGCATAAACACATGCAGGTCTTCACAGGCAATGTGAAGCCTTCCTTTTTCACACAGCTCTGGCGTAACTCCATCACAAGCAACAACATACTTGCTAAAAATTCCAAGCAATTGCTTTATTCTATTACTCCGGTCAAAAAGAAGAAAAATGCTAACAAATTAAGACCACCATATTTAAAGATTTAGTTCAAGACTGCTAAAATGCAAATATAACAATTAAAAACACACTTATTAGAAAAATGTGAATATGCTCTACAGAGATAAAACACTGCACCAAATTAATGTGTGGCTTTTTATATTCCTAAAATGAGGCAGAAATAAATGCTGAATAATTTTGTATAACAAAAAAATACCACTGAACTAATTAAAACTTATTTCTAAAAATGTTATATCTTCCAAAAGATCAAATACTTCAAAGTCTGACATGCATTTTATTAATTCTGTGCATTATTCAAGGGGTTCATACAAGCTGGACAGCTAGACAGTATTTAAACACTTCAAGAAAATGCTCTTTTGGATTATGAAAACCTACATTTCTGTATATTTTCACATAAAAATGCATCCAGTATTTTAGAAACCATGCTTTTGAGAGCAGAGTCCAAGTAGCCCCCGAACACTGTGAAGCACAATGACCACTGTCTAATTTTAGGTGTGTGGTATATCGGTTTTCTTGGAAGTTCTCCTGTGTTTCTATTGACTTTAAAAGGAGCCTCAGGCAAGCATGATCCTAACTTAGGCATCTTAGGCCCTTTGTATTACTTTTCCATGAATCTGGGTCTGTTGCCCTGGAGTCTGTATAGAATTGTGTCTGAGAAACAAGAAAACAATTAAGCAAAAAAAAAAGAGAAAGAAAAGGTTTCCCAGTTGGCCCCCAAAATGCCAAATTCACCCCAGTGTCATTCTGCTGAAAACAATGGAAGTACACAGGAGCTGAACTTTTCCCACTGTCTTCACACGACAGTAGGCAGCCTATAAAACAATTGTATCTAATTAAATTATGTCATGGTTCTGCACATTTCCAGTATGGGAACAGAAATTCTCCGTGTGGGATTGGTTTTTTGTATTCTTACAACCCATACATAACAATGCAAATGATTACTTTCTTAATCATTGGATATCCTGTTTCCAACCAGACATGCTGCTTGGTGTTGAGAGGGTGAAAATCCTGACACAGGAGAAGAAGTGACAAGACTAAACGCTGACAAGAACACAGCCTCAGCATTCACATTCACTGCTGGAGTGCTCCCTTGGTAATAGTATTTTGTTATAAGCTCATTAAGGGCTAAATTAGGCCTCTTATAATTCAGTTTCTGGTAGCAAGCAATAATAAGTTGTTTCATAAATAAAGAGCTGACAGAGCTGTAATACCTCTGCGAATATGAGGTGATGGCAACTCTAAAAACAATGATGGGAAAACTTCCCTGTGGGTTCCGCAGTGTAAGGGAGGCTCTGCCTTACGTCCCCACTGAGGTGATCAATGTGATGGTGACAGAAGTGTGTAGTTACTTGTAGCCATCAGCATCAGGATCAGTGGTTCTGTCACGTCAAAAAAGAGATGCAGAAAAGAAGACTCCTCCTTGCATCGGCTACTCCTTCTTAACACACCAGCACTGGCTGCTCATCACAACTACCCTGCTGTTACCTCCCCTCCTACTCAAGTGAGATCTCCCAGTGGTTTCTGCAGCAGCTGGGTAAGTACCAAGGTACAACCTCAGAGGCCATCAAATAAATGTTATTCTTTGGTTTAGAGCAAAACACCATTGCCTCATGCAGTACTTAGATGAAAGCAAAATTAATATTCTCATAAAATAACAAGGCAAGTACTCATTACTCGGCTTTTGCTCTGCTGACATGCATAGTTTTAGCCACAATAAAAAAATTTTGCCTGATTACCAAAAAAATTTGCTGAGAAACACAGTGCAGTAAACTTGTTCTAGCTCTCCTTTTTCACTTGTTTTTAAAGCTGTGCTAGATCATTAGGCCACATGCAGAACAAAAAGCATCAAATCATTTGTCAAAGAACAAGACATTGGATTTCCATACGAACAAATGTTTACATTTAAAAATTCATACATCAACTTCTGCTAGAATCAGATCAGAGATAGGAAAACAGTCATTCCTTTGAGTAGTGAATCATTCTTGGCACTCTATGTTAAGAACCACTCTCCTGATGGTAACACACAAAGCTATTGGAATTTTGTAAGCTTTCTACAACTCCATACACAAGAAAAATTAAGAATAGAGAACTCGGCATGAAGAACATTTTTGTAACAAGTAATTCTAGGAATTTTTTAAATCAGGTCAGCCATTGTAGCATGAAAAAATGTATTGTGCATCCCAGTGCTTGAAGGCAGCACTGAAATTCAGAGAGACCTTTGCCCAGGGAGGGTGTTACTGCAGCAATCTGTTAGCACATCTATAGAGCCGAGCCCAGACAAGACATCGGGAAAGAAGAACCAGCTCACGTACAAAATCCTACATTTCACCCACCCTGCCAGCGCACTGCAGCTTATGAGTCACCCAAAAATCCTGTAGAGACACAGACAATACAGTTATTTGCCTAAATACACTATTAAACGTGTCACAGTCAATGTTGTCTCGACCCAGGAGTGCTAAAAGCATCGGGATACCCATAAAACATCTCCCACAAACAACTGCAGTGACCACGGGATCTGCTATTGAGCTTGTACTTACAGCATCCGCTGGGACAAAGCTCGATATTTAACTATTTCTTCACAAACTGCTTCCACATGCTTGTCTGCTCATTGTGCCATTTCTTCCATTGGTTGCTTGTGTTTGACAGCATCTGGACCTCAAAATGATTCTTTTACCCCCGTCTCTTCTGCAAAATCAGCAGGCTGCGGAGGGATGCGTGACCACTGCTGCAGCTGCGAGGTATCCAAACAGCCCAATGCAGCAGACGCTTTAGCTCCCCCTTCCCAGCGTGGTTTTTTTTCTTTCTTTGTGTGTGGAGCTGGTTTGTTTTGGTTTGGTTTTTTTTTTAAAGAGATATGGTCCTGACTAAAATTTTAGGTTTTGCTCTGTTTAATTCAAATGTACTTCCTGACATTTTGCTGCATTATTTATTCACTTTTTGCATTTCTTTTGGATTATACAATAGAAATAACAGATTTTCTACCTATTTATTTCATGCTTGAACTATCCTGCTATGTCAAAGAATATGTACATTTAAGATGTCTAAGATGTCCCCTCTGAAAACTTCTCTCTGTATAGCAGCTTTAGTAAATACCCTTACAGTTCTGCTTCTGCCTCTCTCCTTTATCAAAGGACTGCCTTACATTAATTTTGTCAGTGCTGATTACAAGTTCATGTGCTACCAGTAGCATCCTGAGTTTGGTTTCTCTTTTCCAAGTTGGCACTGGTAGCTGTTAGCACTTACACATTTTAAAATTTAACTCCTTATTTACATCACGTGCATTTTCCTATTCATGTCATCAACTCTGCATAAAGCAGACCTCAGAAGAATTGAGGATCTCAGCTACAACCTTTAACAGAAGCAAAGATTGGACCACTTAAGGCATTTATAAGATTTTTCATTCTCTCACTTTAGTCAACCAGGTTGTCCTCCAAGGAAAACCAAGAAACCTTACCTTTGAGAGCTCATCTAATCTTGCCAGTGCTGCTGCTTTGAATCCCACCAGTCAGTGCAGAGTCCTGTCCCTCTCTGTGGTCCAGGAACCCAGTCAGAAAAATAACCTTCCTATCTCTGTTTGTCTTCATTTCACACAGAATCACACAGAATATTAGAGACTGGGAGGGACCTCTGGAGTTCATATAGTCCAATCCCCCTGCCAAGGCAGGTTCACCTAGGTAAGGTCACACAGGAACACTTCCAGGTGAGTTTTGAATGTCTCCAGAGACAGAGACTCTGACATCTCTCTGGGTAGCCTGTTCCACTGCTTCATCACCCTCAAAGTAAGGAAGTTACTCCTCATGTTTAGATGGAACTTCCTATGTTCAAGTTTGTGTCCATTACCCCTTGTCCTGTTACTGGGTACCACTGAAAAGACTAGTTCAACCCTCCTGACACCCACCCTTTCAGTATTTATAAGCATTGAGAAGATCCCCCCCTCAGTCTTCTCTTCTGCAGACTAAAAAGACCCAACTCTCTCAGCCTTTCCTCACAAGAGAGATGTTCTAGTCCCTTAATCATCTTCATAGCTCTTTGCTGTACCCTCTCCAGCAGTTTCCTGTCCTTCTTGAACCAGGGAACCCAGAACTGAACACAGTACTTCAGATGTGGCCTGATTAGGGCAGAGTAGAAGGGGAGGACAACCTCAGTCAACCTGCTTGCCACACTCTTCTTGATGCATTCCAGGATACCATTGGCCTTCTGGGCCACAAGGGCACATTGCTGGCTCATGGTCATCCTGTTGTCCAGCAAGACTCCCAGGTCTTTTTCCACAGAGCTGCTTTCCTGCAGGTCAGCCCCTAACCTCTACTGATACATGAGATTATTTCTCTTTAAGTGCAGTACTATACACTTGCCCTTGTTGAATTCATAAAGTTTCTCTCAGTCAAAATCTCCAGCCTGTCAGATCTCACTGAATGGCAGCACAGTCTTCTGGTATGTCAGCTACTCCTCCAAGTTTTGTGTCGTGTAAAATGGTGCACTAACACAGCACTTCACAAGAGCTTCAGGACTGGCTGAAAGCATGGATTAGGGATTTCTAGGGAGTTTAATGCTCTTTTGTCTCTGCAGGCCTTGGCTGCACAGAAGGTATACTAGAAATAGCCTGTCTACAGGGTAATGCTGGCAGGAATAGAGAAAACAAATACTGACAAGAAGAAAACACAGTGCTATTGCAGCTTCATACAGACTGAGGACTCCTCCTTACAGAACTCCTGGACTTTACTATGACTCTGCTGCTTTTCCTTAAAAAACTCTTTTTCCTGCCAAGGAGCTGAGGCTGACTCTTCTCACGTTGAAGGTTAAAGTAACACTGCAAGAAATAGAGGTGTCTGCAGCGTTTTATAAAAGGTTATATTAATATTCCAAGTAAAAGAAGCCTGTTTCATGTTAAAGTACCTCTAATAGTAAGTGAAATTATTTGTGTTATCACAAGCAATCTACCAGAGGAGGCCAATGAATGTTATATTTAGAGTCCTGATGATGAAAGGTCAAGAGGTACTGAGCATAAATAAGCAACAAAACCATCCCTACAGTATTGCTTTATGTAGTACAGAGATCAAGGAAAACACATTTTTCTGATCATTACCTCTTAGCTTAAGTTCAACACGGTCACAGTAAGAAATACTCTCTGAGTTCAAGCAAACAAAAGGACATTGTAACCAAGCAGAGCAGACTATTTTGCCAGGAAAACATGCAGTGCCAGTCTCCAAAACATTGTCCTGCTGGGTAAGCTGTTGCAGCACAATGATCTTGCACAGCTGTCGTGTTGCTCCTAAGTTTAGCTGCCGAAAGCATTGGCTCCAACGCAGTGGCACGCTGAGAACGAAACCTCACTTCCCAAACAGGGCACGTGTGTCAGCAGCAGCTGCCTGGGGCTGTGCTGGCCCCATGGGTCAGTAGTGTGGCATCAACCCTGCTTATCAATATCATACCCTGATTGCAGAATTGGGCCTACAAGAAAGCTGGAGAGGGACTTTTTACAAGGGTATGTAGCGAGAGGACAAGGGGCAATGGTTTTAAACTAGAGAACAGTAGATTTACATTGGATATTAGGAAAACGTTGTTTACTATGAGGGTGGTGGAACACTGGAAAAGGCTTCCTGGTGAGGTGATGGATGCCTCATCCCTGGAGATATTCAAGGTCAGGTTTGATGGGGCTCTGAACAACCTGTTCTAGTTGAGGATCTCCCTGCTTAATGCAGTGGGGGTTGGACTATGTCTGGGTGCGTTCCTATGTGACCTGCTCTAGGTAGTCCTGCTCTGGCAAGGGAGTTGGACTAGATGATCTTTCGAAGTCCCTTCCAACTCTTATCATTCTGTGATTCTATGAAAAAAAAACATACAGAGGAGTGGGAATGAAGCCATGGATGCCACAGGAAACTTCACAGGGATAGGAAACAATGGAGGATGGTACATTGCAAAGAGAATGCTTTAAAAACATTCTCTTACTAAGTGCTCAAATCCTTTTAAAACAGCAGGCAGGAGTCCTCCTTTGAAATTCCCTTCATAGAGTGAAAAAATAGATTGAGAACAGCTAGAGTTATTAGCAATCTTCTCATGGAAGAATGTCAGCTGAGGGCAGCCCTGCGTCTGGAAATGGCCTGAAAGAGCAGCTGAGCTTCCTGCATGGGAAGCAGGTGAAGGGCAAGTTTCTCCTCCAGGGACATTTTAAAGCAAAGTCAAAAATAAGTATTTAATTAATGAATTCCCCATCCCAGCTGTGCAAATCAAGTCAAATTAGAAGGCCCATTCCTGCTGCTGAGATTGGTATGACTTTGATTTGCACTCACATAGGTGAAGTGCAGCCAGCTACTTAAATCGATTGCCCACAAGGCTAATGCTTTATAAAGTTCACCCACCTCCTCCTTCAGCCAGAACCACCCTTCTTCTCCACCTCTTTTATTTCACCTCCCTCCTCCCCAGATAGAACACCTCCTCTCACATAACATTTCAGGTGTCAGCATCCTCTGCATGATGCCCACAGAGGGAGAGGCAGAAAACCACATCCCCTGCCACCCCTTGGGCACTCACTGCCATGCAGTGCAGTAGCTGTGGCAGGGTGAAGAGAACTGGGATGCCAGTGAGTGGCACCAAAATTGGAGGCAACCAAAACCACACACTGTCACTCATTCCTTAAACACACCATTCCACTGCAGATCTCCAAGCCAAGCAAATGGTTTCATCGTCCACATTCAGCTCACAGTCATGTCTATAATGGAGGGGCACTGAAATCTTCCTCAGCTGGCAATGGATTGCATTTATGTAATGAAACCAGCTCAGGAGTTATGAGGGAGCTTTGACTGCTTTAACTTTGTGGAAAATCTCAGAAAAGGTGACCCAGCCATTATGAAAAATATGAAACAAAATTCAAAATCTCAATCACAGTTAGTTTTCATAGAGAGAGCTCTAACTCCTTGTCAGTTTGATTACATTTTTCTAGGCATTGCAAGATTACACTCAGCTGTTGGAGGAAAAACAGTAATATCCTGTTTAATCTGTCTCCCCACCTGAAACTAAAGGGGATAAAACCAAAGCTTGGCCATAAAACCTTCCTGCAAAATCCATCTGTTAGTGACCTGCACTGTGCAACAGCAGATTATGTGGGCTCTTTGAAGTCAATGAATGTTCAACAAATAACTAATTAGTGACATTTAAAAAACAAGCTGAATTGTTGACAATCTGAATTAATTTCTTAAAATTTCAGCAATAGTGAGAGGACTTTTATTGTATGTGGTTAAATATCTGGGACTGCATTAGTTGGATATTTTAGTAAAATCATTGTAATACTTAGCAAACACAGCCCACTCCAGCTGTCCCAAGTAACTCACACATTGTTTAAAGGTGATTCTGGGAAAAGAAGTTGAAAAAAAAAAAAAAAAAAAGAAGATGGGAGAGAGGTGATCTAACTGAAAAGTGTCCAGTACCATGAGTGCCAAGACTCCCAAGTTTTATTCTTTTTTAAGTTAAAATAGTGATTTGATTTATGCGTTTTGTAATTGATCATATCTGCAGTAGACCTCTTGTTAACCTTGATAAAAAGACAAAAATGTTAAAAATTAACATTTCTAGGCTATGATCCAGGATAATTAAAACACCATCTTGCCTAGACTATTAGTGCTCTAACAATTATAATGCCGCCAGGCCAGGCTATTAGTGTTTGGGTGATTAAAATACCAGCTTCGTCTTCTAGACCTGGAGTGATTAGTGTGTTGCCAGCCTAGGCTATTAGTGTTAGCACCACCAACGGTGTGGAATTTTATAGTCCTTTGGGGAATTTAATTTAGGCTAAGATTAGCTTGACATGCTGCTTTTTCATTAACTATGCTTTTCATCACTGAAATATATATATGCATATTGTAAATATTCATGGTATCATAAGAAAAAATGTGTTTTGGTGCATTTGTGCCACCAGCTAATGGAAAATTTAACATGTTGTCTGGATAGGAGGAGTCATGAAAAGACTGGATTATCAAGAAAGAATTCCAAGCAGGGAAATTAAAACAATGATGAGATGTATTCACCCTCTAACTAAAATGTAAATGCCAGCTCTGTCATGCTGCCCATGGCTGCAGCCCATGGCATGCAGCCCAGCCAGAGCTGTGCAGCCTGACTGACCCCATTTGCCCAGGGCAGTAGATGTATTAACTACTGCAGTGCACTGCAACCCACACAGCTTCCTTGAGGCAGGAGGGGAACAGGTGATGTGAAGAGCTGGCTTTGCAGGGCAAATGAAAAATTCAAATTTTTCCATGATTAAGACTGGCAACCCTGATGGAGGGGCAAAACTCTACATTAAGGGCAAAATGTCTGTGGAAGATATACTAACTTAGACCTCATATCAGGCTCCCCAGTGAGGTGCAACCATGAAGAACCAGCTTTGTAGAAGCAGATACTTACAGGAGGCTGAAGCCATGTCATAGCAGGTAGCTGGGCTGTCGTGCTCAGGCTGTCAGTGTAAAACTCAGAACTGCATGTACACTGCTTCTTGGGAACACTATAGGGTTCATATATATGCACTATGTACTCTATATATACTCATATATGCATATTGACCATTTACTGCTCCTTTTATTCCCTGTCTTTTAACGAGCTATCCATGCAGTCTTATCCTATGACTACTTAAAATTCCTTTAAAATCTTTGACAGTGAACTCAAATTCCTTTTTAAATCTAAGTACACAGGATTTCCAATGTGCTGATTGTCTCAATTCAAGTGAGGTGTGATTTGCACTTACACATTTATTTTTTACTTTTGCCTGATGTTGTAGTTATTAATGTGTCCTCTAATTTTATTCATTATTAGAAATCTTGTGAAAGTGTCCTGTGCAGATATTGAATGTACCAGTTTGTAGTTTCTCAGATCTCTCTTGGAAACCTGTCTGAAAAATGGTCTTATCAGTTGCTTTCCAGCCCTGTGGGAACCAAGGGGGTTTGAAGCAAAAATTACAAGCCTGGAGAGTCATTCAGGTATTTAATTTCTGAGTTATTAAATGAACTTATTTTTGCAAATATCTAGGTGAAACATCTGGCCCTTGTATGTTGTTACTCCTCATTTTATCTACTGTTGTACACATATTTCACTTCAAGGCAGCTATTCTGTGTAGTTTCTGTCTGGAAGAGTGCCAGCGTGGAGATTTCCCTGTGCTCTGTTGCGAATATCTGATATATATCTGAATATAGATGCAAATACCTGATTCAGCTTTTTCCTACTATGGGCTTATTTAATTTGTTTACCATGGAATAGCTTTATGGGAAGTGTTTGAAAGAAACATGTAGAATTAGTTTTGTGCTTTTGCAGGTTGTTTCTCAGGAACCAGCTCAGAGCTGTGCCACCTCCAGTCTCAGTTTATTTATGAACAGATATTCTCCTACATGAGAAGATGTTTCACCTAAGCAATGGTAGCTAATACCTTCTTAAATGTGGTATCACAGGGAGTGTAAGGTAGACATGAGGCAGCATTAATCATTTTCTTCAACAGTCAGAGCAGAGTCATGTTTAACACATTATTTGCCATGATTTAAATGCCAAAGAAATATGCTCAGGAGAAAAAGATGGAAAGACCCATATATAACAATTTCCAGACACCTCAACAGATACGAGTAAAGCTATGGAAAACATTTCAGGGATCTCTCATCTTTCTCTCTTGCGCCTGATCATCAGGGATCATAATAAGAAGAGCCGGCTGTGTGAAATGAGGGGTGTTAGGTTGTGTTTTGAAGACAGACTGGTAGTATGAGTCAGACTGCAGTGTCAACAAGCCTGCAGCCTGCCTCCATCCTGCAGTCAAAAGAAAGATCATTAATCATACATAATAATAAAATAACATCTAAAACATGCATAGATTATATATTGTGTGCATATAGAGAGAATGAATATATAGAATATATAGGATGAAATTTTATGCATTTTATTTATAAATATGTTTCTTTCAAAAATCTATAAAATAATTTTATAAACATTATCATAAAGCTTGTTGATAACCATTATCTGCTGGTGTCATCATCAGCCATTGAGTGTGATCTACAGAAGACAGAAAATGGGAAGTTATTAGCAAGTAAGAGCTATTTTCAAGATTCTATGTGATTCTGATTTAATCATGGTTAAGAGGGATGCTGAGAAGATGCAGAGAACAAATTCAGAGAAGCCCTAGCAATACAGTTAGAAAAACAATGTTCACCTTGAAAGAAGATATTAAATATGTTTAATTTGTTTATCAAAGGAAGATGAAGAAAAAATATGACTGATCATCAGCAATATCCATGGATAGTCAGGAAGCAAAAGATATTTTTAAGGTACGGGACAGCATTAAATTCTCATTCAGAAATGCTCTACTTATTTTTTCATGCATTTTTTTCCTTTTTTTCGTGTGGCTATTCCACATTTCATTTTCACATTTTTTAGAAGAAATTGATCCTTGAGCATAAAGTTAAGAAGTTTTTCCTTCTCAAACAACCTTCCTAAGTCAATTTTCATGACCTTCTTGATAATCAACTTTGCCTTTAATCTCCTGTTTCATCTCTGTTGAGCACCAGTGTATTCCTCATTCATGAGGAAAATATTATTCATCTTCCCTTATCTGCTTTTTGTCTGGCTCAAGAGCTACTCACTGTCACTTTTTAGTTTCTTTCATGTTTTATTGTGTTTAGGCTATACTCTGGCCTTTTATTTCTTACTCCTAGTATTTCATATTAGTTTAGTATAAATAGAGCTCTTTTCCCACCTTGCTTCCATCTCCCCTTGTCCCTTCCCCTGAAATCAGTTAGAAAGTTCAAAGCAATCATTTCAGGAGGTCATTCCCAAAGGAGTGAAGACCACTTTCCTTCAGGATCTGTAGAAATGTTTCAGCCATAAGCAGGTTTACAAAATTAAAAAATAATATAGCCATATCTATTGCCTACATACATGGATCTATTTCTAATTAATAATATAAACAATAAGCAGATTTACAAAATCCTAAGGATTTTGCTGCTGACCAGTGTTGCCTTTTCTCTTCTTCTGCCTGTCACCTGGCTACACAAACAGAGGAGGCAAAACAGAAGGGAACAGTCAATGGCCACAACAACCACGGGCCACAGAGAGCCCTGATCTCAGCCAGGAGTATACAGAGCCCATCACATCCTGGCCATGGTATTGCTGCTCCCAAAATGGAGCTGCCCCATGTGCCTCTGCACCTACACCACATTCAGTCTGCCACTCAGGTGCATATCCATAAACAGATAGGAACTGGCTGCAACGCATGTCAAAACATGCACAGAAGTAATGGGAGGATTCTGATTAGTGTACACTTTTCCGTGATAATCTTATGGTGATTCTATCTGTTTCCTTTTCATTGTCAAGAAATATTTTTATTTCCCAGGGACACTCTCTGAAGGCATTACATGTTGGATGGAGTTCTCAAATAAAGTAAAGGAGTAATACAATAATGAAGAAAATAATAAATAAACAGTGACCGTAGAAGCACCCCTACCTCCTGATGCTGTCACAGCCCTCAGGATCAATGGTAGCGCTGTAATCAGGTGCACTCTACAGCTGCTTCATGATGCTTCCTAACAGCCTGTGATTTGACCCAAAGTGATCCTAGCAGACACATCCCATCAAAAATATCAAACCCCGAAGTTTCCTTTCTATTAGTTACCTAAGGCAGGTGTACAAGAAAAAAATTATTTCACAGGCTGCTGTCTCTAATAGGAGCTTATATATTTTCTAATATCAAGACTACTTGATGTTAGAGTACTTCAAGAGTACTTCTCCCTCCTGTGTCTCTCAGGCAGTGATTGCCTTGGGGGTTTGTGTGAGAGTTGTTCTCCTCTAGCAGAACTGCACTGCGTTTCTAGCTACTCCACAAAAATAGGAAACATTAAGGCTGCTACTTTCTTGATTTGTTTAGATTTTTGACTGTTTACAACATCAGCTACTGACTTTTTGATAATGCCCACTCTTTATTATAGACTGATGTCGTTGCAACGTAGGGGTGAGCAGAAGTTACATTGTTAACCTGGTCATCCCTATAAATATAGATTCCCTTCATGTCTGTGCAGTTTGTTAGCCACCCTACTTTTCTGTGTCTGACTGGAATCCTCTGGAAGACAAGAGGCATCTCTTCAGGGAGTACCAATTCACCTAAGGCTTAGCTTTTCTCCACCCTGAGTAACATTTGACTCCCAACATTGCATTTTCAAAATCTGTTTAGGTATTACAGGCTAGTATCAGGAGCCTGACATGCCTTTCCTTGACGTATTCCTTCGTGAAGCAAGGCTGCCACCAGCACCAACACCAGTACACTTGGAAGCTCTTTAGTGTATGCCCATAAGCACTAAAGCCTGACAAAAGCTGGGGGAGATGTTGCTGGGTAGCTGGGAGGCATATTATTCAATATTCCAGAAATCGTGCTGTAAATCAAAAAAAGTGATGCTGTTCTATTAGACAACTAGGATAAAATATCCTCAGTTTTGGTGGTAGATAATGATTTATTTTTTTTTCAGCATTCTTATAAGTGACTTCAGATTAATTAATACTCTCAGATTCAGTTTTCTTGCCATCACTGGGTTCAGAACCACTTTAACACAACACTGCATCTTTCAGGCTTGCCAGTTCCTCATCCAGGAGCTCCACCAGACCTAATGGAACATGCATTTTGGTGGACTTACGTGTTACACTCACATGGGACATTGAAGCAGACAGCTCAATTTTCCTGTGCTCTGAACCAAAAGCTATTTAGCTGTGATTAGCACAATCGTGATCCCAAGCTATTAAGCTCTGCTGAGAGGCAAATGTATATTAGCTTAGGCTGGATGCCACATAAACACTTGGAGCAGGGAAAGAGTGAGCTCACGTTGGTCTGCAAAAAGTCATGTAGCCATATCCATTGCCTACATACATGGATCTATTTCTAATTAAATTCTGCAGATTATACCAGTCTGGGGGGATTAGTCAATACATTTGAAAGCAGGCCATTCAGAGGGACATAGACAGGCTGGAGGAATGGTCCAACCATATGAAATTCAAGGACAAACTCAAAGTCCTACTGCTGCAAAAGAAGAGCCTCTGGCACTAGCACAGGCTGATTCTTCCTGTCTGGGGGCAGCTTTATGGAGAAGGCTCTGGGGGCTGGTGTGCAGCAAACTGATCATGAGCCAGCAGTGACCCTGGCAGTATAGAATCATAGAATGGTTCTGGTTGGAAGACACCTTTAAGATTATCAAGTCCAGCCATTTACTCAGCACTGCCAGGTCACTACTAAGCCATGTCCCTAAGCATCGTATCTAGATGGCTTTTAAACACCTCCAGGGATGGTGACTCCACCATTTGTCTGGGCAGCCTGTTCCAATGCTTGACAACCCTTTCACTGAAGAAATTTTTCCTAACGTCCAACCTAAACCTCTCCTGGTGCCACTTGAGGCTATTTCTTTTTTCTCCTATCACTTATCACATGGGAGAACAGACTGAAGCTACAACTTCCTTTCAGGTAGTTGTAGAGAGTAGTAAGGCCTCCCCTGAGCCTCCTTTTCTCCAGGCTGAACAACACCAGTTCCCTCAGCCGATCCTTATAAGACTTGTTCTCTAGACCCCTCACCAGCTTTGTTGCCCTTCTTTGGACATGCTTCAACGCCTCAATGTCTTCCTTGTAGTGAGGGGCCCAAACTGAACAGTCTTCAAGGTGTGGCCTCACAAGTGATGAGTACAGGGGGACAATTACTTCCCTAGTCCTGCTGGCCCCACTTTTTCTGATACTAGCCAGGATGCTGTTGGCCTTCTTGGCCACATGGGCACACTGCTGGCTTATATGTAGCCACTGTTGACTAATACCTCAGGTCCTTTTCCGCCAGTTAGGTTTCCAGCCACTCTTCCCCTAGCCTGTAGCGTTGCATGGGGTTGTTGTGACCCAAGTGCAAGACCCAGCACTTGACTTTCTTGAACTTCATACCATCGGCCTTGGCCCAGTGATCCAGATTGTCTAGATTCCTCCCTACCCTCAAGAAGATCAACACTTCCACCCAACTTGGCATCATCTGTAAATTTGCTGAGGGTGCACTTGATCTCCTTATGCAGACCATTGATAAAAATATTAAACAGAACTGGCCTCAATGTTGAACCCTGGGGAACTCCACCTGTGACTGGCTGCCAACTAGATTTTACTCTATTCACCACAACTCTTTGGGACTGGTCATCCAGACAATTTTTTTATCCATGGAAGTGTATGCTATTCAAGCCATGTGTAGCAAGTTTTCCTAGGAGAAGATCTGCAACAAAGGCCAATGTCATATTGGGTTATGTGAACAGGGGCAGAGCCAGACACCAAGGGAAGTGATTGCCCCCTTCTATGTGGTACTCATTAGACCACATCTAGATTACTCCACCCAAATTTGGGGCCCTGAATACAGGAGAAACATTGACCAACGGGATAAGTTCAGCAGAAGCCACCAAGGTGGTGGGGGCTAGAGCACTGGCGCTATGTGAAGAGGCTGGAGGAGTGGGCTTGTTCAGCCTGGTCGGACACAGCTTCACGGGACCTAAGCAGCTCCCCAGTGCCTACAGGAAGGTCAATGAAGAGAAGAATCTGAGCTCTTCACAGCAGTGCAGGACAGAAAGGTGAAAAACAGGAGGTATATGTTGAAAGAAGAGAGATTAAAACCAGTGTACAGGTTTGGGCTGGGATAGAGTTAAATTTCTTCATAGCAGCTTGTATGGGGCTATGCTTTTGTGCTGAAAACAGTGTTGATAACACATGGACATTTTTGTTACTGCTGAGCAGCACTTGCACAAAGTTAAAGCCCTTTCTACTGCTCAGGCTGCCCTGCAAGAGAATAAGTTGGGGGAAAATATCTTCTTAATTATTAGACTGTTTTTATCTCAACTCACATGTTTCTTTCTCACTTTTATCCTTTAGATTCTTCCTCCCATCCCACTGCAGGGGAGTCAGCAAGTGACCGTGTGGTGCTTAGTTGCCAGACAGGGTTAAACGATGACAAATGGTTAGAAGATTTTTTCCCCATGAGAACACCCAAGCAGAGGCACTGGTTGCCCAGAGAGGTGATGCACTTTCCATTTTTGAAGGTTTTCAAGCCTTGACTGGACGAAGCCCTGATTGGCCTGTTCTGACCTCAAAGCTCACACTGCTGTGAGAAAATATTGGACCAGAGGCCTCCTTCAGTCCCCCCTGCTTAAATTATCCTGCAGTCCTGTGATCCCACGATCCTCCACGTTCATTCTCTTGCAAATGTGTTCCTCAGGTCCTTTGAAATTCTGGGCAGACATCTCAGCAAGGGTTCCAGTTCCCTCCCACCCACACATGCAGAGCCACCTCTTGCTGTACCTCATACTTGCCTTCAGTCCAACCTCATCACTGCAGCTATGCTTTGGCAAGTTGGCTGAAACTGCTTTCTTTGCAAATTGAGTAGGAAAAGCTTTTGCATCCCTCCTTATGAGGAGTTCTTGATTAAAGAAAAACAAAACAAGGACAAAGCTCTAGGACAAAGCCCTAGAGGGTAGGAGGGCCCAGGACAGCTGGTCGGTATTCAAGGATCACCTTCTCTGTGTTCAGGAGCAAACTATACCGGGAAAGAGAAAGGCAGGAAAGAATGCTAGGAGACCTGCTTGGATGAACAAGGATCTTCTGGACATTCTGTCATGCAAAAAGAAACTCTACAAGGAGTGGAAAGAAGGACAGATAGAATGGGGGGTATACAAGGAAGCTGCCCGAGCAGCAAGAGACCTGGTTAGAAAAGCTAAAGCTCAGGTAGAATTAAATCTAGACCGGGAGATTAAGGGAAACACCAAAAATTTCTATAGGTATATTAATGGCAAGAAAAAAAATAGGAAAGGTGTGGGCCCCCTCAGAAAGGAAACAGAACTGGTGGCAAGTGATGCTGAGAAGTCTGAGGTCCTCAATGACTTCCTCAGTCTTCACTGGCAAGGGCTCCAGCCACACCCCCAGAGTCACAGAAGATAATGGCAGGGGTTGGATGAAAGAACTGCCCATTGCAAGTGAAGATCGGGTTCGTGATCATCTGATGAACCTGAAAGTGCACAAGTCCATGGGACCCGACGGGATACACCCATGGGTGCTGGGAGAACTGGTGGATGAGGTTGCTAAACCACTATCTATTATGTTCCGAAAGTCATGGCAGCCCGATGAAGTCCCCACTGACTGGAAAAAGGGAAACATAACCCCCATCTTCAAAAAGGGAAAGGTGGATGAACCTGGGAACTATAGGCCAGTCAGCCTCACTTCCGTGCCTGGTAAGAACATGGAGCGGATCCTCCTGGAGGCACTACTGAGGCAGATGAATAACGATGAGATGATTGGCTATAGCCAACATGGGTTCACCAAGGGCAAATCATGTCTCACTAACCTGGTGGCATTCTATGAGAAGGTCACAACATCAATAGACAGGGGAAGAGCAACTGACGTCATTTAGCTGGTCCTGAGCAAAGCCTTTGACACTGTCCCGCATGACATTCTGGTCTCCAAGCTGGTGAAATATGGGTTCGATGGATGGACAATTCAGTGGATAAAGAACTGACTTGATGGCCACTCCCAAAGAGTGGTTGTCAATGGGTCCATATCCAAGTGGAGACCAGTGACAAGCGGAGTCCCTCAAGGATCAGTACTGGGACCAATCTTGTTTAACATCTTTGTCAGCGACGTGGACAGTGGCATTGAGCGCACCCTCAGCAAGTTTGCCGATGACACCAAGCTGTGTGGGGCGGCTGACACGCTGGAGGGAAGGGATGCCATCCAG
>WUAM01000431.1:34076926-34117407 GCA_024336885.1 Actenoides hombroni
CGACAAGGAATTTCTTGAGTTTGAGGGTGACAGGGCACTGGAACCGACTGCCCAGGAGTGTTAGAGTCTCCGTCTCTGGAGACATTCAAACCCCACCTGGATTGCGACCTTACCTAGGTGAACCTGCCTCGGCAGGGGGTTTGGACTATATGATCTTTAGAGGTCTCTTCCCCGTCATTCTGTGATTCTGTGATTCACTTTTTCATTCCACTCGGGTTCACCAATGGGCAGGGCTCTGCTGTACATTTCAGTCAGAACAGGACCAACGGTTGTTCCCTCGATTTCCACCACGAGAGGTCCTCCCAGCCCCGCAAGCGGGGACAGTCGCACTGTGCCGGGGTTTGCTGTCCTGAGCACGGCTTGTCTCCGTGCAACGGGGCAAGATGCAGGGCTGCAGCTGGAGTCTGGCAAGACGTCAGTCATAGCAGCCTGTGTGATCTCGAGCAAGCCACGTAGTCAACTCGGGTGTCTAAAATCAAGCACCTAACTGTGAGACTTGATTTATTTATTCCCCCCCCCAGTTAATGCATTCCCTTTGGGAGCAAGAACAGGCTGCGGGATAACATCCAGCAGGGAGCAGCGTCTGTTCGTAGCTTGTCCACCAAAGTGTGTAATTATGTTTGGAGTTCTTTTACATGATAAAGTCTTTAAAAAATGGTCTTTCCAAATTTCTGCCTTGTAGACTTGTCCTTGCAGTTATACATCTCTGTTTTTCAAAGACTGAATTTATATATGTTGTTCTTTAAATAGAGACTAAGTTAAAAGAACTAACAAAATTAGAGCCAGAAAAAAATGGCATCGATCGTTCAGAATAATTCAGAAAAATATTCTGTCTCTGATGAGACCTCAGATAAACCCGATTACTGTTACTCCTCTCCAAATTTACTTTTAAAATTATAATGGAAGTGCAAATGTCTTGCTGCCAGCGGGGACCCCGAGCAAACAGATGTGCATTATACCTTCTTTTCACACAGCTTTGCATATGCTTTCACTGAAGCATATTCTGAGCTGCATTTTGGTAGGCATCCAGATGACTTGAGGCATGGGTGTGCTTCAGCCAAATTGTTCATATGAATAATGATTTGTGCTAGTGAAAGCGACACGTACCTGTGTGATATTTATCAACATGAAAGACCAGTGCAGGTAGCAGTATATTAGCCACCATGTTAGTTTTGGTCAATGCTGCATCTCAACAGTTGTCACACACCTTTTTTTTTTTTTAATAAAAATTTTAAAGCCATGTGAGAGACCAAGTTCTTGCAAATTAATCACCATTGCAGAAGGGAATGGTGAGGAACAGGTTGGCCTAGTTGTACAGTTAGAAAGAACCAAGGGCTAAACTGAGCAAATTGCCTTAATCCAACAAAGCATGTGTTTAATTTTAATTTCATAAACAATTCATTGACATCAGTATGGTTATTCTCATGTTTGAAATTAAGCACCTGTAAAAATACCATACAGGATTGCACCTCTCCCTTCAGTAACCTCAGAGTATTCACACAATAGTGTCCTTTGTAGTGTCTGAAAATCTGGTTTCTCAGCTTCCTTTGCCTGCAGTGATACTGCATAATATGAGAAGCAGCTCATTTTTGGCCCAGTCCTACTGTGAGCTCCACTTAGGCAGACGTCAAAGTTGTAAAGAGTTTCTGTAGCCCACGACTCTTAAAGAGTGTTTGAACCAACTGCAGTGGTGACTACAGGTGCTCATTGAATTCTTCTCCTAGCAAACTGAGTCTCAGACTATGTCAAAACAACTTCAGCCTGGAAATTCAAGATCATTGTTACATCACAGGAACAGCTTGAGCTTGCATAAAACTTATGCGGTGCCTTGTCATGACAAAATGCCATCTACTTACAGCCTCTAAAATTCTGTAAGTGATTTCTAATTAGGACACTGTAGTACAGTCCAGTAGACTTGAATGTTTCTTTTCCTAATCTCCCTAAAAATCTTGCTTAATTCCACATAGAAAGTGTTCTAATAAGTATATAGAATTGTTACCAAGAGAAACTGATGAATTAGCCTGAATCTGAATGTACAGTGTATCAGTAATATACCTCAGCAATGTACTGCAGCACACAAAGCAGAGTTCATGTATTTTCATGCAGCTAGTCATAAACACTTATACTTTAGCACTAGATGACCTAGGGGTGGAAATGAAGTAACCTTGTAAGTGGCTAATTAGAGGGGAAAAATCTTATCCTGTCATGAAAGAGTGGCTGAAGAGGGAAATAAATTTCCAGACCAAAGACATGAACTAAAAGAATTTGAATTACTTTCTGATGCTAAGTATATCAGGCACTTGGACATTGGCCATCACTGCAAAAGTACTGTGTGGTGAGCCAGGAGTCATGTTCCTTGTGTAACTGTCACCACAGAGGAGTGGGTGAGAAGTGCCCTTCCCAAAAGGCACTAGCACGCCAGGAGCATGGACTTGTGTTGGAGCTTAGTCACACAGTAAGATATAAGCTGTATGAAGTGCCAGCTCGATGCCTTACAGTAGTGCCTTTAACTATGGCACTGCCTTTTTGTTTTGATGTCAAGGAGACAGGAAAAATAATTGTGTGCATGTGTATTCCTACACACATAAATTCCACTAATAGAAAATAGAAACTGACCCTTAGTAAGGGTTGTTGCAGAGATAAGAGCAAAAATTTCAGCAGCAGATGCCTTGAGTCTGGCTCCTGGGTACTTAAACAATTTAAAGTTTTGAAAATTGTTAGTGTCTTGTAAGTCTTTCTAATGTGAATGAAAAGTGCAACTGAGGGCTTATTATAAAACCGCAAATTGGGGTTTTGAAGTCTAGCCTTTTTGAAAAATTCTATCAATCATGTAGAAAGAACTTGAACAAACCCATATGTTTATATCAGCTTCGAAGAAAGAGAGTCATATGGAAACTTTCCTCATAGGACACTAATTTCTACTTGCTATTAAACTATTTATGATCACATACATTTGTATAGAGGGGCTTTTTTATATTTATTTCATATTTCAGTGTCTTACCTTATGATAGTTGGTACCAGAATTACTACAGAAATGGGGAAAAATTATTGTTTAAAATGTGTACAACAGCAAAAATTCATGCATGGAAACACATGAAATTATGTAAATAGATACAGAGGACATGGCTGAAGTCTTGGTAGCAGAATGTATATAATACGCAAACATCAACACTGATGTTATGTTTGAGTATCAATGTGTTTTTCACCTACCACTTTATTTTCTTTTTTTTTTTCTTTCTCTGCGATAACATGCAGACAGTGGTTCCAACACCCAGGTGCTGTTGTGGGGCACAGAAGATGCCTTTTGTCCTCTGTCTTCACCTTCTACACACCTTTGGCTTTAGATTCTGGAGCAACCCTCCTGCTGCCTTATTACTTAAAGCGTAGGACTTCCTTCTCCAAAAGAGGTGTGTGCAGGAATGCCTCATTATCTGCAAAAAGTAACAAGTCCCTGAATATGTTTTTTCATTTTATTGACATTAATCCAAATCTCATCACTGCAGTACAAATTACAGCAGAATTTGGCCTTTTCTGGCTTTGAAGTATTAAGGGAAAACCTGTGTGTAATCATTAACATCTGTGAATTTATACATTTCAAGGAGCATTTTTAAATTAATGTAGTCTCTGAAGATGTGATTAGTTGAGTAGGCATAAATCCTACAGTTATATTGAAGGCTGAGGTGCAAATAACAGCAAAGCTTTGGCTTCAAATGCTCACAAGACTTTTCATAAAATATTCTACATCAGGCAGTAGTTTTATCATAAAAACTTTTAGGAAATGCTACAGATCACTATGATAAAAGTAGTGCAGATCAGAAATAAATACATAAAGACAGTATTTGTAGCAAGATGTAATGTAAGACCATATTTGGAAATATAGACCGTATTACCTCTATTCATAACCTTTATCTTGCTTATGTCCTTAAACAGTCACTGCTACTGTCTAAAGGAAGACACTGCTCACAGGCAGGATTCTGTGTTTGAGAAGTCCCTTCATTTTCTTCTTCAATACACTCAAGAAGTTTTGAAACATCTAGCAGTTCATCAGTAACCCACCCATGATGTAGTAGACTTTTTATTCTTTAAAATAAACACTGCACATCCTAAAATGCTTAATGAACCTGCTCTGTGCCTCTGCGTATTGAAAAGGGGGGCTGCTCAGAAGTGCTATTCCCAGGATCCAGCAAATGGCTCTGGACAATAGTGGAGCTATTCCAACCATTTCCCCATCACCCTGTTTAAGAACTGGTCCTACATGCTGAGAACCATTTGAACATTTTAATCCTGCTAAATGTTTGGGTGTCTACAGGACAGATTTGTACCTAAGCACCGGAGTTAGTGTTGTAATGGTTGTGGGTTTTTATTTTTATTTTTTGTGGATCTGCCTGAAGCACACCTAACTGCCAATATGCTCCATTAACTGCATGCGGCTCCCTGACCGGACAGGCTGGGCATCTCTTGGGGTTCACTGTGAGCCTTGCTCACATACTCAGGTGTCCTTCTTATAGAATCCAGGGATCTGGGGAGGGATGGCTGGCATGCACATGGATTTCGCCCCAAAATGTGATCCAGACATGGCCTTTGTGCACATCCTGAGTCAGAAACTCAGATGTTTCCCAGGTTATGGTGTCTAGACATAGGCTTAGTGCTTCTGGGACAATAATTTACGTTTTCCTGAACATAGGTCTCTCACCTACATAGCGGAGGTATTAATGCTACCATTGTGCTGTCCGTGTTGCTTGTTATCAGTTGGGAATAAGGACGATCTCCTGACTTCCTTGTTGAGAGTTAAGAAATGAACGTCCTACTTGCTGTTTAGATCTCTAGCCAGTATTATAATTAATACATGCACAATAATTTGTTGCAAAGTGTTAGGGCATCTATATAGAGCATATCATACTATCAGAAATCAAAAGAATAGATAAAATAGAAGTTTAATCTCTCAAGGATATGTAACACACATTCTCTGCTACACACCTGACTGTGGTGATGACTACGATGTGACACACCACATAAGTCCAGAATGTTTATAAAAAAATACTTTGCAGCACCTGTTCTCAGCCAGATGCTTTTCTTTTTTTAACTAAAACAACTGCAAGTGAAATGTGGACTTTCAAGCTAAAGAAACACTTCAGCCAGTGTCCAATTTCAAAGGGTTCATATTAAAACTGTATGAAGAGAAATTCAATAGGAACTACTTTGAGAATTCAAAAGCACAAAAACTGGCAGTTTCAAATTCCATACTGGAAGATGACCTATTTTTAGAGACAAATGAGAATTTCTGCTTCACTTTAAACATGTTCTATTTCTGGCGCTCCAGCCAGCTGCCTTACCAATAAAAATGAATAATAATAATAACTACAACATATGAACATTTGCCTTCTCTCAGGGCTTGCAGCTTTAAAAAAATATTGCTAACAGTCAGTTTCTGTTGCTACAGCAATCACATCCATAGCCATACTCACCTTAAGTAAAGGTAAGTCACAGTTTTGGCAACAAATTAAAAATTATTTTAGGTAAATAAGTGCAATGCAAGCACTTATGAGGAAAAGAATGTGTATCTGGACACCTGTTTTTCATTTATAATATTGGATTAAATTATTCTCATCCTCAAGGCAGGGAAAATATCATCTGAATCCATCTGTGAGAAGATGAATGCATGATAACTTATGCAAGAAGGCAGAAACACCCTTTTAAGTAGAAGTAAGCAAAATGGGTCACTTGTAATTAAATTATTGATTAACTCGGCCTGCCACCCATTCCATAATGCAAACTGATGTTTATTAATTTAGGCAACACATTTCAGCATGCTTTTGAGTACAAGAGCCCTGACTGAACTGGCAGTAGTCTCCTAGTTAATATGTCAATATTGTTTTCAAAGCCTAATACTTACTGGGCCAGAAAGAAAAAGGACAAAACATGGTGGGTTTTAATGCTGTAAATAGGAGGACTCTGTGGCCATCTATCGTATAAAATCTTTTCTACCTGTGACTTCTCTGACTTGGTGGTTCTTGTAGCAGCAGTTAATACATCATTTGTTTCCTCAGTAAGTAAATGTGAACTGAATAGTGTGCTGGCAGAGGCCAGATGAGAAGTCCTTGATCACTTACTATATGTAAGGGACATAGAGTGAGTGAGCTCCTCTCATAGTGATAAATGAAGATTTAGAATATGCACAAAATACATTATTTTTCAACTTTGGAAAAGACCTTAGCTACTAACCTGCTTACCTGTTAATGGGCTTTATTAAAAGCCCATTTGGCTCTGCATCCAGAAAGGCTTTATTACAATTGAAGCAATGAGGCACGTACAAAAGAAGATGCAAAGAGTTGGTATCAGGTTACCACACCCATATGTGCACACACATACATACATGACCAAAGGTGTGTGACAATTTTTTGTCTTTCACTGTATTAACATCCTATAGTTATTTCTTTCAGGTAACATATAGCATCTATATTATGCTGATGTCTCTAATTTATGGTTGATGACTGTGCCTTCAACCAGTAAGTTTGGCAAAAATAAGTACATATATAAATATTCCCAAAATAATATCAGTTTTATCAAACAGTATAATAAATTACATTCTTAAAACAACAGTGGAGGGGTAGAATATCAGGATTGCTACATCACTGCATAATGACTTTTTCAACAAAGGGTTGCAACTTTCAAATAAAAAATCATTGTCATACAAGATGACACAATTGTCTCCAAAAAACATGGAAAATTCATCTTTACACAAATATATATTTCACAGAATCACAGAATCATTTAAGTTGGAAAAGACCGTTGGGATCATCGTGTCCAACCATTAGCCCTACTCTACAAGTTCACCCCTAGACCATAATTTCCTTGAATAGTTGCATTTGTGCAGAAAACATTAATTTTGTTCATGCACAAAAAGGAACAGGAATCCAAATGGCAAATATAAAGCATTCTGCACTAATAATTTGCCTCTGTTTCACTGTTTTTGCAACTACACTAATCCTTTTCTTCCTCACTAGTGTCTGTATTAATTGCCAGTACAGCCACTCATTTTCCTTACAGAAATCTGAACTATGAAACAAGAGGAATATAATAGTTAATCAAATACCATACAAATAGAAGCACTTGTATCAAGGCCTTAAGGGCATTGGCTGAATTTAGATGGGAGGTTTATCTTACACATCACATTATATAGTGTAAAATTTGAATATAAATAATAAGCAAGAGATTTAGGTAAGTAATACCAAAGCAAATTCAGTGGCATCTCAAGTATCTTATTTTTGCAAATCAGATGCATATAAGGTCACTATGGTTTTTTTTTATTTATACACCCTATCCTTACCTAGATGTCTTGCTGAATTACCCAGTTCTAGGTGCTTGTTCTAATTCCTTTTTTGGGACTGTATCAAAGTGAGAACCCAAATACAATTTCTGACAAGTATAACTTGGCGAGACTGTTTTCAGAGAGAGACCCTTAGATGGGTTTGTTATTTCATCCAAAGTAAAATTTGCAGCTGCTAGGAGCTGACTGAACATTTTCCAGGTTTTTCCTTTTTGTTGTGGATCTTTATATATCATTGTTTTTGAACATATCTGCCCAACATGTCTTGACAGCTACTTGATCTCATATTATCTGATAAGAAAATGTAGAATAATTTACTGTTATTAATAATGAACTCTCTTAACTACTACTTTGCAAACACAGAAGCAAAGCATACTCGCATGAAATGAACAACATATGAGTATGCCCTGACAAGTTCACCTTCTAATTCTGGGAGGCTCAGAGAGAGAACAGCATGAGCTCTTTTTATGCCCCAAATCAGAGAATACAAGCAAGACAAGAAACCAGGCAACTGCTGTGGGAAAGAAGAGTGGGAATTAAAAGTACTGGAAGGAAGGCTGCTGTTCAAATGGGTTTTAAGAATGGTTATAAGAAGAATAAAATAAGAAAAGTTTACTGTTTAATGTACTTTTTTTGTAGTTTTGCCTTCATTCCCAGGATGCACTGTATTCCTTATGACTTCACTCCAGCTGGTTCTGGGGAAGGAAAGATAAAAGGGTGCTGGGTCTGCCAGCACACACTGTGCTCAGCCGTAGGCACTTCTCCTCTGAGCTCTCTCAAACCATGCATGCAACCTGTCTGTCTGTCTGCTCAAGACTTTCCTTGCCTCTTGACATCAAGCTTCCCTGCACCCACAGGAATGGGAGCATCTTCTGAGGTGTATACTGATCTAGGAATACACGTATAATAGTAAAAGGGGTGAAATTTATTTTTTTTTTAAGTAACCTTGCAAAAGTCAGAAGAAAGTTGATTCCACCACTCTTCCTACAGCTGTACCCAGGCTTGTGGACATGTCTACATACTTTGGTACCAATGGTTGCACATCTGCCATGCCCATCTCCCAAGCCTGGCAAACCATGAAGCAGTCTGTATTAACAGAGTCATGAGTTTAAGGTAATAGATTTTGCTCAAAAGCAGAATTAAATAGCTCATCCTACACTTACATGTTTGCATGGATGTTAGTCCTCCCTCAGCTGGCCCTTGTCTTGCAAGTTCAGAGATGCAAGTGCCCACGCTTACCCCATATAGACATGGCATAACAGTCTGTATTTTTCCGTTCTCCATATATATGCAGATACATTCCTTTTCAGTCTCTCAGAACTATTTTTCCAATGAATTTAACATAGCTAGCTCTAAGATAAAGCCTTAGACTTTTTATTTTTCATTAAAACAAATTCTCTCATGATGAATATGGATATAAGCCTGCAAACCATTCTTTCTCTAGTCTTTATGGATGAAATGCAGTTCTGGCACAGATGGCTGTATATATCATCCTGAAATAGATTAAAAGATTGCAGGAAAAGAGGCCACAGGATCTCGTGTTCAAAGCAGCTCATAGACGTACTAGAAAGGTCTCAGCTCCACTGCTTATCTCTCCACATGGCGCTACAGCCTCAAGTAGCAGCCTTTGGGGTGCGTGTTTCTGTGAAGCCAGGGATCCTCACAGCTACACAGCCTTCCTGCCAGACTGAAGGCGCAGGTGTGAAGGTCTGTGTCTGCAAATACTAAACCATGGGCTGCTCTCCCCTAAACTGTACCTCTAATATTGCTCCAGGAATATTTGCAGTCTATGTGTTCCCTGACACATTGTTCCTTGGACTTCAGTCCAAGCTGGAAGTTTATAAGACAAAAAAAAACCCAAACCAGTTATCAAGGGCTTCTAGGATATAATATTTCAATCTCTTCGTGGATTAAGCTGACTACATGGAAGTAAAAGGAGTGTTTGCTGCTATGCCATTTCAACTATGATGTTCCTGCAATTCATCACTAAAGAGTTTTATCAGATCCACTGTTAATACACTACAGAACTGGGTCCCAAGCTAAAATGATGGAATGGAAATGACTTGTGATTGTGGAGCACATTTCCAAAAGGAGCCATAAGTACCTAAGGCTTTGCGTTAAGATTACATCTAAACATTTTTTACAGATCTCAAACCCTTTGAACTTTAAAACTTTACAATAGCATAATTGATTTTAATCTTTTCTAAGCACTTATCTGGTATGTGAAACTAGATACTCTATATTGTGACTCAGCCCTCGGGCTTTAAAAATTGTAAACACAGGTCTTTTGAAAAATAATATACAAAATCAAATGCAATATCTCTAATGACAGTATTCATTCTCAGTTTATGATTTTGTTACTGTGATTAATATACAGCCCCTGTGCTTGAGGTAAAAGGAGCCCATAATTTTAAGAACATTTGTTCAATGTAACATGAAGCAATATTAATAATTGACTTAACTGAAAAATCATTTTAACGAGGGAACTAACTTAGCTATGCAGGACTGTTTATAATTCACTTCACTAGTATCTTCAGCACTTTCGTCATGACTATATCATTTTAATACCCATCAAAGTCAGACTCTGCAGAAGAGTGAAATACTTGGAGCATCACTGTGGAGAAATGCCACACAAACGTTTAGGTGCTAGGCCATAAAATTCATTCACATTCATAACCCAAAATTCAATGTTGAAGTGTCCACCACTACCTGGTGGAGTATAAAGCATCCACAAATGTGGTCTACACATGGCAGCACAACAACTGCATAGCCAAATACATGAACCATCAGGAAGTACAGCAAGATGGGCAGGTCCCAGTGTCTTCCCTGGGGACCTGAGAGTGCACTACCCTGTTGCAAGATCTGCTCGTAGCCAGCTCCAACTCAGACCCAGCCAGCAAAGCCTTAAATCTCTCCTTGATGTACCATCTCAAAACCACTGTGAAAACTCAATCCACCAAAGGAAGCCTTCTGCACAACAACAGTACACCAGAGCACTCCTCGAAGAAGTAAGTGAGCTTTTTGATTCCTTTTTTCTGTCTGGTATGATTTAAGTTTGTCCATTGCCTCATAGCCCTATCTCGCAATTTTGGAGTAAAGTGTACACCACTGCTGAGGAGCAGAGAGACCCAGGTCTCTCACAGAGTAATGACTTTAGAAGAAAAAAAAAAAAACATGGGTGATGATACACAGGTTTTGCAAATTAAAGCTGTTATGTATTTATGTGTTTATGCTTTATATAAATGCTACTATTATGTCCATTTTGTCCAGTTTTGTATTATGTAATAAACTCCCAATGCACTCCTTAGGAAGTGTGAGACCCATCTTCTGCCAGTCCAAGGGCATTTGAACACATTCATCTCACAGGAAAAGCCTTACCCTCAGAGTACACATGGTGAATGAGGTATTCCCGTGATCAGTACCAAAAATATGTATGGATGCCCTTCTATTGAAAAAATGTTATTTGAATTTCATGGGAATGTTGGATTAGATTATCCTATCTTTCTAAAGGATTCAAAACTGAAACGGGCATACTGGGCCAGATTTGTTGCTTCACCTACAATCAGTGAAGCAGAGCAAGAGACTTTAGGAAACTGGTTACAGCTCTCTGATTCTCTGCCTAAATTTATCCTGCTTAAGAAGGCCTGGAGACTGGTTTACCCTAGCTGGAGAACAACCATCTCTTATGAGATCCTCTACAATGTAAGGGCTGGCTATGACAAAGGCATAAGTGGGATGTCTGGAAAGCAAGAGGCTTAGACCTTTCCTCACTCTTTATTCAGTGGAGGCATGTTAAGGAGCTTTCACCAAATACTGCTGCTCCACTCACCCAGAAATTTTGAAGGTGGGAAGGCAGTAGGAGCACACAAGTGACTCCTTCCAGGGCTGGCTTGGCCCGTATTGGCACAAGTAGGTGTAATTCCGATCTCACGGGTCAGCAGAGGTGAAGTGGGGAAAGGATGTCCCTTCTGCTTTTAGGACAGGAGAAAATATAAATTATAAACCTAATGTAATGTCTGTAAAAAGCTAACTCAGAATTCCATGTTGCAGACCTTGAAATTGTGCCTTAAAACTGATTGAAAATGGAGACAATGCAGGCTTCGTAAGAAGCAATGGGAGCCAAACCTCAGAAAATATGTTGAAACATCTTTTTGATTGTTTGTTTTCTCTACATTTTTCTTTTTTTTTTCCTATTTTACTCACATTATGGTTGCACCACCAGGTACCAGTCAGGAGTGGGATGAAAAGACAGAAAAATAAAGCTGCAGTTTATGCATTTGAGGACTCAAGTGGCCACTCTATCATGAGACATTTGTAGTTCTGACTACAAAGCATCTCACAGACTTTAGGACACAGAAAATAAACATTACCAAGCATAAATACTATGAAGATTAATTTTAGCCCTTAGCCTCTTATTTCACTCTTTTGAATTGGAACAGTTGAAAGCTGAATTCCATCTCAGATACATGGCTATTTCTCTATGTTACATGACACTCTCTAACCTGTCATGTACTGCTATCACTCAAAACCATTTATAACTTGTTAACAAGGTGGTGAAAGGAAGCTGAATGTTTTCCCAGAATGGTAGTTACATGTTTTAATAAAGATTAATATCTTGATCATTTTATGGACACATCAAATAGTGGGGAAAAATAGCCTTCTTTGACACCTGGAAACAATTTCATTTGCCAGAAGATGGTTCAAAATTCATGCATAAATTACTTTAACCAAAATTAGGCTGACAATTGACAGCATCAAGAACTATGCCACAGATTTTTTTATATTTTCGTATTTATAATAATAGAGAGAATATTCTACAACAAACTCAGTGAGGACTAGAGAAAACTCAGAGTGGGGAAGAATAAACTACTGTGATCTTGACACAGATTTCTTCTAGTGAATGTGCATTGCTTAGTTTCTGAAGGGAAATCCAATTATGAGTTTTATAACCCTCACAGATTTCTTCTTGCAGAAAGTAGGTAATCTGCAGCAGACTGTGGTTCATAAAGCACCAGTTTTCACCTTTTCTTGACAAAGCCTGTTCTCCAGGCTTCACAGACCAGTTCCACAGGCTCCTCTATTCCATCTTAGTGTGCAGGGAGCAGAAGAACCTGGGTCCAGCCACAGGGACAATGCCACTGAGGTGGCTTCTCCATGCACCTGAAGAGTCCCACATCTTGACCATGGTGGAACAAAGACTTGAAGTTTGGATTTCCCAGATTCCTTCACAATTTTTGTTTATATTTTTGTACATAACTTTATGTTATCCCTTCTTAGATCAAGGTCTCCTCCAAATTCAGTTTCCTTTTGGGAGACTGATCCAAATAATGCTATTCATTGATCAGATTTCTATAATGTCATTGACTGAAGAAGGTAGATTTTGTATGTATTAGTGAACTACCACAGATGCAAGTCCTGTCACCATGTATAAAACCTTGTAACAAAAGGAGACGCAGAATTAATAAACTTTGAAGTGTAATGAGAAAAATACACAGTGTAATGAAAAACTATAATGAATTTTAACTTCATCTCTGCAGTCCACGTAGGAAAAAAGAATCCTCCTTATGAGTTTAGCAATGTATCATCTATAAAAGATTCAATCCTGAAGCCCCGAATTAGAAGAAACTTGGCGTCTGCATTAACATTTGCACAATCAAAGTTCCCACTGAAATGAGGTTTCCCTCTTTTAGGTTTTCAGGGTTTTTTTTTTTCCTTTCAGCCCTCTTTTCCCCTGCACCCACCACCACACAGTTTCTTTTTTCCTTCTTTGTTGCCAGCATGCAGAAAAAGCCTTTAAAGACTTTTTTCCCAGCCCATCTGATGAAAAACCATCAAACTGAGTGAGATGCAAATAAAAATGTCATCTGGTTTCACATGTTTTAAAGTACTGACTTTTTGTGTGTATAATTTTTAAAATTACCTAATTTTAAAACCTCAGACTTTAAAGGATATCTTCATTATGCCCTGAAAACTAGCACAAAGGCAAAGGATAAAGGAAACAGGTTTTTAAATGAACATTCATTGCATTTTTTTTTCTTTGACAAGCTTTTACACAAGCAGATGCACTAGTGAAACAGTTAATCAGCTGTATGATACTTAACTCTTTGGATGTCAACTTCAATCAACATTTTAAAAGGAATCAACATTTTTTGTGCACTTGCCCTACTTGTCTCACAGATGATGCTTTTGGCATAAGTACATTCTCCTCTCCTCAGCTGGCCACCAAAGGAAAGCTCTTGAGTTCTCATTTTGCATGTGTTTTGCTGCTAATTATGCTGCTGTCCCAGAAGAATAACTGAGAGAGGTTATGACCACTAAGGCACTGGCACTCCCGTGTCCAAAAATGCAAACTTTGGAAGAAAATAAATTATTGAGATACCTGCAGGCACATTATTATTTAAAAAAAAACCCAAAACAAACAAACAACAACAACAAAAACAAACAAACAACACAAAAAGCCCACAAGGTTTTGTGGGTTGTGCCCATAACATGAGCTGAAGTACAATCTTGAGATGATGAGTGTGTATGTGTATGTGTATATGTATAAAATCAGGCTGTACAATGGGCACATTTGTTAAAGAGGATACATGGGTGTGGCAAGCGGGTTTCTGCTGCCTTCCCAGTCCCTTTATCCCAGGCTTCTTTGTGGCAAAATTATCCCTCAGTATCACATGTGAGCAAGTCTAACTCTGCAGAGTTAGAGCAAAACCACAAGGACAGGTGACACTCAGTCTGTCCCACGTCCTTGGTACCCCCATCCCGAGGTGCACACACTTCATGCTGCAGAGGTCCCCAGATAGGTCTTCTGAGCATCATGTGCTACCTGATAATGCACAAAGGCTGTATTAAAGACCAAAGGAATTAACCCTGATTTGGGCTTATATCACTTAGACTCTATAGGAGAAAGAAACTGCACATGCCTCAAGGCAGAGCACATCCGGGGCATGCAGTGACAACAGCCACAACCCTCCCCAGATGCCACATCCCTCCCCAGATGCCACATCCCTGCAGAGGTGACGGAGCTGCAGGAGCTGCAGACCACTCTCAGAGTTCAAGTCCCTGCTGCTGCATGGGAATCTCATAACAAAAAAAAAAGCTACCCATCCTCACTTAACAGGCAGGCTGGTCACCACCTGGGGCTACATTTCCTGCCCCAGCAAGGTGCAACCTACCAGACTGCCTGTCATGCAGAGACATAATTTGCTCTCCTTTGCAAAGCAGAAGTGCCTTTGATCCAGAGCCTGGATCAAAATCCAACTTTGAAGATTTGCTAACTGGTGTTACCTTTAAAACTTTCTTATAAATTAATTTAAAGACCAAACAACTATCTTAGAAAGAGAATTTCCAATCTCTGCAGTTGCATTGCTGTGATCTCATTTCACAGAAGCTTGGTTTGGAGGAGGATCCCTTTACAACCTTCAAATGTAAGATAACCCATCCACATTTTACCTTGGGACACCTCAGGTTTGTCCCAGGATACAGACTGAAAATTATTTCCCCAGGTGAAACCACCCTCCCCAGAAGAAGTGGAGTCAGACGGACAACAAGGAGCCACGACCAGGCTACAATCAGGGGTTCTTGCACACAATTCTTGTCCCAGCAGCTAATCCCACCTCTCCATAAGTGTCAAATACAATCTAGGGTCCTAAACAGCTCTTTTACAGAACAGTGCAAGGAACTAATTGTATAGAAAACTTAATCCTTTTAACTACCTTAGAGTATTGTTTTGGGGTATTTTTGCAGCATCTTTGGTTACAGACACTTGTAAAACAGGTTAAGATGCCTCATGTCCTTGCTATGCTAGCTCTGAATATCCTTGCGACTGATAACTGTTAAGTTAATGGCAATCACTGGGAAGCAACCTGGTGAATTAGAATGAAGCCATTACAATTTGCACCTAGTAAATATAGGTGGATGCAAGAAAATATATAAAAATATATTCCTAGGAAAACTCATAATTAAAAATAAGAAAACACATAATTAAAAATAAAAGGATGGCACACAAGATAATTCAAGGGCGGCACATCCTTCAAATCTAACAAAGTACATATTTGGTAAAAAGTCGTCTATATGCTGATCAGCTAAGGCACCATTCAGGAATTCTATCACCTTTTTAAAACATGCTGCTGTTATCTGTTAGTCCTCTGTAAGTACCATTTGCAGTAGTTTATAGACATCAGTGACTTGTGCTGAGCAAAAGATCATTGCCATTCAAACATGTATCATTTAGTCCTCTGTGTTTCAACACTAGTGCAACTAATTTACACTTTACTCAGATGGATTGTGATTTTGGAGATTAATGTGCTGATCTTTTTTTCACCGTTGTCACATATCATAATCTCTGACCATGCTATCTTTGTGTGTCTCTTATGTACATTTATCTTCTCTCCAATCATTCCTTATATGTTTGTCAAAAATGATGGTTTTTTTCCCAGAAGAGAAATGTTTTTACTGCTTTGCATTTTCATTCTATTTAATTCACTACTTTACATCCCTGGCTCCTTTTACATCTTTAATTGTTCATCTTGCAAGATCCCCAGCCACCTGTCCAGCTTCTGCTCCTTTCTCTGAGGCTACCTTTTGTTTGAAATAGTTTGTGATGCACTATTTATTTCTGATTATAGCTAATTCTTCTCATTCTACATAGACAGAGTGTTTTTTGTTACATTGATATTTAACCAGGCCAAAAACTACAGAGCTCATCTAACCTAACTCTCTGAAAAACAATAATGGCCACAGGACTGCCTTGAATTAACTGTCCTTTCAACTGGAGGAGACCTCTGGAAACACATGTGAACTTGATTTAAATTATTCCAGTGATGGTAAATCTACCACAACCCGTGATAAACTGTTCCAGAGTTTAATTAACATCTCTATTAAAAATGTGTGCTTTATTTGTAGTTTACATTTATCTGCTTCATCTTGCACCAACTGGATGTTATTAAAGCCTAGTTTGGTTTAGAGTTCAAAAAGCCTTTTCATAGTGAGTTTCTGGTTTTGATATAGGCACTTACACGTTCATGGACTCTCTCACCCCAAGGCAAGTTTTTGAGGACTGGTCATTCCTAGAATCCTTCACCTTCTTGACATGTGGACATGACACCCTGGCATTTTTTTTCCTCTCAGTCCCAGGACCATCGGGAGACACAGTCAATATTTCAGTTTAAAAATTCAGTCAATAGTCTCAGATTCAATCATCCAAAGATGGCAATTTTCTTTTTCACCAAAGCATCATATTAAGGTGATAATCCTCTTGAAAATTTCTTGCACAGGGGACCAAGATAGGGAGACACACATCACAGTCAACATCTATCAGGACACCATTTATGAATTTAACTGTTACTAATAGCATCAAGTTGTTATTACTAACAGCAGATAATGGGGCATTCAAGTATTTGGATACATGTTCATGATCATCCCTCACTACCTGGCTGGAGCAGCCATTGGTAGGCCAGTCCCGGTGGTTTGCTCAGAAGCAGAGGGTCATGCTGAGGCTCTGGGGGCTTCAGGTGGGTGCTCAGAGAGTCCCTTGTGGTCCCATGCTTCATCAGGCTCATGCAGCAACCACTGCCTTCCTCAATACAGGCCAAGTTGCACAATCTTTGTAGGTGTCAGCATGCACTGACAGGCTTGCATAGGCTCTTGGTGGCCTGAGTTTATTTGCTCTTATGGATTTACCAGGACCAGGAGTCTTTAAAGCTTGTCAGGTCCTGACAGACTTTCACATGGTACTTCTCAGTATGTAATTTTTCTTTATTCATCCTGCTGTTTTCAAGTTACTATTTCTGCATTGACAGAGGCTGTACAGAGCCCATCCACACAAACTCACCCAGGAGAGGTGTTTATGGTATGCCATCATGATGCTAAAGCCTTTTCCAGAGCCTCTCCTTCCAAGACGCCTTGCCTATAATTATGGTGTGAATACTCCTTTCATCATATGGACATTTCAATGTGCCCAAACATTTCCTTATAGTAAATTTCCCATATTATTCAGATGATCCTGCATTCACAATCTGTCCTTATCATAATTTACTTCTTCCCCAGGCATCTCAATATCAGAACAAAGTTTCACATAAGAACACTGAGAATCATTTTTACACTATCTTTCACACAGATCATCTTGATGTTAAATATTTAAATATGCCTAACAACAGCATAGAAAGAAATACTATTGTTTCAGTATTTAAAGATCATTTTTTATGTTAAATGTTCTTCCTTTGCCCAAAAGAAGTTAAAGTGAGTTTTACATATTTCTGAGTCTATCACAGGTGTTTAATCTCCTTTTATCTTCAATTATTAAGATAATAATCATGGATGCAAAAAAAAAAAAAAAGATATTTATCTACAGCTCCTTGGAACTTCTAAAAATGTTGACATTTGGAATGTATCAAAACTGTCTTTAAGTAGTGTATCAGGGTTTTTGAACTGAAAAATATCACTGGCTCATAACATACTCTGTAGACTATTCTAGATTATATTCTTTTAGATCTGTATATCAAAGCAATTTTAATTTTAGAAACTAGAACATAAATATCCCCAGCAGTAAATTTCTGCTACTTCCATGATTTTTAAACACTTTAGACAAGAACAAGTTAAGACAAACTAATCACTTAGACCCTCAAACCCTACTGAAATCAGCGAAAGGACTACCTCTGACTTCAATGTCTTTGAGTCTGTCACTTAAAGACTGATTTGCTCCATTCATAGGTTTTCAAAGAATTTTAAATGAGTGAACAGGATAATTCACTGCTGTACAAACTAGCTGTTTTAACTGATAATCTGAAGTTGTTAGTTTAAAAAAACTACAAAAACAAAACCCAAAACAGAGCAGCTAAGCTTGGCGAATAAGGGCCAAAAAGTTAGCAGCTGTCATTTAAAAAATAGTATAACTACTTAAAAATTCTCATTAAATTGGAATAACCAAATCGGAACTGCTCCTCTAAAAATGAATAAGTGAATAAACAAATAGTGGCCCATAATTTCATTGAACTATTTAGAATAAAACAATTAGAACAGAAGCATTGACATTTGTCGTAAGAGGTTATGAAAAGGGGTAAATAGTTAACTATGTTCTGTATGGTTATGTCTAAGTTCTCTGTAGGTAGAGTAGCAGTATTTAGAAAATTTACTCCAGAGCAAATATTTTTCCTGTTGATACCCTTCACATACGTGATTCCCTTCTCCCTGTTTCTGATTTGTAGTGGATTTGTCTGGGGTTATCTAGAACTTATTTTCAAGTACCAGTAGTTTAAAAGACATGAAAAATGTCTGAAGTAGGAATCATTGTAATTAAAATTAAAAGTAACCACACATGCACCACACAATATACATTCACAGAAAAGAAATAGGAAAAAAAAAAAAAGTGGAAAAGATAATTTTCACCAGACAGGATCTAATTGTTCTGCACTAAGACCTATGTTGCTGAGGGTGTTGCAAGCACACAGCTTATTAGACTGATTTAGAGTCTCAGGACATTCTTATTTCACTTAATCAGGGCTATCTGGGAGTTTGGTGCCTTGGATGTCTACACTGGTCATCCCTACATGCAGGCAGTGGTCAAAGACCAGTACCACTGGAGGCTGAGTCACCCACCTGTCTTGGGAAACTTGTTGAAGGCAGGATGAAAAACCCTCCTTGAAAGCCCTTATTTGTCTCCTCAGGCTACTAAGAAAGTGTAAATAATTGTTTTAGCCTCAAACTTTGGGTAGCTGACGTTAGGTGAGACGAATCCTGCCAACAAGAACTGATTACCCCAATGTTCAAAAGGAGATATTTGAAGGAAGACAGTTGGCAATAGGAGAGGAAATGGCATTCCTGCAGGTATGTACAAGCTAATGACTTCTGAAAAAAACCCCCACTTTTTGAATATTCATATATTTTTGATGTGAATTTACTTTCAACTTTGTACAAAAAGGTTTTCATGACAATGCTGGACACATTTGAGATCAATATGTATGCAATATATAGAAGGAATCAAACACATTAAGAGATTCTAGCACTGATTTTTAAAGAATAAAATAAAATACCCCTAGATAAAACAACTATGCACATAGTTTTTAAGGGATGGACTATATTTTACTTTTCTACCTAAAAAAAGATATAGGGGAAAAGAATGAACCTAGAGATAGCATTAAAAAATCTAAATCAAGCGTGTTATAAAAATTAAAGCTATTAGTTTTTTAAAAAGAAGAAGAGTGAACATGAGAAAGTTTATAAAAGAGAACAAAATGTGAGAAAGAGGAGATGGATACTCTTCTTACAAAGTGCAGATTCCCCATCCCACAGATCAGAATCAATTCTACTCATAAATCACTGTTGCCCACCTCAATACAGTAATCTTTTTTTTATAACTTCTGTTATAAAACCAGATGTGCACATGTTTAAAATCAAACAATTCACTGAAGCAGAAGAGGAATTAATATTTCTGGAGACTATGTGATTCCAATATAACACAAATTCTATATCCTGAGATGCTGTATTGGATTGGCCAATGTTTCACTTCATACCTAACTGACCCGGCATGACTGTGTCACCTTTATCAAGAGTTACTCACATGCAAGTGTCTGAAGTTTATAAGGTTCAGAGCTATACCAGTTTGGGTTTGAAAGCATGTGTAATTTTACCCAGTAAGATAAATTTCCTACTGAGACTTCAAGAAGCGCAACTCATAATGTGTTGCTTCTGTTGGAGCCTTCACATGCTCTGCAGAAAGCTGGGTATTAATTTTTTATGGGAAGAACCCCAAATTTTACAATATATGAGTGTAAATTGCCAGAAATCTACTTCATGGAGCCCTAAAATTCAGGTTATTGTTTTTATATGAAGATGAAATATATATTTAATAATGTTGCTTCAGTGAAGTCCAATAGTGAATGGGTTTTATTTTATCTTTCAATCTGTTTTTCATCTTTACTACACAGTGGACTTGCCTTTTTAAGTATAAACAAGCCTGGTACAGGGCAGATCCCAGCTCTCAACATTATTATTTCAGGCTTTCTCTGTGACCTCAGGAAGACAACCCCATTTCCATACAACCATATAAATAAAAACACGTATCTTCTCAAACACAAGGGCTAGAAATATTTTAAAACTAGGGGTGGGAGCTTCTCTGGAAATGTACCAAATTATTCTGGAGTAATAATTCCAATAAATTCCAGTAGGCTCACAAGTGTGGACACAGGCTTAGAATGGAGACAACAATTTTGCAGCAAAGGGTGAATTCCACAACAAATCTCCTCCATAAATTACCACCCCAGCAAGGATATAGCAGTTCTTCTATGTTGCCACATCTGGTCTTGGTTTTAGTATTTGCTGACAGATTTTGAATGGATATTTTTGATATGAGGGGTTTTGTCCTCCTTTGTTGTTCATACGATAATAAATCTGACCTGTTTCTTTGTAAATCCTCACCTAAAAAAGTTCACCAGTTCAAAGCATTAATATCATAATTACTCTTGTATTTAATTGGAAAGTTCTATTTGCTGTTTGCATGCCAGTAAAAATAAAATGTCTCTCTTTGCTATTTTTATATCAATAGGGATATGTGCTCTTGTTCTAGGATAATTATTTTACTTTTTATTACTTCTATTACTCTGGAAATAGTTTAGCTGTCTTCTGTTAACTGCTTGCATCCCACACCCAGTGTGCTCACCTACCATAACATTAATTTCCTGTCTCCTTCGTGATGTTTTTGTAATCTTCTTCAGAAGATTAATAAAAAAAAAAAAAGTCAGACACAACTATTTTCTCTCTGAAATAGGCATAAACTTGTATAAGCAGAACAATGTGACAAGTATGTAGTGAAATAAATGATAGTAATATCCTGCCATATGGTATTTTTCTCTGCAAGCATGCATATATCTATCAGTATGTGCATGTGTGCATTTGCCAGTGTATAGACTGGCAATTCTGATATTTTACTATCCCAGAGTCACAAATGTTAGTTTCAAGGAAGCTGTGCAGACACAGAAAGTCTCAAGAATATTTTCCTTTGAACAGACTTGATATTTCAGTCAGTCATGGGACCAAATGAAAATCAGTTACACAGGGGATGAGTTAGAGCAGTGAAACCAGTGAAACATGGTGTTATTAAAATATGATCAAAAGGAAAAAAGTGATGGTAGTTCATTTAAAGAAGACACAATGAAATAGATTTTTTTCCTTTATATAAAAGTATTTTAAGGACTTGTCATTGGGGTGTCTATCCTTCCCTGTAGGCATTTAAAATCTTCACAGGATCAAAGACCATATGATACATACTACATACCCTGAGATCTGTAGAGCAGGGGAATAGGTATAGTTCAGAGGATGAAGGTAATAACAGTTCCTTGGGAATTCATCTATCCTGTTGTAATATGAGGGAGCACAGAGCTCTGAGCTTGGTGTTACATTTCCCGCTGATGTTGGGTTTCCCATCTCCTGCTTGTTCACCTCCTCCTGCAGCCACAGGACATATTATCCAACCGTCCCATGCCAGGACAGTACTGCTGACAGCTGTATTCTATAGTCTTGGCATAAGAACTGCATCTGAATCGCTTGCAAGTCGCAGCTGAAAGGCTACATGCTTTCTCACCCCAGGCTATGAGGTATATGGAAGTGTTTAAACAAAACTGTTTTCAAAGAGCAGATGTAATTTTTGGTCCCAAATCCTTTTATCTTTAGTGCAACTCTTTGAGAGCTGAGTAGCCATAAAGTGCAAGCAGTATGATGCATTTCATATATCTTATCCAGTTTCTGTACTTAAAGCGGTAAAATTAAAAAGCAATCAACCAAAACATAGGTCTTAATCACTACTCCTTGGTAGGGTGGGAAAGGGCAAGAGAAATGAAACCACTATGAATATCAAACTAGCCAAGCTTTCATTAAATGAAAATGATCTACAATGCTTAAACTATTGGCCCACCTCAATGCCTTCAGGGAACTCCTCACATGTGGCCCTCATTACTCCACACCCAAAGCATTTGCTGCCTCCTCTGGAAAAAAGACATTTGAGGCTATCTCTACCACTAACCCCTCTTTAAGACACCCCTGGGAGAACATGTCACAGGTGGCAGAAGGCAGGGCTGACACAGCAAGAGTCAAGACTAAGGGGGCACACTGGGCTTCCTCCACAGGCCAAAAAGTATCCCTCAAAAAGATGCAGTAGAGCTGCCGGTCATTCTCCTTTGCACAGAGCTGGGATGCCTTTAAGTCTCAGCGCACAGCAGTACATTGGCACTGCAGACTGCCATGTAAAATAAAGATAACTTGTCTTGTTTGCAGATAACTTCCATGGACCCTGATAGCAACATAGGGTGACAGCACGGTGCTCACTCCAGGCTAGTTTGTCCTGCTTCCTGCACCAGTCTGCACTGTTTCTGGTACCTGGGTTAGCTGACACATTTCTGCACTAAGCGCAGTATCAGCACTCAGTACAAAATGGTAGGGAGTGAAGTGATTCCCAGCGAACCAGGGAGGATATGGAACATCTGCCCAGCCTGACAGGGAGTCTGTGAGCTAACAAAAGGGTAGACAAAGTATTATTCATCTTCACTAAATTTTTTAGGAGATTTTCACACACATTTCCCAACCAAGAATATCTCATGTAAGTTTTACCATGGGAAGGAGAAACCTATGGCATTCTGATAACCTGGAAAAACCTGCTGAAGACTTCTGAGCTTAGGAGATCTGTGTGTGCATATAAAATATTCTTAAAAGGTAGGCGTATGTGTGGAACAAGTACATCAGATTACATGCACTTCCACCTTCTACGATATTACACATGCATGCAAAAGAGGGAGGCTACATGTAAAAGAGAGAACTACAATTGTCTGCATCTAGATAGACACAAGTTTCAGGAAATTATTTTGGCACGAGACTTAGAAGAGTAAATTAAAATATAAAGATAAAACACGGAACTATGACACATCCTCAGCTTAGATAAGGCTACATAGCATACGATACTGTAGAAAACTGTATTTACGCCATGACAGGTGGCTAGAGATTCCTGCCAGACAAATGACAGCTAACAAACAGCAGCACTTAGAGAACATAAATCATACAAGCCAATTGTAATATTCAAAATTCTAACTAGTAAGAGCTCAATTTATACATTGGGTGGGCAGAACAAAATAGACTTTGAAATCCAGCAGGAAGTGCAAGACTTGAAATATGGGAATGGCCTTGATTGTTCATAGTAATTGAAGAGGTCTCTAATTCTGTTCACAATAACTTCTATCTTGCCCACCTACTGAGACGAGCAGTCACTAACTGGGAAACAAGTGAAAACGTGCTTCAATACACTGTGCACATAATACCTTAAAATTAATTTTTACATTAGGAAATCTACAGCTTGAAGCAGATAAATAAAATGTTTCATCCCACTAAAGTGAATAATTCTGCTTACTTCAACCAGAATAGGTGGCAACAAAAAAAAAAAAAAAAGTCACTTTAATCCTTTAAAATGTCTTAAGTCATTAAATTCAAAACACTTATGATATGTATTTTATTTTCCAACATCTGTGTTGCTTGTTCAGTGTTAACGTTTTGTCACCTGAATAATAAACATAAGCATCTTCATTTTGGTTTTGTTTCAGTCTATGTCATTCACTGGTCCTTGTTTATGAAGACAAGCATTTAATCCAAGTAAGAATTTCAATTTTTATTACATCTTGGGGGGGAGAGAAAGACAAATTTAAACCAAGGGATCAAAATTTTATCAGAATTTACAGCATACTGTGTGTTTTGTTTGAGCAAATGCATTTTTTCAAAAGAAACCCACATAGATAATTCTTGCATTTAATGAAAACATCTAGAGATTCTACATTAGACAGAATTCACTGGTTTATCTGTGAATTATAAAACTGTTAGGATGTCAAGCACAAGTCAACTTGTGGCTTTCAGGGATTTCTGTGAGGATTTTTATGTGGTGTTTTTTTTTCCACTGTGAGCTGTTACAAGTTTCCATGCTTTCTTCTGAAGCATCTGACCCTAGCTAATGTCATGCAGGAGGCAGTGGGCTGTGCCATCTTGGTAGGACTTTGTATACATAAGGTCATAAAAACGAGTTCAATGAGAAAGGAAGTGTCAGACTACTAAAGACTTGGGATGAGGGGTTGTTCTAGTTATCACCTGTTTACACCCAGTGAGCAGTTGCAAGTCTGAGAAAGGAACTCTTCAAAGAAAACTCCCTAGTCCTATCAATGTGAGTTCTATGGGAGAGTTCACAGTATAATTTGCTGGAAAATGTGGAAAAAACAAGTCCTCCAGCAAAAACAAACAAGTCCAGACTTTGCAGAACTTGTATATATTTTTGCAAATAGAGTTTTCAAATATCAGAACTTTTTTTTAAGTAAAACAGTAAAAAAGGACAGTAAGGCAACTTTAACAATCAAGTTTCGAAAATAATTGTCATTTAAATAAGTCACTATATCTCTACCTTCTGTGCTGTTTGTAAAAATTACAAAATCATTGACATATGTGGAAGCTACTTTTTTCCTTTTCTCCCTATTGTACTCAAAATGATTCCCAGATATCAAAAAAGGAACATACTTCATATCATTATCAACATACAGTGTTTCTATATTGCTATACCTACTAGCTGGTTTTGACACTAGCTCACTTTTTTCAGGTAAAGAATTTATTAAGTAGATCCGGGTGTTTCACTGATATAAAAAATGGGTAAGGTCTCAGTTCTCTGACACATCACTCAAGCAATGGGAAGTGTAGTTTTTCACCACATCTTTGTCCACAGTGTTGTACTGGAGTATTCTTTATTCTGTTCTGTCTTTCTGTTATTTTATCTGGAGTTGTTTTGGTCTTTCTATTGCACCGGTCATCAAAACATTCGCTTTCCTGTACATCCCCAGTGCTCTTCATACTGAAGAACATCTGTAAGATGTTTCCTATTCTTTCAGACAGCTGACCCAAACAAGTTTATTTTTCTCTTCTACTTATCTTGAAAGAAGGATCTCATTAAACTAGGGGCTGAGAGATGAGAGAAGTTGCTCTGTCTCAGCTAAACTGTGGTAGCTGTTCATGCCCATTGTAAATTCAAACTTCAACCAAAAAATTAATGTAAGTCAAAGTCTGTCATAATGCTATAATCTAGGAGAATGCACAGGGAAAAATGTTCATTTCAGCTGCTCATATAATATATCAAAATATCTAAGCCACAGACTTCAATCAGACTTAACCCATTACAGTTACCATAGCTGTCACTGTTAAATGAAACTGCAGCAGCAGCAATTTGACACATTAAATGTGATTAACAGTTACAAAGGGATTTGTAATTATTACTCGAAGGACACACCACAAGCATTAAATACAAATACTGGCACTTCACACACAAGCTGTTCCTACCAGTATGGAATAAAGAGGAAATGGGTCTCTGCAACGCCTGCAGCAGTCTCCTTTCTATCAGTGGAAATGGTTCAGCTGGAAATATATGGAAAGCCTTTGTGGGCTGTCTCTTCTAAATTTCTCAGGGCATTTCTTTCCATTACAGCAATTCACTGAAAGACACACAAGGTTCTTTACAGCTGCCAGAAAGAAAAGAGGTGGGCCTGTGCTTAAGTCCTCTGCCAGATCACATTGAATAATAGCTTTGTCTAAGGCCAACACAGACACTAAAGGGTGGTTTTGCAGCTCTGCTACACACAGAATGAAGAATATTTACTTTCTTCCTTTTTAAAACTTCAGTTCACTACTTTTTGCAGGTACACTTCCACGGCAGCAAGGAGCAATTATAACCTACATAAACAGAGCCTGGAAAGCTTTAATTTCTCCATTTTGAGCAGCACCATCAGTAAAGGTGTGGCAGCACTGACTTCAGCAAAATCTAGAAAACCAAGTACTCACGTATCTTCCTATAACCTGGTATAAAGCCAGTGCCACTAAAGACTCACTGATAGGGCTACCTGAGCTTGCTGTTAGCTAGATGAAAGTTATCTCAGGATGCCTACACATACTGCAAGTACACCTCCCAACAGCAACACATGCATAACCTGACTTGTTATATTATTAAATACCCTTTTATTTTGTAAAGGCACTGTCCACAGGCTGTTATTACTTATGGTGCTGTTTTCCTGCACTGAGGATGGCAGAGCTATAGCGTAGCCTCACAGGAATCCCCAAAAACATTTCTAGCTGCTTCTTCTGGGGCAAACCAGGGAAGAGGAACAGCAAAGGAGAGGCTCTGACCTTTTCAGATAAAGTATTATTTGAGCTCCTTTGCCCTCTTTAATCTCTCTAGTCAGTGTGGAGTTATATTTTTCTTGTTCCTTGTATTCAGGGAACTTAACAAATGTAGGTAATTGTGACTAATGGCTTCACTTCCCCTACCTGAAAGCATTCACAGTGGACCAACCACATCTCTGTCAAAAAATGTTTTAAAAGTAAGGCAGTGAATGTTACAAATACAAGTTTAAATGTGTTCTCAGCTGTAAACTTTATTGCCTTCTAAAATAGCTAATATCTATAGATAAAACAGTGCTGTAACAGATTTTTTACAAATTTGCAATGTCTCATAAGGCAATACTTCTACAAAACAAAAATCAAGTTTTTCAAACTCAGCAAAAGTTATCCAGTCTTTGGTACATCCCACAGGTTCAGTAAATTACATACTTAACCCACAGAGCCAGAACGGACTGATTTTCATTCATTCTTTACAGCTGTGTAAAATACCTTCTTTTCTCCCATTCTTGTGTTGTCTCCCACATCTCCTACATATGTCAGAATACTTCAAATGTAAAAAGAAATACTTCAAGAAAGATTATTTCCAACATAAGATTATTACTAATACACACACATGTGAAGCAGGAATGAGATGAAATAGCAGAAAAGTTCAAAATACTAGTTTAGGTTTATCTTCCTCTAACTAGGTAGGGAAGTCATCCCTATGCACAGTGTTTTATGGACTGGAATTTAAAACCTCCTGAGGTACATAGAAGAAAAATACATTGCTGAGCATTCATGGTTTGAAACAACACTAATGCCCAAGGTACATTTTTCATTTATATGGTAGGGGGATATATTAAATTTTCAATACAGTGATAATTAGTTGTGAATGAGTAGTACTATAATGGCCTTCATCTTCTTTATTGCTTCTCTTCTGTAAAGACGTAATTAGCAAATATGCAGGAAAATTTCATTATACTGGAACTTGATATAAAACAATCTCTTCAAGATATGTTCAAACATGACAAAACTCCAATTTATTAACAATCATCCTCACATACACTCATTTGTCTACAGTAAAATTTGACTTCACTCATAAGGATGCAAAGATGTCATCCAGCAGTGCCTCTTTCTACTTAAGAGTGCTGACAAAACACTTGTGTGTATTGCTGTGGCAGCTTAACAAATTAGGAGCTCCAACTGTCTGTTCCACCTCTTTGAAAGGACAGTCTTTCAAAGGGGACCTACAACAAAGTCTTGGCCACTTTTGAGCAAAGTGTGGCATCTTCATAACCCATTTTTCTGTGAAGCTTAAATCAAAAGGTAGATGTGGCTGGAACACCCCCTGATGCCCCTTTTCTGCTGTGTCCTTTGGGAGCACACAAGTTGTTAGGTAGGAGTGGTGACCTCCTGAAGGTGGGTCTCAAAATCTTCATCAGCTCATCTCTCTGCTCTTCAGTGCTCTCTCTCTACTCTTGCATGCAGTGGACCTACAACTGCTACCATCTTCCTGTGTTTGGTTTACATACCAAATTTGCCAGGGGGTTATTTTTGTTCTCCATTCCAGGAGAGAATAAAAAAAGCAACAGCCTTCTGCTATCTGTGATACCCTCCTTACCACAGCTCCTTGGTCATGGATTATTTAAACTTCTTCCCTTAAAGTATCAAACAACATTATCATTATCTTTAATTACATACTAACCTGATGTGTTTTTATAATTAAAGGGAAGTAAATGACATTTAGAGTTTAATTCTGAGCTTCTGCAGGACGCAGTGGTTAAGACACTTATTGGAAGTACAAAATACTGTACTTCATGAAAGATGAAGATGAAATAGACATAACAACAGACAAATGTGAATCATATCCACAATACCTTGTCCTTCAAAAATAAGTATCAGCATTGTTTGAGCAAGAGAAATAGCCTAGCTGTAAAGAGCAGTTGGGGTAATCATATAATTCCATAAAAGGATAGCTTTGAACAGAACTATATTTCTTGTGTAATAGGGCTCAAAATTGCTGTTTGCAGATCCTTAATTAAAAGGTAGCTATCAAAGCCTTTTAAACTAGAGAGATTACTGGTTCCCAAAATGTTAAGCTTCTACTGTCTTCTATACAGGTTTATTCCAACACGTGTTTCTATTTTCAAGGCATGGATGCTGGGGAAGAGGCACATCAAAGCTGCAGATATCAAAATAGTATGACATGTACAGTGTTAACAGGATTTTCAAAGAATTAAAGACTCAGTAAATAGTACAATTATTTATACTGATTTAATCCAATTCAAAGTGATGTAACATGCTGCTCCTAACATGTTAGGCAGAAAGAACCAAGCAGCACATAATACGCTGTACATTGCCTTTTTACAGGATAAAAGGCAGCATCTGCTTTGACTCAGTGGGGACCACTGGCCCACAAGACAGCCCAAACCAAAGACAGCCAACTCTCATTGACCCAACAACTCAGAGGCACCACCAGTCTATCTGGGAAAGACCTCAGGGAGACCGCACGGGTTGTGGCCTGGGGTGGAAAGATGAAGACCTTTCTGCCTGACATACAGACAAGTCACTTCCCAGCAAAGAAGCCATCACCCCCACAAAAACCTTGGTGTGGTCTTGACCAGGCAACTTTATAAGCTTTGAGAGGGGCTGAACTAGCAGGGCTGAAGGAACAGCAGATGTGCAGAGACAATCTATATGGCATGTTAGTACAGCCCAGAATGGCTTAAAATTAAGCCATTTTTCCACAGTTTCCTAAAAAATAAGCTTTTAACACAGTGTGGAAACATTACAGTATATCACAGTACCAATAACTTACACTGCTATTTACAGCACTAAGGATTCTGAGGGATTCTTAAAACATCAGAATCTTTAATTTCATGTTGCAAAAGATAAGTTCTTTATTATAGCACTCAGTATTTGTAATTCTCTCTTTGAACAACTGTAACACTGTGCAGTCTTATAGTTTTCAAAGTTGCTCTGCTGCAAATCTGGCATGAAAATGTAGCACAAATCTGTAAACCTTTGTATTTTCATAAATACTAACTGCAGGTTACCATCATCTTCATGCACATTTCATTTATGTTCACCTGACATTCTGCCCACTCACTTACTCTGTGCTAGAAGTCTTCTCCAGCGATTTAATATCCTCCACTGGCATTCGTTCTTAAAATAATATGAGGTCTATCATCAGGAAAAGATAGCCTCTGTCTGCACACATCTGTCAACATAAAGTCTAGGAAATAGGAGTTTATTTGAAAATACATAATAATGCCTCAAATTATTAGTATTTGATATATCCATCCCATCTTCCCCTCTATTTCTTCACAGAAAGCACCCTCCTCTCCTCCGTAGAGTAGTGGTGTCCTGAAGGTTTTTGAAGCCACACATATCATTAAGTAATATCTTGTATCCACTGCTGGCTAAAGCTCTTTCCCAATAGCATGAATAGTGTGAACATTGTTGGACATATCACCATTCAGATGGGTTTACAGAACAAAACCTTTTTGTTTTCAGTCAGCCAAAATTCTAACAACATCATCAACTAGCCTTTGAGTAATTAAATCTTCTGCCAGGTACAGCATACAGCTTTGTGTGGCAGGGCACTAGAAAATAGCTTATGTTCTCTGAATTAACAATGAACAGTTGTCCTGTACATTTATCTGGAGATAGTAAGGTCCCCCCTTGTCTGAGCCTCAGAGATATCAGATGTCCTATCATTGCATCCAGACCAGTGTTTGTTCATTCTTTTCTGTGGCTGATGAAGAGGTATAAAATGAAAGAATAAAATTTCTTTCTTTTTGAATAATTTATGCATATTCACCAAGTAGAGTTAGGAAGGGAAACAAAGAGCACATATATAAAATCGATTGTTCTAGCTGTTCCCTTGTCTCGGACAGGTGCTTGTTCATCCGCGGTGCTCATGCAGGTTGGATAAATCACAAGAATAATTGCCTCACAAATGCCCAGCAACACAGATTTTCCTTCTCCTACCAGAATATCTCCAAGCAGTGCTCGACAGCCCTGTTCAGCATGACTGATGGTAGCCTGCATGTTGTCTGACAACTTGGTATCAGCATACCTGCTTCCAATTACTGTTTCACACAGGAGATTACATAGCTATTAAAATCAGCACCTGGTGTCGATATAATGCCAAGTTCATACACAATCTGCATGTTCTCCCATCAGCCTCTCATTGCATCCTCCAGAGGGAAAGCCAAAGTTCTTGCCATCATTTCTATCCCTTCTGTCTCCTGCTGAGACAGATGCTGCAAGAAAGTGCTGCTCTTGGGCAATGTATGTAACTCAGGACATGGAGTGAGGTAAGACTAGGCTTAGCCTTACAGGCTTCATTTAACTTAAGACGTTGGTATGTTACAAACACTTTCCAGCATGTGAAAGGGAAGGTCAAACAGGTTCTTCCATAAGACTCTGTGAAGAAATTTGAAGAGTGGCACAACTTTTTTTCATGCTCTAGACCAAAAGGGATGGCTGTAGGAAGCCGAGTGCCTCACCAGTGTTGCAAAAATCAGTGTAGCTATGGCTTATGAGAATGTGAGTATGGAGTAGCTGTGTAGAGCAGCTACTTACAGCTGGTTTGACTGATTTAGTTTTCCTTATCTGAACAAACACCATATTCAGGACAGACATATAGAACCTGATGAAGTAACAGGCTTTCTTCACTTTAAGTAAATAAATACGGTAAAGATCAGTAGGAACTAAGAGCAAACCATTCTCAGACGTCTCTTCATACACATTTTTCCTGTAGTAGTGGTAAGTGATACCTTTTAAATCATTTGGTGATACCAGGTATCATAAGAAGTATCATGAAGTCATAAGTGTTTCAGTCTTACTAAATCTTCTGCACAAATGGTCAGTGCCATTCCAGAGCAGTCAGTTTTGTCTCATGAAGGAACCAGGACCTCTTCTTCTGGAATATTCTGTTCAGTTTTCATCCCTGCTATACAAAAAAATAAAACACGTGGACAGGCTGGAGAGGGTCCAGAGAAGGGCCACAAATATAATCACAGGGCTGGGAAGCTCTCCATATGAGAAAAGGCTGAGAGAACTGGGTTCATTCAGCTTTGAGAAAAGAAGGCTTAGAAGAGACCTTATCACCATGTTTCAGTATTTAAAGGGTGGCTACAAAGAAGACGGAGATTCTCTTTTTACAGTGATTCATATGGAAAAAATGAGGGGTAATGGGTACAAATTACTCCTGGGGAGATTCCTGTTGGACACGAGGAAAATTTTTCACAATGAGAACAACCAGCCATTGGAATACTCTCCGCAGGGAAGCGGTGGATACTCAGCACTTTTAAGATTCATCTGAACAGGTGCTGGGACATCTTGTCTAGAATGTGTTTTTGCCAAGAGGAGTTCAACTAGATGATCCTGGAGGTCCCATCCAACCCTGGTAGTCTATGATTGATTCTTTGATTGAAAAATTACTTCTGACACCGGATGTTGCAAAGCAGACTGGTTCCCAGAGCACTGAGATTTCCTTTATGTTCACCTTCTTTGGCTGTCCTGTCCCACAGCACCACACTTTATCATCCTCTCCCTTTCTAGAACATACAAATTCCCTACCAAATACTCCAGTCTGCTCTGAGAAGAAGCAGGTGTTTCAAAGGACAGAGAAAAGGGTGTGAGAACATAGAAAGCTTCTAGCCTCTGCTCCTTCTTCTGCTGAAGAAGGCAGGCTATGCAAGTAACATCTATTTTGGGTTGCAGGAGAAAGGCATGGGCAGTGTAGGGCTAGATGCTTCAGGTTCATAAGGAGCTGAACACAAGATCTGTATTGTGATTGCTGCAAACCATTACACTGTCATAGCAGTGGCACCTAAAATTTCTGAAAACACTTGATACTGAGAGAATATGGTGATCTCAGTATATAACCTATCATTGCCCTACAGATCTGATCCCATTCTGCAGCCTCTTGTAGACTCCATTTCCACACAGTTCCTGCTTACAAAAACTCCAGCTCCCCAAATAACTGATTTTCCCTTTGCAGCAGGCCACCAGGCTGCTATCTGTGACCTAACACTTTCCATACAGGACTCTCATCCCTCTGAATCTGATCTCTTTGATACCTCTATTTTTTTACACCTACTTATGTCTGTTGCTTCCAGATCGTTTTCTTTCAGATCAACATTGCTGCATGAACATGCACTTGGGCAGGAGTCCAACGGGGCATAAGGCTTAGTCCAGGTGCTTCCTGTGATCTTGTGGAACATACCAGGGATCTAATGTCTCATAGGTTATGGAGCTCTTCAATTGCTAGGTATTAATACTAAGTGCCACATGAGACAATAGTTTCATAACAGTATTTTATAGGGTGCAAAAGCAAAGACTATTGAAAACTTAAAAGAAAATCCCAAATGTTGGTATGGAAAAATATTCCATTTATTTTATTACAAGAACTTGTGGGTATCAAATGAAACAAGTCACCAAGGTCAGAATAAGCAAAAGGAGGAATTGCTTCATAAAACATTATGTTAAGTTGCAGAACAATAGGGGCATTATCGTGTTTCTGATAGTTTTGGCCATTCTTTAAAGTTCAGTTCATTCCTTGATAAAAGTGTGTGTTTAACACCAGAATACACAGAATAGGACAGAAGCTGGAATATATCATATAGATGATGGAGCCACATTTCTATAGATCAACATTTGCAGAGAGAGCAAGCACATCTCACGCACAAAAAAATCAATACATAAACCACTTTGTCATGCAAGGTCATTCTTCAGAGAATAAACAGGCTTCTAAGAAGTGATTTTTCTGTGGAATTTCAGTAAGGAATTAAAGTGCATTAGGTGATAGTCACCAGTATTGACTATGGGTTTTTTGTTACCTCTCCTAAGATAAATTGCCCTCTCAGTATTTTCTGGATTAACAAAAAATCTGTTATACCTTCATAACCCTTTCTAACCAAATCTTAAAGCTGTCCTCTCATCACTTATATTGTTACTTTGAAGATATTATTAGAACCCATGATTGCTTTTCATCACTCTTCTTTATGTAGTTTTTATAGTCTCTTGGGTTTAGGGGTTTTGAAACTATTTTTTTTTCATAGCTCTTTGGTTTTTTTAGGAAAACATGAAGAGTTTTAAGGTGAGGAAAAGTGCAAAAAGAAAAGCTTTACAAATCATGAGCTTGAAAATGTGTGTCAAACTAGTTACAGAACTCCAAACTAAAAACAGGTCAACGTCAGAATAGCTGCTTAAAAAAAGCTGGCAGCAAGTATCAGTTGAGCCTGATCCTTTTTAAAATTTAAACTCTTTCATTTATCTTTTTCCTTATTCTTTTGGCATTTTTATGGCTGCAGCTAATATGGAAGATTTCTTATAGACAGTAGGAGGCAGCTGCTATCACATCATAGAGGGAAAGTATAGTTTGTCATCTATAACCCAGAAAAAAAAAAAGAAAGAAAAAGAATCAAATCTGTCAACTCAACTCTTTCAAAGTAGAATATGTGAAAAAAAGATTTATGGCAACTGGGGCTGCAGAAAACTGCTTAGGGAATAGATCTAGTTACTGTTTCTTCTGAGACATTGATTCTGTTCAGATGTCTTCTTAATGATATCGCTATTTATCAAAGCTACCTATTTAAGAGTGGTGACAATCTGTACATCTTCTTCATCATGCTGTCAGGGTTTATAGGGGTGCAACAAGGAAGGCCAAGGCCTTGTTGGAATTAACTCTGGCCAAGGAAGTAAAGGAGAACAAGAAGGGCTTCTTCAAATACATCAGTGGTAAAAGGAGTAATAGGGAAAATGTGGGCCCCCTGCTGAATGATGGGGGAGACCAGGTGACAGAGGATGCAGAGAAGGTGGAGTTACTGAATGCCTTCTTTGCTTCAGTCTTCACTGCTAAGACCAGCCCTCAGGAATCCCTGACCCTGAAAGTAAGAGTGAAAGCCTGGAAGGAGGAAGTCTCTCCAGTGGTCAGTGAGGATTGGGTTAGAAATCACTTGCATAAACTGAGCACACAGAAATCCATGGGCCCTGATGGGCTGCACCCACAAGTGCTGAGGGAACTGGCTGATGTTTTTGCTCTACCACTCTCCACCATTTTTGAAAGATCATGGACAACAGGTGGGCTGCCTGAGAACTGGAGGAAAGTGAATGTCACTCCAGTCTTCAAAAATGGCAAGAGGGAAGACCCTGGTAATTACAGACCAGTCAGCCTCACCTCTATCCCTGGAAAGGTAATAGTGCTTCTCATTCCAGAGATCATATCTGAGCACATGGAAGAAAAGAAGGTTATCAACTGCAGCCAGCATGGATTTACTAAAGGAAAGTCATGTCTAACTAATCTGATAGCCTTCTATGATGGTGTGACTGAATGGGTGTATGCAGGGAGAGCAGTGGATGTTGTCTATCTTGACTTCAGCAAGGTTTTTGATACTGTCTCCCATAACATCTTTGTGGGAAAGCTCAGGAAGTGTGGGTTAGAAGAGCGGACAGTGATATGGGTTGGGAACTGGCTAAACAATAGAGCTCAGAGGGTTGTGATCAGTGGTGCAGTGTCCAGCTGGTGACCTGCAAGTAGTAGTGTTCCCCAGGGGTCAGTATGGGGTCCAGTCTTATTCAACATCTTCATCAGTGACCTGGATGAAGAGATAGAGTGTGCCCTCAGTAAGTTTGACAATGAGACTAAACTGGGAGGTGTGGCTGATACACTGGAAGGCTGCGCTGCCATTCAGCAAGATCTGGACAGACTGGAGAGCTGGGCAAAGGCAAACCTAATAGAGTTCAACAAGGATAAGTTTAGAGTCCTACACCTGGAGAGGAACAACATCATGTACCAGTACAGGTTAGCGGTAGACCCACTGGACAGCACCTCCACGGAGAGGGACCTTGGCGTCCTGGTGGACAGTAAGTTATCTATGGAACAGCAATGTGCCCTTGTGGCCAGGAAGGACAATGGTATCCTGGGGTGCATTAAGAAGAGTGTGGCCAGTGGGTCGAGGGAGGTTCTCCTCCACCTCTACTCCGCACTAGTGATACTACATCTGGATTATTGTGTTCAGTTCTGGTCTCCCCAGTTCAAGAGGGACAGGGAAATACTAGAGAGAGTCCAATGGAGAGATACAAAGATGATGGAGGGACTGGAACATCTCTCTTATGAGGAAAGGCTGAGAGCCCTGGGGCTGTTTAGTCTGGAGAAAATTGAGAGGGGATCTTATTAATATTTACAAATATCTGAAGGGTGGGTGTCAAGTACAAGGGGCCAGTTTCTTTTCAGTGGTGCCCTGTGATAGGACAAGAAGTAATGGTAGCAAGGTAAAACACAGGAAATTCCACCTCAACATGAGGACAAACTTCTTCACTGTGAGAGTGACAAAGCACTGGAACAGGCTACCCAGGAAACTTGTGGAGTCTCCTTCTCTAGAGTCTTTCAGGTCTCTCCTGGATCTGTTCCTGTGTGGCCTGCCTTAGGTATTCCTGTGTTGGCAGGAGTGTTGGACTCGATGATCTCCAGAGGTCCCATCCAATCCGTACCATACTATGATTCTATGATTCTTGTCTTTCATTTCTTTGAATAAACTTACTTTTCTCTAGGAGGCGAAACTCATCCAAAAATTACACTAATGCTGCTCTACAAGTCAGTTACTGTATCATCTTCTGAGCAAAGGGCCTTTTTTTAATGCCTGAATCTCCAAAAATAGCACATGGTCTAGTCCCCAGTTCAGATATAGACATACAAGCGCTTTGCTATTGGCATGGAATTAACGAAACCTCAACTCTCTACCCATTTTGCACTTTTCAAGCCAATTATCAGCTTTTGAGTGACTAAGTTCAGGCTCTTATGATTTTAACTGCAGAGGGAATGAGTACCCACAGTTTGCAGTCAATCCATAAGGAACTGAAATTGCTCAGCACAGAAATTTGGATTTGTATTTGCAGTATGTGTACTTTGGAGTATAGAATTTGATATAGGCATCATGGGATTTTACATGAACTATTGAAGTCAGCTCCCAGATGCCAAAGTAATGACAAGTCAAGGAGAGAAGAATCATATTATTAGCAGGTCTGTACTGATATAACTCACAGGAAACTACAAGTATTACCTGAGGATCTTGATTACTGCATTTCTACAGGTTTATGCTTTAACTAAAAAGGCCACTGAATAAAAGCTCTGGCATAAAATACTATTTTAGAAAACAACTGTAAGAGAAGCACTGATTAGGAAAAAAAAAAAAAAGTAAGTCAACGTGTTCTTTGCTCTTGACTGCATGAGGGGAAAAAAAAAAAGATTGGGAAAGAGGGCCAGTTCTGGTCAAGAATGAAAGAAAAAAGGGAAGAGAAAGGGAAAAGTGGTGTAAGGTCTGCAAGATAGACTGAGGGTGTTTTATTTAAATGGCAAAAATTTTGAACTACAAAGTGAAAATAAAGGGCAAATCTGAGCAAATGTTTGAAGATACAAGTGTCGTCATGTGATTGCAGTCTCTCTATGATCAGATGTTAAGTATTTATAATCATCATTTTGTCTAAAATAAGAACATTCTTTTTAGTTGAAACTAACTTCATGATCTTTTAGAAATTGTTTTATGGGAGTTGCCTTAAGGGAATACTTCTAAACATGTGTTTTGATAACAACTAGGCAGGTGGCCAGCTATGATCTCTGCTCCTGATCATTTAATTGCACATATCAGATTTGTTTCTCCGTTCCCTTCCTTCCCACTTAGACTGACTTCTTTGCCTCTTCTATAGCACAGTTAGATTTGAATTTAGGGTGTTTGGCTTCTTAATACTGGTTTTTTTGCAATCTAGAAAAATGTGGCATACCTGGTTGAGAATTTAATATGCTGTAACAGTAAAGGTTGGATAATAAAATGTCCTGAAGTGAATAAGATGCTACTATGTACAATTTATTTTTTTAAATAGGCTGAAAATATAGTGCCTTCAAAAACAGTCATTGGCTTCTGAGATACAAATTACAAAGTCTTGGGTTTTACTAAAGTTTGCATGCTTCACCCTCCCTAACAGGTAGAAAATCACAGTGGACCATTTCAGTACAAGTGAAAAACTTGATGTAGAAGAGGGAAGAAACTTTATGTTTTCATTTAATGAAACAATAAGGAACAATTACAAGCATACAAACCTTATGCTGTTGATAAATTTCTTAGATGTGTGTGAGGACAACTAAGGACTGTGAAACTCACTGCACAGTAAAGTGAGAAGCACACTATTGCCCTAGGGATTATTATTATTCTTTTGATTCTTCAAGCACACTTTAAATAGAGAAACTTTTGAAGTTTCAAAACCAGATTATTTTGGTTTGGGATTCATAGAGAGTTATTTTGCATTATCTCAAGTACAGTATTACAAATAATTATCTTTATGTTATCCTTAAAGAGCTAGGAAAACATGTCGGGGTTGGGGGGTGGGTGTTGATGGCCATATGGCATAAACTGCTGTTGCTCCTTTGGTTTAATTTTAGCAATAACATACAGAACTGAGGATCTAATCCAGTGAGAAAGAGTAACTTGCCTCCAGTCATACCTGTGTGATAGAACCAGGAATAATCATACCTGTGTGATAGAACCAGGAATAAAACCACAGCTCCTGACTCCCAATCACAGGTGAATGAACTAATACTTCCTACAGGGTGCATCTACATTATCCTTGAGGACAACCTCAAAGCCAAATTCCCAACCTGCCACATTATCTAGATGCGGGAATGCCCTTGAGGCTTCTCTTACAGTGATTTACCTAGCAAGCAAAGAACCAAAAATCTCCATTTTGCTTAGATCTTAGGGTACTCATAAGATCTACCAGTCAAAGCTGGGTCCCACAAAGAACCACAGGAAGAAAAAAACCACAGACAAACAGCAATAAAAGTTCAGGACCAAAGGCAGGCAAAACAAAGCTGGTTTATCCTCCTAAATCTTGAGGTCAAAGACCTACCATTGTGGAACATAGGGCAGACAGGGCTTTTTCCCTGAAAGTCAAAACTGTTGGGGCTACACTCAAAACCATTGTTAACTAGAACAAGTTACTCTGCAATGACTGGGCAGAGTGTTGCAGATTATGGCAAGTCTAATGACATACTCTGAGATAACAGTGAGCCAGTCTTTCAGGAAATGCCAAAGGGTCTTGATTTTTCTGCCTAAAGGTGCTGTAGTTGAAGTTCTTAGATTGTAATCACTGTATTAGAGAGTGGGGATAGCTATCAACAATACCTGGACTAACAACATCCATGTGATAAAGCAGAAATGGTGCTTTTATCAGGATGGCAATGCAGATCATGTAGGAGGATGGATTTGGGTATTCTAAAACATCTCACCTACTCACGGGACTGAATAGCCCCATGGAACAAAATCCCCCTAACACTTCTGACTACAACTGGGGCCTAGACTGACAACTACTGCTTCAGAGACAGTGCTGACCTGCCACAAAAGGGTCTGAAAATGGTCTTCTGCCTGTATAAATCAGCAGCCCATCATTGATCATCATGGGACAGCTGCACTAGTAGATGTGCATGATGAAAGCTTGCAACTGCACAGATGCTGCTGGTGTGACATTTGTAATGGGATATCCGTAATATCTGACACGCTTAGAAAGGCTATGTTTAGCATAAATGATGGTTGCATGGCCAGTCAGTGGGCTGTAATGCTGGCACCACATTTCCTATGATAATTCCTGACCTTGTCTCTGAATGTCTATTGGAGCACCTATGGACTGAAGTAGAGGAAAGGTGACAGAAGAGGCAGAGTGAAGTGGTGCAGACAGCATGTATGTAAAGTAACATGGTAAATCATTTGATGTATATGATACAAGTATGTTAGGTACAGCGTGAATACTAGAAAAGCCTTGTTAAGCATGGAGCAGGGGTTTGTATAACCACTGTAAGTTGTTTGATAATAGATTTGATCGCTTCTTCCACAAAGATTTTTTCTTAAGATTTAGTTATATTTAAGAAACATCTCAGGAAAGTTCTCATTTCTATCAGCTGACTATCCTTGGTGACTTTGACACAAAGAAGCACTTTCAGCACGAACAAAGCCCTGGGCTTTGTTCTGTTTCCCTAAACTTCCTATAATAGGATCTAACCTGCCTAACTTAATAGCCATGTCCAACTCTTGCCTAACCTTTAGGAGAAAAATGAAGCGACCTCCTTGAGAGCTTGAGGTCCTCACATACTAAGAATGGTAAACTCACTAAATTTTTCTCAAGGAAGATTCTGTCTAAGCTTAGAAAAGTTTAAGCAATGAATTAGGAAGACAGCACCTCACTCTGCAGGACTTCTGAGACATCTGACTCTCTGGTTTCACCCAGGAAACACGAATACTTTTTCCAGAAGAACTTTTTAGATGTGAGGACAAACTGGATACTCAATTTCAGTAATTTCAGGTCAGATCCTGTCCCAGTAATTTCAGTGATTAGAATCAAACATCTAGTGAGAAATCTAATGGATTTTAATCAGACCACTTGTTCTTGAATGCTTTGCTGGATAAGTAGCTACAAGAGGAAGCCTGAGCTGATGATCAGAGGTGCAAGTGAAGTATCATGTCACATAGGTTCTATTTCTGGCTCTGGTACTAATCTGTTCTGTGCCTTATACAAATCACATTATGTATGTGTTATCCTCCCTTTGGGTAAGGAGAAAAAAAAATATCAACCTTTGGAAAAATATTAAATATGTAGACAACTGTGGTTATTGCACACATCTGATCACATTTGGGGGAAGCCATAAAATAGGAAATAGCAGATTGTTCAGGCTGGCAGGCTGCACAGTGAAAAATAGTGTCATAAATGCAAAATGTAATGCTTAAGCTTTAGAAGGTTACATTGGTAATAATTAACCTTACTTCTCTTTTTCATATGTACAAAAAGGGAAAGGAAGGGAAGGGAAGGGAAGGGAAAGGGAAAGGGAAAGGGAAAGGGAAAGGGAAAGATGGGAAAGGGGGAGGGAAAGATGGGAGAGAGGAGAGGAGAGGAGAGGAGAGGAGAGGAGAGGAGAGGAGAGGAGAGGAGAGGAGAGGAGAGGAGAGGA
>WUAM01000431.1:34125466-34137769 GCA_024336885.1 Actenoides hombroni
AGTCCCAGTTCTCCCAGTTGCTTTCAGTCCCCAGTGCTACAGTCCTCTAGTATCCCAGTGCCCCCAGTCCCCCAAGAGCTCCCAGTCCTCCCAGTCCCTCCAGTCCTCCCACAGTCCCCCGTCCCCCACTTCCCCCGCCTCCCCCCGCCGAGGCATCGGCTTGGCTGGGCGCTGACCCGAGAGTGCCGAACGCCCGCAGCCCCGCCGTGCGCCTGGCACCGGCCTGCTCTGCCCTCCCGTTGTCGCGTAGGGCACACTGTGGGCGGCGGGGGAGATGATGGGAATGACCCTCCGCGGAAAGCGCAGGCTGCGGTGGAGGAGGGGAGGGCTGCGCTGGATCCCTTCCCTCTTGGTGACGGCTCCAGCTCTGTGGCTCTGTAACCGGCCCCTCTGCCCCGAGGCGTCCCACAGTGGGTATGAAGGGCACACCGCGCTGCGAAGGAGTCGCAGCTGATGTTGCTGGGGTTTACAGCTCTCGACAGCCCCAGAGTGACTCCTCCACGCTTCGGAGTGCCGCGAACAAAAAACCCTTGAAAGCTGGGCTTTCTTATTCACAAGCTCTTCTCGTGTCTACTGCATAAATAAGTTGCTGTTTGCCTTCAAGCAATTTTGGGTCTGGAGTTGAAGGAGCAGGAGCTGGTAGTTTTTCTTTTGGCTGGTAAGAGGTTTAAAAGCCACAATTATGGGTCTGTTGAAAAGCCTTTGATTGTTTGACTTCCTTTCCTGATGTCTGTCTCCATTAATCTGACCTTGAACTGACGGCTTTACCTGATATTCATGAAAAATCTTGGTATTTAATACCTATTTACCACCTATATACTTACAATTACTTAAAATGAATGCTTCTATCAAATTAACAAAGGGGTCCAGTAGCATTTAATATGAGCAAAAGTGGCAAATTGATTCAATCTGTAGGTAGGTTTCTTTAACTACAGAATCTCTTTCAAGCACACCTTCATCATCACATGTAAAAAAGTTAGGCGTGTTACTGATGGAAGCTTTTTACCATATGAGCAAAGGGTTTGATGGTTGCCTGTTTTTTAGAAATAGAAGTAAACTTCATTATTAGTTCAATAATGAGACATTTTAATTGTAAGTAAAGGAGGCAATGAATTACCTTTTCTCGTTTTCCACAACTTGCTGTTGTAATCCCAATAAATGAGAATGCTGAGAGTTGAAGTAACTCATGTGAATGCTTTTTAAGACATTGTGTGCTATCCAAAACTGCTACAGAGTGGTTGGATAAATGTAATACATTGGCATTGCATCATTGCAATAGTTACTGTATTAACCAGCCCACTGGTTTATAATTTATGATTTAACTATTAGTATACTTTGGTATAAATGAAATATAAATGAAATATGAATATAATGTTGGCGTTCTCATTTTATTTTATTCCTTATTCACACATCAACGTACAAATATGTACAAATACATACTTACACCAAGGTTTCATCTAGTAAACTAGTGTTTTCTAGAAGTTGAGATGAGTGAGATGCATTATACAGAAGGAGCAACATTTTTTACAGGAGTTTGATGTTGAAGCACAGATATGATCATTGTTTGTATAAGTTGTCTCATCAACTTCAGTGGGATTAGTTCTTGTGTAAATCACAGGTTGTGGTCCTCTAAAGAGCTTTGTTTACATGCAGGAAAAATGTCACCACATTGCAGCTTTGTTGCAATATTTTACTATAATTTCTAATTAATGATAGTATGGATATGTTGAAAAACATGGATGATAATCTATTTTGCATAATTTTACCAGCATGGATTTGGAGCATTCTTTGTAAGTAGCAAAACAATGGGTGAATTACGTAGTTCATTCTCAATTTTTACTGATTATACTGTCTTTGAGACACTGGGATATAATGCATTCTGTAAATGCTGTGTATGATAATGAAGACATTGTAGAGATGCTTCTTTGGGGTGTTAAATTATTGTCATCATTATTCCTGTAAAGTCAGGTACTTCAGCTAACATAACTCAAAGTATATTGTACTCGGAAGGAGCACAAATATTTCCTGGCTATGTGTAAACCTCCTTTCTCTCCTCCCTTAGTCCCTAAAATAGATATAAATGTTTTCTATTTCCAGCCTGGTTCCAGCTTTAATCTGTTGTCTCTGTCTTTACAAAACTAGAAATAAATGTATAGCTGCCTAATTTTGTACAATTTCATATCTGGCCACTTCTGAAAAATACGGATTTATTCAACATGGTATTTAGTGTGATGAATGCTACCGAGCTGACAGGTTTTTGTGTTGTTTCCTGTACACGGTCCTTCCCAGAGCAGTTGGAGCAATTGTGATCTGGCTAGACCTCATTTACTTAACAAAGGGGAAGAGTACAAGGGTTGTGGGCAGGGTGTAAAGAGAAGGTCTTCTAGAAGTATGAGACAGAATAACAAAGTGTAGCTCTGCACTGGAAGTTCTTGTCCGTAACTTGTTCCCTTGGTCTTCATCACTGCAGCAGCATAAGTACTTTTCCATCCCTTGTTTCTTGCCCGTGGGGCACTGACTCTGCTAAAGCCATCTGCCACTCCTTGTCACTTTATTGCATGCAGTTGACAGCTGCAGGTGGGATACGAGGTGCTTAGAAGGGAGCTGAGATCCTCTTCATTGGATACCAGAGACCTCTGTCGGCAAGATGACTGTATTTTCATCACACTTTCTTAACCAGAACTTCTCAGACTACTCTTTGCCAGAGTTACAGAGAGCATGAAAAGTAGTCATCAAGTATGAACATCAAATCAAATATGGTAAACTTAAAAGGTACAGAAAAGTGAATTGAAAGTTAGGACCCTTCACTCCTTCCAAACGTTCCCTTAGAAGATGTATTATCTTGCCTTCAAAGTTTCGATGCTTACATTTATGAGAAACCTGCAATAGGCCATAATTGAATTATGCTGCCTCGAGTCTTGAGGTGATGTGTCTTTCATGGTGAAACTTTACTTTTTTTGAGAGGAGTAATATTTTTATGACAGCTTGACTTTGAAATAGAATGATGACTATTGCTCAGGCAATCAAATAAAACAGGAGTAAATTTTGGAGGGCAGTGGGTTCTGGGACCCTCAAAGTTTGGAAGATCTTACTTCCACAATACATTTATTACATGTTCCTAATTTATTGGGGTTTTTTATTGCCCTCTTTATACATATCAGTATTAGGCCCCACATAACCTTAAAAATATGCAACCACATTTCTTAATGTAAGTTCTGTGTCTTGAGTTCAGTACAGCATCAATGATGACTGCTTTTCCCTGAATATTTTGGGCAAGCATGTTACTGTTAACCCAAACAGAAGTGCATTTGGAATGATTTACTGACCTCAAAAAACTGTGTCCACATTTTTCTTTTCATCTAATGAAACTGAGGATAACTGGACTCAGTGTTGTGAGTATCAGTATCTGAATAAGAACAGTACTGAACTATTTGGTCATACATATTTTAGAGGCAAAAAACTTCTTATATTTACTTCTTACTTGAATGCATATGAGATGAATGGCTTGTGTCCAACAGACATCAGTGTAATGCCACTTGATATCAGGAGAACAAATTTGCCCAATGGCAACCTATTATTAAGTGCTGCACTGTCTGCTTTTTAAGCAGGGCTTTTGACCAAACTGGAGACAGAAACAGGAAACAAGCAGCTGGCACAGTTAGTCTCCTTTGGGACTTGCTTTCAATACAGTGAGTTATTAATGTGCCTTAACCATTTGCATTGTTTTCATCAAAATGTTGTCATGAAAAGAAAAATTTTTTTTATACTCTTAACGATGTTTGGGTTGGTTGTTTGGTTTTTTTTAATTGTACACCCGTTCATTTCTTTCATGTATGTTATAGTCACTGTATAGTCCTTGAGGGTTTTTTGGTGGGAACTGGGACAATAAGTACAATGATTGCATGATACAATACCACAGGCTTTCATACATGCCTATTGAATGATTCGAACATGTTCTGGAGCTACCAAAGTGCACTGAAGTTTAAGACCCATAGACCTTCAAGCTTATTTTGGAAGATTTCAAGATTATTAAAGACAAATTATCTAGAAGATATCTCTTATTATATGATAGACCTAAAGATATGAGATTGCATCGTACACTTAATGCCCAGTCAACAAATTTGAAACTCAGTAAAACGTGTAGAGTTGGAGAAGTCTGTGATGGTTTGAAGCCAGTTTTAAAAACACTTGATTTTCGAAACGTACTCTGTGTTTTGAAACTCCTGATGATTGAAGGTGTTGGATTTGGCAAGAGTCTATAATAAAGGCAGTAGATTTTCTTTTAAGTAGAAAATATCACACCTGTGAAATAAAATTTCCTCCCTAAGTCAACAAAATGTATTTTGGTACAGCATGCTTCTCTGTGTGCTTTCTATGTTCTAAAAGTCTTTGTGATACATGCTATAAGAAGATCTTGTTACAGATAAGGCAACTCCAAAACTGAAATACAAGCTGTCAGCATAACCAACAACTTTTTTAATACTACTTGTTATTCTATTCTACTTTCTGTTAAGAACTGGCATTTGATTTTTAACCCAATTGTGACTTGAGAATATTACAAATATAAAATGACATCATTAGATTTTTTCAATATTGATTTTAATAAATTGTTTATGTGCTAATTTTTAACAATATTAAATCTTCAGGTTATTGCATTTTGGAAAAAATATACAGGATGAATGTGGCTTTATTACATAATGCTAATACAGTTTCATTACAATAATATGGCAAGTACTGAATCTGCTGGCCAGTTAATCAGGCGGTTCTTAATTTTTCCATACTTCAAATTACCTGCTCAGAAAAAATATAGACTTCTTTTTTACCGCAGCTCCACATTTTAGATCATTGGGTTTAGTACAGCTCAGCAATATTGTTTATATTGATAATTCTACATGAAATTTGACATGGAATGTCATAATAATTGTATATTTTAAGTTCTTTTTCAACATGTCACACATGTATTTTCAGAAGCAACAGTAAATCTTAAAATTTCAAATAAACCCTACTTTTAGCCTTTTAAAGAATCTTAATTTTAAATTTAGTATTATATAGATGGTCATAATTACATTATAACTGTGGTATGTTTTATTTCTTTAACAATAATATTATTAAGGAATATAATGACTGGAAATTCATATGACCTGGAATAATCACTTCTAAGCAACTTGGTTACATTAACAGCTTTAAATCACTTGAACACTTAGGCAAAGTTTTGCCTCCTATAGCAGTTAGGAAAGCATAAAACTTTTGTGTTAGGTTTTTTTTTCCACTGAATACCATTTTATGAAATCAAAAAGTCAATGGAGATTTCTCTCTCAAATCCCTTTCAGCATGATTCTTTGACTTAATATTTAAGCAGTTTGTCATTTTTAGCTTTATTGTCTTGTCTTCTCTGAGTCAGGTGAAATCAACTGTGTTTTGCAGGATTGCTTTTCTCTAATATTGTGTAGAGATTTTTATTGTATTACTATTCCTAGTTCTTTTTTAATCTTTTCATAACATTACCACTCTAGAATTTATGTAGCATTGCAAACTGTATAAAAATTGAACAGCAGCAAGCTTAAGTCTGTCTTGATATATTTTTCAAGGTTGCTGAGGTGCAAAGTCTCATGATTTGTGTTTTGTCTAATCTGTTTTTACTTAACAGATCTTCAGTTACTCTTCGTCCTGAAAAGACATGATATGATGTGTGGGTTTTATCCATCTTGTTTCTTTCCAAACATAGAGTAGAAACATTTCTTGAAATTTCTGAGTTCCATTAACAGTATTTTTACTCTCTCTGTCCACTGTTTGGTGTTTGCTATTAATGGAAATTACTTTGTTCTTATGTACTTCTGTTCTTATATACCTAATTTTTGCAGCATTAGCACTGTCAACATCTCATGTCAACCTTGTGCACTTAATAACTTAAAATTCATTGACTCTGTTTCCATTTTTCCATTTGTTCTACTGTACTTTTTCCATCAAATTGTTGTCTTTGCATCATCTAGAATTCTTTCTGAGATTTCCCATTTTGTTTCTCTCCTGATTTCTTTTTTTTTTCCCTCAGACGAAAAAGCAACCTATGTTGAATACTATATCTGTGTGTATTTGTATTACTTGATGGCATGTCGTCCTTTTTACCAATGTTGACATGCATATAATCTGATAATTGTCATTGGCCCATAGACCATTACCATCGCTAAGTGAGAAATGACCATAAAAAATGTAATCTTGGCTTTCCTGTAGAGTGCTGCCTGACACACCTCTTTGCCTGTTCCATTCTTCCTAGCAGTCTTTAGTTCTTTTTACACTTCAAAATACAATTTATCTTAAAAGATATTGGTAGCATCCCTGAAGTATACTCTATTCTTATAGATTAGAACTCATTAATTAGGGTTTCCATGCAGTAAAATGTAAAATTGTGTGTTAGTTACAGTTTATACTCATTCTGATTGTGTAGTTTTTGAGGTGTTTTGCTTGCTATAGTTTTATATTGCGAAGCATTTTGCAGCTGTTCTTAATCTTTCTCTACCCTACTTTCCTTATATTTTGGGTCCCATCCTTTCATTCGTCACTCTGTTCTGCTCTTAAATGATAAAAATTACTTATTTTGTCTTTTAAAGTAGTGTAATTAAACATCAGTCCTCAAGCTCTGAAATAGGCCAAAAATGTTTTAAACATTATATTTCACATCTAGCTGAAAGCAATGACATTTTATTACTGTCATGTAGGGTATGCAAATTAGGATCAGTTTCAAAAAGCATATTATGTAAGGTGGATTGGTTTATTTTTTTCTTGTTACTATATAGTTGGATTTCTAAACTAAAAGTTTATACTTTCATTTCCACATGACTAACAAAACCAAAAAGTCAGAGACTAGAAATTAACACAAAGACTCAAATAAACAAAAGGAAAGTAAGCAGAGAGAAAATGTTTTGTTGGCCAAGCACAATATTCTCAATGATTGTGGAAGTGCAGTACAACGATTTAGTAATCAAAAAAACCCTAATCCCTAATTGGAACTTCCTTTCCATGACTCTTTCAAATAGTTCCTCTTTGTTTTTTATTGTTTTTTAACAATTTGTTTGTTGCCACTTAAAAATGTTTATTAAAAATAACTAAGCAAGCCCTTATGGCCTGTTCTTTATTCTTTTTCTGAGATTATGATAAAAATTGCTTGAGGTAGGATGTGATTTGGTTAGGCTGTTTGAAATGTCTTCTATAGTAGTCTTTGCCTACCAGATCATAAAAAATTGTGCTAACACATCTTTAGAAGTTAATATCCCATAGGTAAATGATAGAAACAGATCCTGTGTATGCCTCCAGTTCATTGCAGAATGGTAATTTTAGCCACTAGGCAAGCCTGTTCTGCTGCACATAAAAACATAGAAGGAACAACCTCCTGATTAGCTATGTCTTGGCTGATATGTGGCATATTTGAAGAAACTGAGTTTTTTGTCCATTGATCATGTACTCAATTGAGAATCTAAAAAGCAATACATGTTAAGGATGTTAGATTTACAAATGTCAATGTTCTCTAATCTCAACTGGTAACAGAGTTCTTTTAAGAATTACAGCTATAGAAACTGTGTGTTTTGCCTTGTCTTCTAAGAAAGAGCATGAGTTTTTAAAGCGTGTGCTGCTTGTTTAGCTTCCAGGAATCCATCTGAAATATTTTAATGGTATTAAGAGATATATATATTTTGACATGCTGAATAACATGAAGTACAATTAACATATGACTTTTGTAATTTAAACAACATTGTGAAATATAATGATTTTCATCTTTTCTTTTTCTTTTTTTTTCCTTTTTCTTTTTTTGGTTTCCTACAGAGAAAAGTGTAATTGTTAGAAATGGATGCTAAAGGTTTACAAGGAGAAGAAAAACTGAAGATGCTTATAATTTTACTAACATATTTGGTAAGTTAAAAATTAATTTTTTATTTATTTTTCCAGGATGAATGATGAAAAAAATACATTGGACACAGGAAGGTGTCTTTTGTTTTGCACATTACTGCTAACACTAAAAGTCTTAAAGACATATATGCAGACATTTACATACACATTTTTTTCAATTTAAAAGTAAGCTTAGTCTACTGGTTTATGTAATTTCTTGCTATTCCTCACATTCAGTTAAAAAATTTTACCTTGAGAGCCTTTTCATGGAAGAAGGACTGGACTAGGACAGAAAATATAGATGAATATAGCACAGTGAAGGTGATACTGCTTCATTTCAGAGAGATGGCAGGAATTCTAGGTGATTTGCAGTGACCATCTTTTAGTATAGTGTGTTACATACATAGTTTAGGAGTTTGGAGGATTCAGTTTATTTGCAGAACATAGCAGAGCACACAATTACAGCAAACTTCAACTCTGGCTTGCAGAAACAAGCTCTAGAACAAAGGGTGATTAACACTTCATAGCTATCAGGAAGGCTTTGGTCTTTCTGAAAAAATAATATACAAAGTCAGAATTTAGCAGCAACTGTGGAGAGCCCTTTCTGGGATGGAAGCCTGTATGTAGACATCTAATTTAAAATTCTATTGAGGGAGCTTACAGGGTTTGCTAAGGTTCCTGGGTAGGATTCCAGTGATTATGCTGAGATTTTCCATGACTGATATTACTGCTTATGGTGTTTCTCATAACCTTAGTTTCTGATTTGGTCAGATAATATGCTTAAATGCCTTTGAAGGTGGAAATTGGATTGTCTCTCATTTGGCCCATTAAATATAAAGTGATAGTGAAATTTAGAGTAAATAGTACTCACACAGATTTGGAGGAGTTTTTAAGTTTCCAAAAGGTTTGATTGATGTTTTAAAATCTCTAAATATTTATGTTTAAAGTAACAGATTTTATCTTATTTATTAAATTGTAGTAGCATCATTAGAAAAAATAAAAATTGCAAATAGATGAAACATGGCAATTTAATGTGATGTAACATAGCTTACTGTCATGAAAATTGTGGCTTTAGTAAATAGTCTTATGCACTTTTCATAATGTTGATTACGGTGAGGAACTTAAACTCATGTTCAAACAATCAAATGTTTTAATATTTCACAGGTGCCAAATACCAAGCACATTGTCTAAAAATTGTAACATTGTTACAGATCACCGACTACTGAGAACCTTTAAAATTCGGCCAACTTACCCGTATTTGGAATTAGATGATTCATTTTTGTTGCCATATTTAAAGTTCTTGATAATCAGAAAGTTATTTTTTAAGATAGAAGCATGAATTTATCTCTCACATTTAGAGTTTATACAAATCATATATTAATCACAGATTAATTATATTTTGGTGGCTTTACTTTTTTTTTTTTGGTCGTCTTTTTAAGGTAAGTAGTGTAATTTCTGAGACCGGAGATTGCAGAGAGCAAGAATTTAGGGACCACACTGGGAACTGTATCCTCTGCAAGCAATGTGGACCTGGAATGGAACTCTCAAAGGTAAGTAAGTCATGCATTCTTGAATTTATTTTCTTTCCAATAAGTGCATTTACTTATGTATTATTTTGCAGTCGGTATCTGTATTTATGCAGAAGTACATTATTTTTTTAAATTATTATTATTTTGGCATTTGAAACTTTTACAGTTTTTCAAGTACCATGTTTTCTGGTTCTCTTTATATAAAATGTTCAGTTAAGGGGCTTTCAAAATTATTTATCTTTTTTAAGGTGAGTTAGTGCTACAAAGGTGGGGGGAAAAACCAGAGGGAATTAAAACCGAATAACCTTACTGAAACGGGGGAGGGCTTGATTTTTGCAGTGCTGACTTTCAGAATAATTTCTGGATTTTAGGTGAAATTGCCACAATAGACGTTGTTTAAATATTTTCTAAACAACAATTTGTCTTTACAGAGTGGTTTCAAATAAACATAAGGTCATAAGCACATAAATATGGAATAGGGTTCGAGTGAGACCTGGAAGCTAGGTGATTGCTCTGTTTGCACTAGTTCAGTGTTTGGAGCACTGTGTTGGGAAGCTAGATTCAAGTGAGGCTCAATTTCTTTGTTTTACAACTTAGTAAAAATGCTATAAACCTAATCCACATCTTTTATGCTGCGTACAGTAATTGAGGGTTGAGGCCAGAAAAATACATGGTAATGGGTAGACAGCACATAAGAAGTCCATGTTAATATCAAGCAGAAGGAAAGATTGTTATCATGAGTCTTATGTAAATGCTTTTTTTTTCTTTTAGAACAACTGCATCCCTTCCAAAAGAAAACCCCCATAAAAGTTTTGGAATTAAAAGGGTATTCAGGAGTGCAGAAATAAATCAACAGAAATGAATGGTGACTGCGGTTATGGAGTGGGATTCAGTAGAAGTAGAAAGTTGGCCAAATTTCCAGCAAAATTTGAAGTCTGAATGCGAGTCATGAGAAGGATCTTAGTTGCTTTCAGCACAGAGAAAGTAGGTGCTGTGTATGACCAAGGATAGAGCAAAAATGAAGCAAGATGTAGCCAAAACGGGAGGGAAGGATATGGTGGGATTCGCTAACTTGATCACTGGAGGTGAGAGAGATAACAGAATGAGCTATGCATCATGGGGTGACTTGATATTTTGGCAGAGCAGGTGTGTCATGCTAGAGGTGTCAAAATGATCAGGCAAAAGAGTTCAAGGTGTTATCATGAAGGATGAACAGACTTGTCAAGTCTCAGTCATAAGCATGACTCTTCAGTGTCCAGCTACTGTACCTACTTCTTGCCTATTGTTAGACTGTAAAACTGTGGCCCAGACATAACTGTGCAGTCTAATTGATACCTGGTAGGCGGGGCCGTAAAGCTTGAGAGAAGTAGCTGCCCTGCCCTTTGCATATAGAAGGGCAAACTCTATTTTGTACTCTCACTGATAGTGTAAAAAGGATGATAAAGGTAGAATTTAGTGTTATTTAATTTCTCAGGGTTGCTTTTGTAGGCAAGTATGTTATGTAGATCCAAGGGGAACTTGAAATGTTATTTTTGGAAGTTTTTTAACATGAAACATTATGAATTCTGCTGTGTATTTGTGTTTAAACAACAGGCAAAAAGAAGCTTTCAGTTTGTGGCCTTGTATTTCTTACTATATTCAGCTCTGAAAAAAATCACAAGTTAAGTATTGTGGTTTGTGGGTGGTTTGAAGAGATTTACTGAAATTGAGTGACACATTTTTCCCCTATCTCTCCACCCACTTTAGCTAGTGTTCAGTGTGCTAGCAGAAATATTTTGTTTCACAGTTTAGTGAGGATTACTTTCTATGTTTGGCAGTATTAGTTAAGGTTTAGTCACACAAACAACGCTGCTGAACTAGAGGTTTGTAGGTGACTAACAGTATGCATGTGGTTTTGTTTGGAAGTTTGATTTTTTTCAGATTGGCCTTCAATTTGAGGGCTGAAATGGTTCTGGAAGATGTTTTGATTTATAAAGACACTTGTAAATACAGCACTTTATAACAGTGGTCTATATATGTATATATATGTACTGACATAGCATACTTATCTAGTTGGCAAATAAAAAAATGAAACCATAAAAATTCATGTCTTCATTACACTTTCAATTTAATAAAGAAATGTTAAACTGAAATAGGAAGGTTGTAGTTTGTAATAGTACACTATTCAAGTTACATTTTTACTTTAAATACTTCTGTTTACAGTCTGCTAGTCCTCATTCCCAGGACTAGTTTTTCTGAGAATATGAATGCTTGATTAATTTCAATGCGTAAGCAATTACTTCTCCCAGACATAAATGGGCTTTCAAATACTATTTTTTTGCTACTATGCTAGAACTGAAATAACTAAACAGATTTTTGTCAAACCTAAATATGACTGGAAGCATAATTTCCTTTTATAAAGAGAGGTACAATTTTCTGTGAATCATAGTGAAGGATGTGATGTGGTGGCTGTTAATGAAACGAAGCTTAAAGTAGTCTTGCTGAACTACAGCTTGAAGCAACAAAGTATGTTAAGTCAAAGGTCAGAATGCAAAGGGAAAAGGGATTTAATGATATACTTGAAGTAATTTGCAGCACAGGGGGAGTTTTGTTTGCTTGGGTTTTTTTCAGTGTGAGAAGGTAATGATGTAATTATGCTGTAGTTTAATAACAGTTTCTTAATAACAAATAATGTGTCTGTTTTCCTATAAAATATTTAATGCTCATGGATAAAACCAGATATACTGCTGTAAGTATGAGCATTACTGTATGTCTAAATATATAGTAAAATACAGTGTTGTCAGTGGTTCTTTTGGTTTGGTGCTTCCACCCCTCTCACCACCCCCCCCCCCCCCGCCAACCCCCCCACGAGCCCATCCGACGAAGACGCCGAACCGACGCTCGTGCGAATGACGTT
>WUAM01000431.1:34137779-34198911 GCA_024336885.1 Actenoides hombroni
AAAGTACAGTGTTGCCAGGGGTTTTTTTGTTTTGGGGTTTCCCCCCCTCCCCCCCCCCCCCCCCGCCCAAAAAAAAAAGGAGGTGTTTTAAGCAATAGGCTGACAGGTTTCTTTTTTATGTTGGTAACAAGCCCCTCAGCCTATATTGGTGAATTATTATTCAAATATCAGTTTGTGCAGCAGTGGACCATGTCAATAGTTCACGTGAACATATGTCTCTCTTTCCTTCCCTTGAAACCCAGTTCAGGTTGAACTGCTTGCTGAGTAATCTGAAGCAGACAGGTCCAATGTCAAGGACTTTATAGAGCCCTCGCTTCACTCTTATGTATGAGAAACTACTTCATCTTAGTTACAATGTAAATCTGTAGATTTCTTTCTTCTTATTACTGAGTACAAAAATAGGAACTGTGTGCCTTTCAAAAACAATGTAGGGTTAGGAAACCAAACACTATAAAAGGAAAGCTGGAGTTCTCAAGATAAAAATAAAGGTATATACTGTGATACAGATGGGCACTGTGAATTAAATACATTGCAGCTGAGTTGATCAGCAACCATGTTAGAGCATAAGTACATTTGTGCGTGTCCTTCTTCCTTTTGCCTTTGTTAAACTGAGTATGTGGTGATATAGAAATCAAAACTAATACACTCTTACCTAATTGTGATATGTTTTGTTTGTTGTTCTTTTGTGTTGGTTTTTTTTTTAAACTTCAGTGGGGTTTTTTATTGTGTGTTTATAAAACCTAGTTAAGTCAAGAGTCATTAGTTGTCCCTATGCTTAAGGGAAGACACGGTGACACCTGAAGATCAGACTTAAGAATCTTAACACAGGCTGCACAAGTGACTATGGTTAAAGCCTAACCAAATCAGGTCCTCTGTGACAGTCCAGTCTGTTCCCGTTTCAACAGATACACTCAGATATACCACAGACTTGCATCAGCTGCATGGGTAAATATGCAGGACAAAATACCAACTGTACAGAGTGGGTGGGTGTGTATGTAAGTATATATATGCTCACATATATATGTGTATATACATATATTTACAACTGTTGACTTCAGTTATTTATATGACCTTTGTTGCTAGACTATTTGAGCATTTCATAATACCTTTCTAAGTTAGGGAAATGCTGTTGCCTTTCTTAATTTATACATCACATACTAAGAAATCAACTTGCCCATGGAAATGCAGGAAGTTTTTGGTGGAACAGAGTAGACAGGGGCCACAGTGTCGAACAAGAGGATGGAGACTTTCTCTTCTCAAGGTGCCACATAGACAAGACCTGGGGCAATGGATAGGAGTTGTACCAGGAGAGAGGTTTTACCTTGGTATAAGAAAGCAATTACTTACAGTGAACTGTAAATAATGCAGTTTACTGTGCAATGAACCATTCACGGGAACAACTGCCTCAGGAATGTGGTTGTGTCCCTATCACTGGAGAATTTTAGGATGCAATTGGACAGGATGCTAGATCATCTCATCTTGGCTCTCTGTCTCACGAAAGGTTGGACCAGATGTTCTTTCAAGTTTCCTTCCGACCTCAACTGTTCTATAATTCTATGAGTATTTACTTTTAGTCTAAACTAGTGCTCAATCCTTTTCTGAGCCAAGAAGCAGGTCTCCTTTTCCTTCATCATACATCTGGTGCAAGGAAGCAACCTATGATACATTGATTGACCTTCCTGTCTGCATAGAAAAACAACTTCAGACACCCTTTATAGCATGAAACAAAAGAACCAACAGAAATCCCCAGCCTTATCCCAGATAACTAGTTCTGAATCTAGACTATTCTTTTCAGCTTCTGCTGTTGTGATTTAGTGGGGCTCACTTTTTCCAATAATGTTTTTAAAGTAATTATTTGTTCCTTAAAATAAGAAAAAAAAATAATGCACCCTCGACTTTTCCTTTCTGATTCGCTATCAAGTGTTCTAACAGCAGTGCTGCAGATGTTGTGTTAACTTAGAACTAAAATCCATTGATCACTGATTTTAATTGCATTTTTTATGAAGTGCTTTTAACATTGCCATTGTAAGAAAGCCAGCTTTGTTATTGTATCAACAATTTAGCATTGATGGAGAAGGGAGTGAAACCTTCTCCTGTTTGTTTGCTTCTATTTATTATTTTTTTTTAGAAGTCTGTCTATCCCTTTCTTCCCATAAACATGTGTCCTTGGTAATGTTTGTGAAGCCTTTGAACCACTGAAATAGTTTGCTTTTGAGTGTGTGGGTTTTTTGTTTGAGGTTGTGTTTTGTCCGACGGGGTTTTTTTTTAATTTATTTTTTTTAAGCAGTGCTTTCTTCTGAGATGGGAGACTAAAATGACTGTATTGATTTAGAAGGAAGTGTTTGCGTCATGTGACTCAGCATTATTTCATTTGTTGTTCATTTAGCAGGAAACAAAGGATCGTGCAGTTAAGCAAGTGGTTTAATATCTTTGGTTCTTTAAGTGGCTTCAAGGTACCAGTGCCTGAATAGTCATTGATGTGCCTGGATAGTAAGAGCCTTTTTGGTCCTATCTTATTAGTAATGTGTTTCTGTATAAATCCAATCTTATGTATGATTCAAATTTATCTAAATCACAATTAATGCAGAAAAAATAACTGGGATAGTTTGGGTTTCAGCCTTTTCCTGAAAATGTTCCAGTACAGAAAGGAGTCCTTCCAGTCCTTTTACCATAATTTGCATTTAAAAAGAAAAAATAAAAATCTACAACTCTATAGCTTCCATATATTTTTTTTACTTTTATATGAAAAATCAGTCCATATCTCAGCCTCATCAAGCTTATATTGCAATTCAGAACTTTAACTGAAATTCTAGATTGTTTTGTCAACAGATCACATCTGAGGTTGTAGTTCAGAAACATTGAAATGACAGTTTGACAATACTAAGTTCTTTCCCCAGTGCCCTACCTGTGCAGTTACTCTGACACAGATTTTTCTTTAGGGTGTACTATGGAACAGATCACTGAACTGATCACTTTTAACCTGGATCAGTTCCGTGGTCAGATTTAGAGCTCAGCCTCATAATCAGCTGTGTCATTGCAGTTGTGGACAATGTGTTGACAAGGAAGAAAAAGCAGAGATGAAAGGGAGAGAGTGCCTTAAGCCAGCATTGTCACCAAATATGTGATGATAAATACTGTTGCCAAGAGACTGGTGCTGTACAGATAGCCCTGCCTTAGCAACCATCAAGCTGCCTCTGTCCCGCAGGCTGTGTATCATACATAGGTTGCTTTCTTGCACCAGGTGCGTGATGAAGGAAAGGGAGACCTGCATCTTGGCTCAGAAAAGGAATGATGAATCAAACCAGCAAGTACTGTTTAAGGCTACTCCTGAATGTCACAGTCCTCATACAGAACATGAAAAGCAGTGTGCAACGTCTGACGTGTCGTCCCAGTGAGGTTACTGAGAGCAGCTGCTACCATGTTTAGCAGTCACTCTAACTTTTCAAAGCAAGAGAGTTGCTTGTGAGGAAGCCTGCCATATCTCAGCTCAGGAGGGGCTGACACGTGTTTCTGGGCCAGTCTCCTGGAAGCTGAAGCAGCTGCGTGTAGGCATGTCAAATCTTACTCACTGAGCATGAAACTTTTCTGACACTAACTTTGCACTTTGCCACAGCAGCTAAATCTGACATGTTTACAGCACACTGTTGCAGCCTGTCCTGCTCAGAGACTTGTGCTGATAGGTACAGCTGGTTCTTGGATTCTAGATAAGGCTGACCCACAGCCCAAGGTATTTTTGGAAGCTAAAACTGTGTGCTGTTTAACAAGGCCATATACTCAAAAGGTATTACTAGAAACTTCATTTCTCAGCACCAGTGTAATGCTGCAACCTGTTATATGACCTGATATCAATTAAAACTGACTTAATGACCAGAAGGCTTTTTCTTGACAATACCCAAATATTCTTGTAATCATTGTGGCCTAAGCGGAAGTTTTCTGTGCTCTACTGTCTAGGGACTTACGTAGGTTGTGGATAATCAGGGGAGCTAGAAACAAATTCTAAAATGTACTTGCAGATTACAATCTTAATGCCTGAAAGCATTTTTAAAATGAAATCTGAGGTTGTTTTAATTGAAATAATGTTTAAAATCTAATTTACTGTTCATTTACTTTCTGCGTTCCATTCAACTTTTAGGGAAAAAACATACCACTTAATTCCATTACCCTTTATAGTCTGCTGTACTTTTCATCATTCTGTCTGAATCAGTGTTTGGGTAGGAAATACTGAAAGTGTCAACACTGCCAAGGAAGTACTTTAAGAGATGTCTGTATTATTGTATGTGTTTAATATATCTAGATTGAAACTAAGTTATGAGTTTAGTTAACTAGTTTGCTACAGATTCCTAGATGGCCTTGACCAGCCATTGCACTTAATACCTTAGTGAAACCAACCTCTGAACAAAGTAGTTCTGGGGATAAGTACATTAAAGGTAAGAAGATGTCACAACATTGTGGTAGTGAAAGCTGTACAAATACCCAGAAAATAAGAGTGCATTTGAATTCTGAGGATTTTTTTTTAAATTAATTTTAATGCGGTTTTCTAAATTAGTGTTTGGGTTTTCATGGCTTGTACTGTGTATCATTTGAGTGAGAAGTTTTTCATTAATGTTACATGGTACCATTGATGGTAGCATTGAAAAGGGGAAGTGGAAAAGGAATGCTGGGTTAAATGTTCTTCACAGTACTCTTCACAATAGGTGAAATAAGTACAACGTGTATTTAATTTACCTGCTATCTTTATTTTTCCTAGCACAAAAAATTATCTTTTTTTTTTTAAATCTAGCTAAATGAGGTTACAAGTTTTATTTCTCTTTTCTGCAGTCCTGAAGTGAACTGCCACAGGAGATGAGCCATCTTTTAAAAATATGACTGGGAGGATAGAAGGGATGAGGGAAGTTGGGAACTATTCAGATCTCATCAGCCATGTAACTTGACAACTTTGTAAACAGAGCACTAAGAACACTAGTGCACATCAGTTTTGCACATGTACTGATAAAACATGAACAGCTGATTGTTTGTATCTTTGCTTGACTGCTAAATTATGAAGTCCAGGATTTCAAAGAGTTTGAATCCATCGTCTAAGTCATATCCTTTAGTTTGGGGAATGTGGTTAATTATGAGTACAGACAGATCTGTTTGAAGTTCTGCCTGGTTTACAAGCTTGAATATTTATTTGCACCTGCCAGGCAGTTAACTAGCTCAAATATCATGGGAACATAAAAAGCACATACGTGAAGTTGTAGTTGTTATGCATTATATCTGCAGAATTCCTGGCAAGAACTTAGAAGCCATCTTTGAAAAGACTAGAGACTGTAAATTCCATGGGCAGAAGATTTCTTTATTTTTCATCCACCATTTTTATAGCTTTAAAGTAAACCATTCCACAGTACAAAGAAACACTAAGATGTGTCCATACATCCAACTATAGCAAAGTAGATCTGATAGACCTAGAAACAACTTAGTCAGGCTTTGGTAGTTTGGGCCAGTGAGTTGAAGGCATTTAATTCTAACTTTATTTCCTGGTGTTTGCTTGTTTTTGATCAGAAACTTCAAAGGTAGTCTGGAAAGGAAAACTTATAATTAAGTCAATTTAAACCTTATATTTGAAAGTTTACTAGGACTTGGGAGGAAGTGATTCCAAGTGGTTTATCAAAAGATACAAATATACATGGTTTGACTGAGCTGTATAATATATCCTATAACATTACTATTTGGATGATCTAAACAGAAAGAGAAGGAGTAGGTATTTAGAAAGATTGTGTTAAAGAATAATGAGATTAAATGAAAAAGTTTATTTAGACTTCGGAAGAGCAAAATCTTCAAACAGAAGTTATTACCCAGTGGTAATCATGTAGTTTTGTATAGAGTCTTAAAATTGCATAAATGAAATAGAATATAAAACTGAACACAGTACGATATTTTTAGGTGACGTAAAATAGAACTGCTAGAACATCCATTGTTTTGACATTGGTTTCTAGCAGAAACTGATGGTTTTGAAATACAATGGTAGAAAATGTACTATGGCTGAAGTAAATTTTTAAAAAAGACCCCAGGAGGACTGTGATGTACAGTGTATGAAACTGTAGTATGCTGCTTTGTTGTTGTTGTTACTAACTACAATGACTTGTCAGTCTGCTCTTTAATCTGAATAATAGTCAACAGTAAGAAAATACATTTCAACTAAAAAAACCAAAAAAACTAAAACACATTTTTTAAACTTATTCCTGTGCCTAGAGACAGAGGAAGAACACTATTTTTAGTGTCCATTTATAGCTGCATTCTTAGAATTGTTTTCTGTGTACTTGAGTGCTTGCTCTTCTTCAGAGGACAGTAAAGATATTCTTAACATCAAATTTTCAATTTCTTTTTAGAAAAGTCCAGTTAAATGCATCTGAAGTTGTTTATTGTTACTTTATAATTGCAAATTAGAGGCACTATAAAACGCGTATTGGCCAACTCCTTCACATAGCTTTATCCTTAGCTGCTTTCTCAGTGCAAAACCTTGGAGAATCTGTTTGTTTGTTTGTTTGTTTTGGGGTTTTTTACTGTATCAAATTTGCTTAGGTGCATGACTTTGGAGAAAGTTATTTGTATGGATTGAACATGTATGCGCTGTGGAGGAAAACTGTTAGAAACCTCTGAAGTTTCCCTCGTTGAAGACTTCTTGCAGTTTTCCCACTGGGATGATGTCTATTCTTCCACTGAGGCCACATACTGGAGAAGGAGGTCCCCATATTGTGCCCTTCCCACCTACTCCGCTTCGAATAAGTCCTTTCCAGCAATTTGTTCTATTCCTCTTGCGTTTTGCAACGTGTCACTAATGCACCAAATCTAATTCCAAAGTACTGCAAAAAATTATTAGAATATTCAGATGAGAAAAGGGAATAGCAACTTTTAGTAAATTTAAGAAATAGTGACATAAAAATGAAATATATTGGTAGCTCTTTGATAACCAGTTCATAGAAATCAGCCCCCAAACTATTACATATTACTGGGTGAAGTGTTTCTCTTTTTAGCCTGGCAGTTGTATTAGGTGTCCTTTTGCAAATGAATGGAAATAATTTCTTTTTTTTTTTTTTTATTATTTTGGATAAATAACCAACAATAACAATATTCCTTATAGAGTAAAATATCATGCCTCCCTGTGATCTGCAGAGCTATTAAACCTTTTCAACAGTTTAAAAACTGTTAGAACAGGAGCAGATTGAGTTTCTGATATTCTTAGTGGCTAAGCAACATTTCATGCCTAGCTGATGGTCATTAACCAGCTCTGTTTTATTTGGTAACAGAAATTCTAAGCCTTTGAAGATCAGTGCACTCTCTTCGGCAATTAACTTTGTTCACCTTAGCTATGAACCTTAATATCAAAGTGCTTCTTTGCTGTTTTTGTAACTGAGTAAGTGCCTTTATACTTCACTTGTCCCAGTTTCTGCACTTTCACATGACTGACCTAATTAAAAAACAGACAGCTCAATAATTCTGCCATAAGCTAGTAATAATGAAACTGTGGGAGTCCTTAAAGCCCTTTATCATTCAAATACACGGTGGTTTCATGAATAAAGTGGATGACTAAGTATTACTTATAGAAGTAAGGGAGATTATTAGCAGTGGAAGACACATTTGAACTTGCTGAAAGGATGGCTTTTGTCTCTAGAAAGACCTACTCTCGGTAATAATTACACTAGGTCTTCATTTTATCCCAGCATTCTCTTCTTGTTCACGCTTTTAGTGACTGAATAGCTTGCTATTGCTTGTTAATCCCTACAGGAATGCGGCTTTGGATATGGGGAGGATGCACAGTGCATGACATGCAGGCCAAACAGATTCAAGGAAGACTGGGGCTTTCAGAAGTGCAAGCCCTGTCTGGATTGTGCATTAGTTAACCGGTTTCAGAAGGCCAACTGTTCTGCCACCAGCAATGCGCTATGTGGAGACTGTTTACCAGGGTAAGTCCATTTCTGAAGATGGGACGTGAACAAATTCAAATCTCATTTACATTAACATTTTCTTGTTCATATTCTCCAGATAAGCATTTTTATCCTTTCTGTATGTATGAAGGTCTGAGGTTATAATCTCAGTATTGCCAATAACTTACTGTATGATCTGAGCACATAACTTCAGAATTGCAATCTCAATTATCTCATCTATAAAAATGGTTTGATAAGTACTTACCTGATCTATGAGAGTTATTGTCTATGCAGTGCCTGAGCAAAATGCTTCAAAATACTGTTACTAGTGACTTACTTCATCATTAAAAGAATTAAACATTTGAAAACATATATAGTTACCTTTTTGAAGACTGATCACATTATTTGCTTGCTTTTTTTTTTCCCCTTCCTTAGCTCAATGCCTAATAATTCTCATAGATATATATTTTTAGTTCAAAAGCAGTGGCTGTGGTAAAATCACAGAGCATGATCCTGGCTGAGAATCATAAACAGATCTTAAATAATTGTTTTGGAACAAATTATAACAGTGTGGAAGTTAACTGAATCTGCTGTTACAAATCCTTAGTTTGTTATCCAGTCACCCTGGTTTTCTGTTGCTAATCCTCTCTCTAGTATTAAGATCTCCAAAAGGCTATTCCTTATGTTGCAGCCAAGTTCTGCTATTATAAATACCTGCCATGAATTGTTCAAAAGGCATTTCTGATGCTTTTCTGAATTATGGATTGGTATTTTAGTTGATAGGGGTAGGTTATAAGAACTGATTTGCAGTTGTAACAGCCATTGTATTTTCAGATTATGTAATCTGGAGATGCTTAAAAGTTCACACATTTGTTTCCTATATATTTCTCAGCCATTTTTTTAAATTTATTTTTAATGCCAGCTCTCAAATACCTGAAGACTGTTGAAGCTCTTACAGTTATTACTCTTAAGTCTGAAATGAGGTCTTTTCATTTAAAAACACTTAGTAAAGCTTTGATAACTAGTGTTAATTTAAGTCACGGTGTAAGAAGGTGCAGCACGAGGTGTTAGATGTTACTCACAACCACCTTTGATACTGCCTGCAGTCACATGGTGGCTTGGTTTATACTCTTATTGCATATTAATATATATGTATTGTAGGGCTTCTTTGCCTATCAGCAGGGAGAAAATTTTCTTCTTGCAATGTACACAATATAAACTAAACTTTGAAGATGAGAAAGGAACAGAAAAGAAACCAAAACAAAATGTGATTTAAGGGTAAATCTAAACTGGGGGACTTGGGAATGAATCTTGGTGTTGTAGTCTAGAATGTATTCTAGATAACATGTATTGAAGATGAGTTAAGATGTGAGTTGTTGCCACAACCTGCTTTTACTGGCGGCAAAGTTGGAAACATGAGGAGGGAGGGAGTCATGAATCGGAGAGCCACAGATCTTCTGTTCTGGATGTTTTGTGGAATAGAGCTGTAGAACACGTCACCATTCATACCTGTCCATCAGTTTAGATGTTGCCGAAGTGAGTGGATGATACAGCCAGCCAAACCAAATGGTTTAACTTACATCTCAGCAATTATGTTTATTTCTGGTTTGCATGGGTTTCCAACAGGCCATTCTCTATTGCTCAGCTTCAAAATGCTACAGTGAACGTGTCAGCTAAAACCAAATATTAACACATTTCATTCAGAGTAAATGATCACAGTGATCCCCTCAGTTTTACAGCCTATGCAGCTGTTTCTGTTCACATTGTTAAAACGTGGGTTTCTTGAGCAGTTGGAAAGCTGTTTGGTTTAGCTGATAGTCTTCATACTTTAATGGCATTTGCAGTGTTAGTAGTTTACCATGAGTAGAGTTGGTACCTTTTATTTCATGTACCACTACCACTGCAGAAAACAATTCATGTACTCATCTTGAACAGACCACAGCTATTGATTCTAGCTTAGCACTAATGACTGATTGAAAGACAGACCTACTTGATTAGAGAGCTGTTGTAGATAAGTTCTTGAGAGGATGTCATACTCTTGTACAAATATAAAAGATAACACTTAGTCTGGTTTTTCATCTGATTTTGTTCCCTGGTTGAGGAATGTAAGCTTCTGCCTATCGCTGTAGTCAAAAAGCTCTGCAAACATAAACTCAGTAATAAAGTTCTTGAAGGATCCTGAGAATAAAATGTCTCCTTGTGTATGACAGCCTTTTTTTTTTTTTTTTTTTTAATGCATTAGTTTCTTTAGGAATGGGTGGCTGGCTGTTTAGTTTGCTTTAGAGTTTCTTTTATTGTTCACCTGCTACTGCTTGTTGCCTCCCATTGCTATTACCTATCTAAACCATCTGACACTTCTGTTTGCGGTATCCATTTTTTCAGACCTTGAAATGCTTGCTATCTAGAATTTTTCAAGTATACATCTAAGTGAGAATATGAAAACAAAGTGGAGAATTGGATAATGTAGATTGGGACTCATGTGGTCACCTTGTTAATTTGCATGCACAGTCCATGCACATGGTGATTTTGGTTGGTAGTGGAAAATCTTTCTAGAGAGAAGGAAGAGTCAGAGGGATTGTTGGTTTGTTAAAATATAGTTCTGAAATACCATTTTTACTGTTTTGCTTTCTACAAAACAATCAGAGTAATCTTATTTTCTGAAGATTTTGTCATACAGCAGGTTAAAACTTTTTTTTGGGGTGCCTTTCTGTACACATACATAAATGAACCAATTTGATAGATGTTTTTACTTCTTTTTTTTTTTTTTTCCCCATTCTCTGAGCTAGAGGATATCTTGGGATTTTAACTAGAAAGCATTGACAGTCTGATCTGTTATATACTGTTCATAGTGATAATCACCTTGTAATATCTTTTTTCTTTTAAGAGGGTTATGTAGATTAATTGGTTCACTTTATTTTTTAAATGTGTAAATAAGTTTCTGTAATGTAAGTTCGTAATACTTGTATGTTTTGATCTAAGTGGAAAACCAGATAGTGATTTCTGTTTGAAATCTCTAGAATTATTTCTTATGTGAATATAAGATTGTAGTGACTATGCATTTGGACTGATTTAGAATTTTTCCTGAATTTACTTTAAATCTACTGCTGTACTATTAATTAATGTTTAATGTACTTTAGTTTACTTTTTTGTTCTATTTCCTGATAGTTTGCATTGGGGCACAGATTGACAAAAGTTTGCAGTTCTGAGTTTTTTGTTAAATACCTGATTTATTGTGTGAGGAAAAATACTGGGTTTGATTAATTCAGTTTTTTTCATTCCTTTATCTTCTAGATTTTATAGGAAGACCAAGCTTGGAGGCTTTCAAGACATGGAGTGTGTTCCTTGTGGTGATCCTCCTCCTCCCTATGAGCCTCACTGTAAGTAGTCTTTTCCTCCTGTTGGAGTAGGATTAACTTTTTTGCTTTGGAACGTTTTCTGCTTTAACTTGAAAGCTTGACAAAAAATGACAGTCACAGTTATGAAGAATTCTTTTAAAGGCTTGTTTTCTTGTTGGTAAATGACTTTGTTAATGCACTTCAGACAGTCCAGCACTATCGTAGCAAAGTTCCCTCATATGACCAGCCACTTGAAGATAAACACTCATTTCATATCACATGATTTAGGGAGTCTTGAGTCCACTGCTGATGTTGTCATACTAATTTTAATTTCTGTTTTGTATTAATGCCAAAAGAAAGGCAGCCTTCCTAGACCCTCTACCTATCAGGTAGGCATCAGTGAGTATGAATTCTTTCCTGACACCCAAAAGGGGTAATCTGTTGATATCTTTAAAAATAACTTTTGTGCTAAGGTTATAGTGAGAGAACAGTATAGATAAACATCTTTATAGTACTATATACATTAAGAAGGATATAAGTAATTGGTTTCTTTGGTTATGGCCAATGAGAGGATTAGAATCTCTTTAAATGAGAGAACCTCTTTATTCTGCAACCTTTTTACTACTTCTTCCCAGACTGCTGATGGTCTACATCCCATCAAGTTTTTAATTCAATAAAAAGAATGAGTTATTCGTGTTGCATTTATTGCTCTCTATAGCATAAAAAATAAAATTGACTCAACATAATCTTCTAGAAAAACTTGGATTTACTTTTTTGTTTCTGTAACTGTGAAGTTAGGTTTGGGGATTTATTTATTTTTTTCCTTACCCTATTCCAAACATAAAGAACTGTTTATAGGAAGAATGAATTGTGAAGTTTCTGAAATGATTCATGGTACTTTAATAAGGACACATTGTTTCTTTTTAATTGTGCTAAAGTAAAATATAACCAAGCGTATGCTATTGTGCATTAAAACCATACTTTTAAATAGTTTTATAGTGAATGAAATAAGGATTCTTCAGCATTTCCTGTACTGCTCTAGATAGTAATTTTTTAAATAAGCCATATGCCCTTGTTTTGTATCTGTTCTAGTTTTAGTGCCCTTTGGGGAATAAACGTGCAAAACCAGATTCTCAGATGGTGTCTTCAATAGTAAAAGGTTTTATAAATGTGACTTTCTGTGCATTTCTCTTATGATTTGAGAGAATTTCATTATATGCCTCTGAATCAGAATAATTTAATTCCTATTAAAGAATTTAACTTATTTAACTTATTCTTTTCAAAGAAATCTGATTTACTAATTTAGTTTTCAATGTTGCAATGTTTGCAGCATTAACTCCTGCCTATGTACAATGTAAGCCTAGAAAGTAAATTTAAAAATTTTGAACTGTTTCTCTAATTAGGCAGCATATCTTAGAAGTATCTAGAGAAATACGCTGTTCATAGCAAACACTATGGGGTTTGATGTCAAGAATGAAATCCTGATCTTGGCTTACTGGAATTTAGATGTACATTTCTTTTAATCCACCACTTATCATACCGTATGATTACCGTAGGTCACTGTGGTTTTCAGAAGGCTTTTGTTCAAAATGTGTATCTTCAGATCTCTAACATAAGCTGTCTCAATTTAGAAGAGTGTACATGCCTGCCTTGGAGAAGCCTAGGAAGTTATTCCTACAATAGCAGGGGAATGAACTGAAATCTGCTTGAGTTTTACTTAAATAGGTAGAAATATCTCAGTTTTAAGACTTAAGTCAAAAACATCCTACAAGGAGGTATAAATAACAGTGTGTGAAAGCAAGCTTTTTTCCACGTAATGCTGAAAATGTTTGCTGTTGATTTCAATAATGAATATATTTTGACAGCTAAGATGTTTAAGACTGCATTACTTGAAGTTAAATGGAGACAGACCATTAGGTGTATGGGACAAGTTCTCAATGATCAGAGGACTAAGTTCTAATTCTGAGCCTTTCTTATCCTTCTTTCTTTCCCCGGTGAAACAGAAAGTCAAATATTAGTGCAGCTAACATATTACAGATGAAAAGGAAAAGTTTAAATGTCCTGTTTCAATGAATTAATTGTCCTGTGAGGTGTGTGGCAATCTTTTGTTTGCTTAAGAACATTACCATAAGGGCACAAAGGCTCACAGCCCCCTACCTGGACTAAAGGTTCATGTTAAAACTGAGACATGGATGAAGTTCTTTCAGCACTAGTAGCAGTTGATTATTACCTGGTTAGCTATAAATCTAAATACTTGCTTTTATCTTCTTTCTTTCTGCAGACATTTTAAAACAGATCTGGTTTAAATATTTACTCATGAAAAAATGAGTTTGTGAATTGCTAGAGGCAAAGTTGAAAGGATTCTATAATGAACACGTAAAGAGAGTACTGGAGGCCAGGAGAATTGCTATCACCTTTGTGTAAACTTTAAAGGGGACACAATGACTTACGTGTGTTTTTAGGATGTCAGAAAACTAAATACACAATGATATAGTTATATTTTAATTTGCTTAGTTCAGGTAAATAAATTGTAAATATCAATCCTATATATAGGATCAGCATCTAAATATTAGAAATGAGAGCATGTTTTTAAAATTACAATTTATGTTCACTTTTCTCACTTGAAGATTCTTTTTCCTCAACTGAATGACAGTAAAAGGAGTCCTTTGAACTGGAAACTGAAGTGAAATCGCAATCAATCAAAGATGTAGTTTTTGAAATGGAAGCGAACCCCCAGTGAATCAAATACTTACTTTCTCAGATGAAGGTAGCATAGACTGTCCCAAAGTGGTATCTGTTCAGCAGAGAAACAGTGACATAAATACAGCTCAATGATTCTTTTCTCTCAGCACCAGTTTAGACTTGCAGAGTTCACTCTTTTGTCTGCTCAGGCTAATGTTGTGCTGCCCCAGTGGTTATGCTTAAACTGTTAATGAAACTCTTCAGTAAGCTAGATTGTGAATCTGTCTATGATATAAAAAGAATTAAATCAACTCCGTTCTTAAGGTTATTTTTAAATCTAGTGTGTTTGTTAACCTCAAAATACTTAAGGTGGCACAAGTGAAGGAGAGATGTGGGAAGGTCTGGGGTAAGGAGCAGAAGATTTTCCAAAGATACCATTGTTTTCTTTGAGCAACCATTATGTTTTCAGCTAGTCTGTCTTAGCAAATAAGCAGAAAACATTAGAAACTATACCTCTTATCTTTCTTTGGTCTTCAGAACATGACAGATAAAATAATTCTATGTCTTTAATTTTAATCAGCTTGTCTGTGTCAGATATTCCTACAAGTGTTGTTCTGTTGTTCAATTCAAAATGCAAAACAAGATTGAATGCACCAGAATCCTTGGACAGGCTTCCTACTAAGGAGAAGTACCTGTGACACTGAACTTTTTCGAGCTGTATTAAAAAGATAGTTTCTAGCACTTCCACATTACTGTTCCTTTCTGGACCAATCTACAGTGGTGTTCACGTTATTTGTAAATTCAGTTTGGAATTTGGCTGCACAAACAGCTAAGTTGGAATAAATAGTGAGATTCAAGGAAGAGAGGAAATAACACCTAAGCACCAAGAGCATTGTACAGCCAAAGTACAACCAAAGGAACAGCCTTGTCTTTTTTTCCTTTTTTTTTTTTTTTTTTTTTAGTTATCTGCACTATTGTAATTATTTATTATTTTTAGATTATAATAGCACAGTATGTCCAGCCAAATTCATTCTTCCTTCTCCAGGACTACTACTGCTTCTCTTCATGGCATAAAGCAAGGAGCATGGGAAGCTGGAGGGGGGGGACAGAACGGGCGCGGGATACAGTTCCATGTGGAGCTTGGGAAACTAGCCTCTACACGTTCCAGGAAATAAACACATTCTTTGCTTCACTGAAGCAGAAATGTTTTGTTGAATAAGTCACAGCAGTGGAAATATTTGCAGTTTGATTATAACATCATGTGCATTTGAAATAAACCTGCACTTAGGTCTAAAATTGCTACTTTTTTGCCATAAGGCATGTTTTTGAGATACTGATTTCAGTGATAGTGGTTTCAAATATAAAGAGTATCTTTAACTAGAAAATAAACAGTTTTTACTAAGATGAGGAATACAAGTAAAGACTGTAGCTTGTTGAGACAACATACACATAGCAGTTCATAGTGAAAACATTACATTTTCATGTGAGGTGCCCATATCTTGTCTACTTTAAATGTTGTTTCTTCAAGGAACTTCTGCAACACTTTGACTACCTCCACTAAGACTGATTGCAAGGCTCCCTTTACACTTTGCTTCTGTAGATTTTGTGTTTATTAGTTTGCTTCTTTATGTTTACAAAACTGTTTTTCTGAGAATTAAATGTAAGTATCCTAAACTGCAGCTGAATCTCACTCTGTAAATCTAAAAGTTATGTAGTTTCACTAATAAAAGGTGCTATATAAGGGATAAAATCTGGTGGTATTTCCTTCTTCCTGGTCTTATGGAGCTAGTGTAGGAAAAGTAAGATTTGGTATAAATCTATTTACTTACATTCACAATAATAGAATCTGTTTTTTGTAAACACCCGTTACACTCACATGAAAATTTGGGATATGCAACGACTATACTTCAGAACAAAGATAAAAACCTAGAAATTACAATCTGGAGAGGAATATTGTGGGGTGATAAAATACATGATTAAAATAAGGGGGGAGGGCTACATATGTATTCTGTAAAATACTCTCACTAGTGGTAAAAGAAAAATTCCCACTGTCTCAGCTTTTCTGAAGTTTTTTTACATTATTTCATTAAATATAGCATTTTGACTTGAGAGTAATTTTTGGATGACATTCAATTCCACATTAGTTCCTCTGTTTACACAGTGGAATTTTAATTTACTCATATCAGTTTCTTCTTTCTGTTTACAGAATTTTGTAATTTGAAAGCTCTCAGGTTTCAAATAATGTTTTTCCAGCTATTAAGCTTTTCTGTAATTTTTATTTGGTTGCTTTATGCAGTAAACTTTTGTATTGCTAATTACATTTGAAGGTGGGCTGCTTATGTACGTATGAGGCAACCAGCAGCTGTAATATATAACAAGTGAAACCATTCTTAATTATTTGGTTCTATTCCATATGTCCATCTTAATTATCCATAATTATATGTCCATCTTGTTTCAGTATTTTTATTTTTTTTTTATTTGGGGTTACCTCACAGCATCTCTCATGATCTTCTATGCCACATTGAACACTGTGATGGAAAACAGATGGAATATTGTGGAAACCTTTCACAAAAGTCATAAGGAGTGATAGCAGATTTAGGTACAGCTAATGGCATCACTAGCTTAATAAATATCAGTACTGTTTTATTACAGAGACGTTAGCTTTGCATTATCTCATAACTGAAATGTAGACTTTTGTAAAAATGTAAGAAGTCAGTCTAATATTTTCCATATGTGACCTGATGGTAGAATAACATCTTCAGGAAGCCTGAAGCAAATATGTCTGGGTGTTTTGGAGGGATGAGAATTGCTATTCATGTCTTATAAAGTTTTATTACAATTTTATTTCTTTCACTCATCATAGATCAAAGAGTTAACCTAGAAAACCTAAATGTTTTCAGTTCCTTGTCCTTGATAACTGTGATGCTTCTGACCCATTGGGGAAAGATTCCTGTATAACCTCACAGTCAAACAGCTCATTTTCTTCCTGTTCTGAATTTGCTTTGCATGCTGGGCTCCCTTCCTAAATCAAAAAGTTGCAGAGAGGGCAGTTTTTTCCTTCTTTTAGTAACAGAAACCTTACCACTAAAATTAGTTATAATAGTTCTGAAACATTACTTAATGGAGAGTAGGCTTAGATTAATTGCATAGTTTAATTACATTTGAGAACTCTCTTTGCCTAGCTCAAAGGACAGCCTTTTTTTTTACAAACACATTCCCAACTTACTTTCACTAATTCCTGTTGTCTCTACCTCTCATTTTTGCCTGTATCTGTAGAAGTATTTCATTATATAGCTTGATATTGATAAATATGTATTGCAGTTAGTAGACAGAACGGCTCAGAAATGTTTCCTTCATTTCTATCCACCTCTACTCCTCCTCGGGGGAAAAAAAAATAAAAATCACATAAATCCCTAAAAAAACCCCAACAAATCCAAACAAGGTGCTACTTCCAAACCCAGAGGGATCAAAATTTGAAAGCCAGAGTTCCCAGACCTTCCAGTCAGTCGAAGCTGTTAGACTTTTGTCCATTTTCTTGCACTACCCTTAAAGGGTTTGTTCCATGCAATTTACATTTTACAGAGAAAAATTTGTTTTACCAGAAAGACTTCCTATTGTGTATAATGTATCTTAGTGCTGCAAAACCATAGATATGAGGGCTGTTCTAATAAATTAATTCACTTACTAGTAACTTCTGTGCAACAGAGATACTCAGTATAGCACATCTGCTCTGTTATGAAAGATTTATCATCTGAGTCTATATTAAAAGGAAAGTAACCTGAATAACTTCAGCAATCCTAATGAGTGTATGAAATTTTGTATCTTCATTGAAACTCTTATAATGTCAGTAAGCAGGGTCACTTATTTTGTGCCAACTACCTCAAATCTAACTTAGGTTTCTTTGCACAGTGAAATTCTGTTTCTCAGTAAAATTTTATTTCCCCGAGTTTCAAGTAACTGAGTTCAAGTTACAAACTAAAAAAGCTATGTAGTTCATTTAGTAGTGAATGCTTTAGAAATATGTTTGGTATAGACAGCATTAGCCTTGTTAAGTACTTGTTAGTTCTTAAGGCTTAAGTATCCAAATAGGCCCAGGATCCTGACTCCAAATCTGCATCACCAGGCTTCCTGCTTGACAGCTACCTAACTGTGCAAACACTTTAAAGCCCAAGGGACCTACAACCATTCATACTCTATGGTATCTAAGAGTATTCCAATGATTCAGGCTCCAGGTGACTTGGACAAATTGCAGCTTTAGCTTAGGCCAAAAAAGTTGTGGTTCACCTGCTTTACCCTGACTGCAACAGAAGGAAATGCAAATGTATGGACTGGGGAGGATGAACTTAGTGGGTGTCTAACGGGAGAATACAAATCCTATTCTCTATCACAGTCGATCCAAGAGGTAATGGAATTGAAATTTAAGGAGGCACATACGAAGTTCTCTAGTCTTAAGTGATCACCCCAAAATTTTTGGAACACTGAGCCCAGCTGACACTGAAACCATCAGGATCTACAAAGCAGTCTGTCACCCATCTCTGGATCATATGTTCTGTGGTGTCTTCTGATGCCAAAGTTATTAGAGCAGGTTGAGATATTGGCTGGGAGTCATTTTCTTGATACCTTCTTTGAATTCAGAATTCTTTCCGTATGTTGACTGTGTGTTGGCCTCTCATCCTTACTCTTTGATTCTTACATCACAAGTAGGCTCCCATGACAAGTAGATTCCCAGCATTGTGTATGGAGCCTAACAGTGCCTAACAGTGGTTAGCAGTGCAGGACCTGTGCCTCTTTTGTGATCCTGCTTTCATGCCTTATCAACTTAATAAGTCTGAATACAGCTCAGTTGTTCTGAAGAAGATATTTATCTTCTCAAGATAATGACATTGTTCATCATTCTCCCATTCTGACTGCAACACGAGTGATGATTAAATAATAGATTCCAATTTTATACTCATAGCTTTTCAAAAAAAAAAGTGTATCTGCGGTCTATGCTGTTTGGATATGCTGATGAAAGTATACCAATAAGACTATTCTTTTATTGGATAGAAATTCAATATCATTCAAATAGTTAAGAAAGAGTTATATTTTTGAAGTAAAGCTCAAGCTGTAAGTTAGTGAATTTCCATTTAAGTGATTATCTGACTAATCAGCCAAACTTTCCTCCCTACTTCCTGCTTTATGTGTTTGTGTGAAGTACAGGTGACTGGGTCAGACTTTCTATTTCAATTATTCTGCTCTTTAATCTCAAATAATGGGCAGTCCTCTGTTTTGCTTCTTGCTAACTTTGTATTGCTAAATGCATTAAGACTGACCACCAAATCCTAGAGGAGGTCTGCTGACAACATTCAACTTAAACTTTGCAGAGCTGTAGTCAGTTTAGGAAAAAATCAATGCGTACCAAAGGGGGGAAAAAAAAAAGAAAAGAAAAAAAAAAAGGAAGAAAAACATAAACAGAAAAAAACCCAGTTACAGCTGATCTTCACCTTCCAGAAACTGTTTTATAAGTAATGGGATGGTTCTTGGTAATTGTAAATTCAAGTGAAACATCAGGAATACATTCTACAACATGATTATTGAACTGAAGAAGGTTAACACACTGCTTCATGTCCTGTAATGAGTAATCTTTTACATCAGGGAATAAATCTGCAGAAAAGAATCGTTTAAAAGACATTTCTGCTATGTTCACTGGTGTGGGTTTTATAGTTTTTCATCCAAAAATGTATCATCTTCTTTTTATTTCCTTGATTATAATTGTATTTGTACTTCTGTAATGAAAATATTTTCTGAACACCTTTAAAAACATAAAGTGTCCTTGAGATACAAATAAGTATTTCCATGGCATATGCAAGATCAAGGTATGGTTCACTAATATGGACTTTGCAGTAGCAGTGCAAAGCCAAACAATATTTGGATATAACACATACTTCTTGATACTGTTTCTTTCTGGAGGCTCTAGAGAAGGATGTGCTTTCATTCCCCTTTTCTTTGTGTCATTTTTCAACCAAAATTGTTAAACCCTTCCTTTTATTACATGTGGTGATTATAATGTGATTTTTCTTTTGGCAAAATTTGGTTTGTTAGATGGATTTCAAACATGTTGGTGTAACTAGGGCTATGCGAGATGGATTGTGAAACTTTCTTCTGGATCAGAATGTAGATAGAAAGTTTCACAGTGAAGAGGTTTTTTGTGTACTGAATCTACCGGATTGAGGCGGTATATAACGCGAGAAAGAAGATGAAACTGATACACTGACAGTGAAAAAACATCCATCTTTCAGTAAATAATGTCAAAACCTCATTTTGTCCTGGCAAAAGTAAAGGTTCGGTTTTTTATGTGGGTCTGAAAATACTCTCTCCTTTTGTTCAAGGGCAGTCATATATATACATTTTATGCAAAATGCTTTTGGTGCTAGCAAGTGATAAATAAGGAGGTAGAATATTCATTTTATCTCAACATGCCAATGAAGACATTTGTACTTTTTAAGGATTCACAGTTTACAGTCTCTCTGGTGGTAGAGACTCATGAATATCACTACTTCTGTTGCTAGCTGACATTAAATGAAAGAATGCTGTAGCTCTTCCAACAGCAAAAATATCAAAGCAAAACAACCCTTTTTAGTTCTTTCCTGTTGTTACTTCGTGCAAGCTTGTGATGTAATGCAGGTGGGATGCTGCCATAAGGTTTCCTCTTCCAGAACTGGTGAGCTTATGTCCCACCCTTGTGCTGACTGGCCCTCACAGACATGCCTGAGGCTGTAAGAGGAGGTGTGTTCTTGCTGACAGTCAAATGTTTCCTGTCATTCTGCATCCATATCATTTAAGTTCTACATTTATCTGGATTGAGCTGAATTGGGTTTGTTGACTGAACAACTGTCAGAGTGTTTTGTAGTTATCATTGAGCATGTGGATCATTTCTTTAATGCCAGGATCATGCTAGTCTCTGGATCTGTGAAAGAATTTTTCTTCCTGACAGTATAACACTCTCTGAGAGAAACTCCTTTTTCCTTCCTGGCCAGGTTTCTGACAACTGAGAATTTGATTTTAGTTGCTTTTAACTATGACATACTCAAAAGATATTGAATGTTGCCAGTGGCCCATAGGTGTTAAGGCTGTTAAAAAATAAATACAAGTGTTATTTTAGACAGACCTCATAATGTGTTAAAGACCCAACTTCTTAAGATACATGGTAAGTTTAGAATTGTGTCATCTTCAGTTTGGTTTCTTAAGTGAACACAGTATATTGAATAATGTCATTTATTATTTATTTAAATCCTTTTCACCCTGATGACTAATTTCTGTCTATGCTGACTAACAGAGACCTCGGACAAGGAATTTTCTGATTTTACTAAAGCAAGTGATCTAGTCATGAATAGGGAGCTATATTAGGGCACTTACGGAGGAGGTTGTAGCATAAGCTTTTATCACATTCTTCAACAACAGAAAACCTAGAGAAAGGAAAATAATGTAAAACAAATGGTAATTTATGGATCTCTTGAAAGTGTTCATTTATTAGGATTGGAGGCAGAAGGATCAGGAAAATTCAAATGCTGTAACTTTGAAACTTTAAAAAGTCATCTTCTCTAATATGAAATCTAGGAGATTACTATTAGCAGACCCTACTTTAAAAGCTGTTAGCTATATAATTATTAAATAATTTTCAGAGTGAGTAGATGTAATGGAAGTAGATTCCATCATGCTAATGGAAATCATAGAATAAATTAGGAATCAAAATGTTGGTTTTCAACACTATTTGTTTATAGTGTCTGAAAAGTTAATATATAAAATTTGGATGATAATAATCCAGTAAAGTTTTAAGTAGATGTTACAAAGTTTAGGTGCTTTGTCAAAGCTGAATTGCACTGACTTTCTAGATTCAACATGAGAATTGCACTATGTGTAATCCATTTTTATCTACTAAAGCATATGTTTATGTATTTCAGAGAGAACACAATATTCCAATGTAAATCTCTTTGAAGATACTTTTCTCATTGCTCACTACAGTATGATGAAAAATATATAGCTTGAAATGAAAATGGAAACATTAACTTGTGATTTTAAAAGAAATTGGATCAAATTTTGTTTATTTCATTAATTTATATCACAAGCTCATGCAACTGTTAATAGGAGTTTACATAAGTGGTGCCCATCTGGCAGTGAAGTTACATCTAATCAATACATAGTAACGTATAGGGCAGATTTTGTATCTTTGTTCTAATCCACAGCTGGCAATTCTATTTGCTAATCCCAGTGAAAGCTTCAGTTTGAAATACAAAACTACTTTTGAACCTGTATATCCTTCCCCGCAGATGTCTGGAGCCTTGGTGATGTGTTTCTTTTATGACTCCTTTTAAATCAGGGAATGAATTGTTGCATTAACAGTGAAGTTAAATATCCATCTTAAGAGCATGTTTTATATAACAAAAGCATACTGAGAGTGACCAAAATACTTCATTTTGCATGGTTTTGTGCAGTAAAAACTCACTGTGAAGTTCTCACTACTTCATTAGGTTAAAGAATTCCTTAGTGTATAGCATGATGAAGCTTGTAATTGCAGTATTCACGTCTAGATTTTTCATCTAAAGTATGAAAAAGCAGTTTGCAAGCATATTCAATTTTGTTGCTTGACACTGTTGAGTACAGTTAGAAAATGAAATTCTCATCGTAACTGCGGAGTATGAGAATTTCAATGTGTTTTTTCAAACCAGTTTACCATACTTTTGTTTCTAGTAGTAACTTGTGCAACCTTTCATCTTATGAGTCAATCCTATAATTAGTATCCTTCTTTGCCAGAGGCATACTGCATGTTTGTTTTAGGTACAGAATGTCTGCAAGAAATTTAACTTAATCATTGCTTTTTAATGTAAGAGCTGGTTAGCTCAATTACACTAGATTAAAGTGAACTTGAAATTCCTGAGTTAGAGAGAAGGGGCTAATCGTTGACCTGTACTGAATAAGTACTATTCCCTATGATTTTTTTCTTATGTGTACTTACTAATGTGGCTGGCCCTTTAGCCCAATCTTGCAGTGGCTAAAAGTAATTATCTGCTCATTGTATGGAATGGGTTTGCAAAGTTCTGATTTAACTTGGCCATTAGGTTGATCAAAATTATTCCAGTATTGCATACATTGCAGTAAAGCTGCAAAACATTTTTTCATGAAAAAAACAAGTAGTAGTTACAGCTTTGCAGTATATTTTTTTTCTTTTTTTTTGACATTTCCTTATTACAGAAGCATGTGGGTATTTAAAATATATTACTTCATTATCACACTTTCACTCTATGTTCAGACTGAAAATATTAGTACAGATTTACCTCATACAATGACCCAGGTAATTCTGAGAATGGTTGCATTAGCACCACTTCATCAGCACTGAGTTTTGGTGCTTACAGTATAAGTACGTGCTGACTGCTGTGGCTTTTGGGTACAGAGTTCAAGTTGTGACTGACATGCAAATATTGAATACTGCTGAAAAATGCACAACAGTGTGTTGGGTTTTTTACTCAACTTTGTGCTGGTAGACACTACTGGCTGTGTTAGTTGGGTACAAAATATGAAGGCTGTTGTTCTCTTAAATTTCTTGTTAAAAAAAAATAACAGTAGAACACAGGGAATCCATCTAGGCTGAAATTTCCATATTGCCAAATCTCTATTAAGAAAATCATTGTCAAGCAAAAGAGCACTGAAATATCACCCCAGAGGACTGGAGTTACCTAGAGGACTGGAATGTATTGGAAATAGGGTAAGATGCAGTAGCCTTAGAACAGCAGCTGTGCACTAAGGGCCTTAGCGGTAATGATTCATTATAAACTAGCACCTCATGAGCTGGAAACAACCTAACAGAAGAAAGACCTAATGTTCCTACTGATCACTTGTATCCTTCCAGTTGTCTTCTACTTAGCTTGCCTTTAATTTCTTGGGTGATAGGCCTCACACATTCTCACTCTTACTGGTTCACTCATGCTAAAGCAGTGCACTGCCAATCTCCTCTTTTACAAATACCATAGAGTGATCTCACATGTTATTTTGGGCAGTGACATGAGCCATTGAGGTATAGGCTGTGGCTGTTTCTTAAAAAGATTAGCTCTTTGTTTCAGCTTTCTTAAATAAAAGGCTGTATCCATGAGTTGTAATAAAGTTTCATTTAAGTCCAGTGGTGTAATTGTATGTGCATACTACTGAATGTAATTTATAGTTACCATATCTGCATGTAGAAATTTAGGATGGAATTAGTGCATCCTAATTTTGGCATCTAAAAGTTAATGCTTTATACTGAAGTCAGCCCAAACTCCCTCTGATAATCTGTGAAGAGAATTAGATACCTCAGGAGTTCAGGCAGGCCAGGTAAGTAAGCTTCAATGACTAACCCTAACTAGTCTTTCAAGTCATTTCAGCGTAATTACTTCTCTGGAGATTTCTGTTTCTGGCTTTGCTTTAGGAAGAGAGCCTAAGGTGAGTAGCTCTGACTTTGCCTTTAGACCTTCAGACTTCTGAAGTTAAGAGTTTCAGGTTGGATGAAAACTATAAATTTAACATTAAATGATTGCATCTGTCTTCCTAAAACCTGATCTTCCTCTTACCTTTTTTGAAATTAACTTTAAGGAGGATGATTGAGTTTTTAGAGTGTAGATTATATTTATCTTTTTCTTATCTTAAATAAATAAATACTAAAAATGCTTTCTTATTCTTTGATTAAATGTTTCTTACAAACGAAAGCCTCCATTCTAAGAAAACTTGCCAAGGTTAGAATGTGCCAGTATTAAGGCCTGCAACCTTGGTGAGATTCCTTTGCATATAGTCACTCTGATACAAGTTTTATTCACATTATTGCATGTGTTATTTCTCACTGAGTCTTTGTTCATTTAAAGCACAGGATAGGCAAAACCTATAATTCTGGCCTAATTTGCTACACCCTATTTTATATTCCGTACAGAATGTGAGTTACTAATTATTGCTGGATTTTTCTGTAGTTCTGCCAATGTAAAGCAGTCACAAATTTCAGTTATTGACTTTTATCTTTACAATAGAAGTGAAGACTCCCTCAGAAACAGATGTTTATTTTGGTCAGATGAATCTCACCAATAGATAGAGCTTGACTTTTCAAAGATAACCTTTCATTGTCTTCTGCATTCTACGACTAATTCCTATTGACTTGTGTTACAGAGAGGAGATGTTATGTTTCAGATTAAGTAATATAACAAACCAAGGATCTCGTGCACAGCAGCCTTTTGTTCTGTATGACTTGACTTTATCCCCAAAGCTTTAAGTGGTGAAGTAAAAACTGCTTTTTATAAGCCATTGTTATTCCTGACTCCAAAGCTACAGCTTTTTCTTCTGTACTATAGTTTGCATGTGCATGCTTACTGTTGCACAGTAGGAAACTTTCTTTGGGTAAATTATGACATTTACTTTGATATTTGCGGTATTACAATAAGCTTGTGATAATTACCTAGCTTCTGTTAAGGCTATATGTTATAAAATTATGAAGATTTTTATTTAATCCCATGCATTTCAGATTTCTTACCCCCAAAAAAATGCATTTTTAAAAGATGCTGAGTTTGCAAAGTTGAACATTAAAAAGTTAGAAAATACTAATAAGGTTGGTTATGCAACTCTTAACTTCCACCTTAATTCAGAATCATAATTCAGCCCAGTTGTGTGCAAGTATTATGAAACAGTATTAATTACATACACACTGTTTTCCACAGTATAGACATATTTTCCCCTCAATATGTGGAACTTAACCTAAATTAGTGATACTTTACCTTAATCATAAACAGCAAAAAATTAAGTGGTGGGCAAGCCTGAGTATGATTTATTTAATTTTGTTGCATTCTACATCTCACATGACTGTTGTTTACGCGAAGAGGGGTCCTTACTACTTCCACCAGAGGCTTACAACTGGGCAAATACAATTGGAGAGAAAAAAATAAGCTTTTACCAAGCTCAGCTTATAGCCTAGTGGCTAAAACAACCTCCATGGAGGTGGTGGAGGAGGCAACTGAACCTCTGTCTCATGCTTCTTGGCAGAGGGCTCTTAAGCTTTTACGGAGGGCAAAAACCCCATCATTACCTCCTCTTTTAAGAGTAGCATCTGAAGGGTATTATAGGCCATGCTCATGATTTCTCTTCCCTCAATTTAATTTTAAAATAAGATCATAGGGTTTTTAGTTCTCAGGAGAGTTTTAAGAGAAGATGGAAGCCCCTCTCTGAGTAATTTATGGGAAGAACAAAGTTTAGCGTCCTTCTCCAGGTTTCTACATCTATAGGCTGAGCATGGTGACTTTAGGCACTATGTTACTCAGTGTGAAATATTTTAGATTCTATTCTATGTTTAACTTGTTCTTTACACTGTGTGGGAGGCATGTGATCTAATACAGGCCTCTAGTTTCCCAGATAGAGACCTTGGATTTAAAAATTACAGGGCTTAACTTTTACATACTTAAGACCTGTGCAAAAAGATCAAGTCCTTTGTCACTCTTCAAAATATATGCCAAAATATAGTGGCATCAATTTTACACATGAATTGATTTTTTTGGTTGTTCAAAAGCTTATCTGAAAGTTGTGGGACTTCTGTGTTTTATTTCCTCATATATATTTCACATTCAGTAACAAAAAATGTTAGTACATTACAGAGACTTTAAAGAGTGGAGATGTCTCTAACCATCAGGATTTCATTTTCTTTACCCAATTATTTTGTATTTTAATTTTAGGCCAAAAAGCAACAAGGGAAGCATAATAATATTTTACTTAATTTTTTTATCGCTACTGGAACATCCAGCTCTCTGGACTGGATAAGTTATTTGGCCAATTCAAACGCTTCCTTTCTAAGCAAAAATAAGCACATGATCCTGCACATAATTTGATATTCAAATCTAGTAGGGTTTGTAATGTATCATTTATATTTTTTTAATATACAATTCCTATTGTCTAAAGTTATAAATCTTTGTGTCACAATATACCCTATAATTCTGATGAGCAAATAGATATCCAGTCTGCAGACAGAAGTGAGGCATCTGAGTACTGTTATTATCTGTACAAAACATTTTCTAAGCAAGAAAAAGACATAGGTCTTGAAAATGTACTGCGTACACTGATGGTGATGTTTACTGAAATTTGTATTAACAAATTCAGGATACAGGCTTGCAATCGTCATGGAAATATTTACTCTACTCCCTGGGTTTTCCCCTAGCTGAACCAGGACAAAGAGAGACATAAACAGAGTAGAAAGTGACGTGTTAGAAATTACTTCTCATTGAATCAGAGGGAGACAAAAACTTTTATGACTAATTTACAATTCACTTCTTACTTTACTGGGACTTGTACATACATATATATATATATGCATATATATAGTACTCTATTACTTTCAGTGATTGTTTGGTTTATGTGGCAGTTGTTCTTGAAATACATGCAGTGTGCCAGCAGTGCATAGCTGGAAGAGCATGTACGTTCCCTGTCCTGGTGAGGGCATAAAGTGTCATAACTACCCTTCCAGCCCTCAGTCCTGTGTATCTGGTCATGTTTCGATCCATACTGAAAACCAATCCATGCACCAATATAAAAGCTCATCACAGAGCAAGTATGGGATCTTGTTTGAACCTTTTAGAACAGACCTGTAACCAGTATGCACAGAATTCATTATGTTCAATTACACTTTTGATTAACAAAAGTGGATTACTCTCTGTGCGATAAAGCAACAGCCTTCAGACATGCTTATTCTTAATTTACATACATGCCATTGTGATTTAGCTAGTGAATATGTAATTACCTTCTAAAGGGTATATGGTCTTCCTGTCCTCTTTTAGAAAACAGACACTGGCAGTAGTTACCCTCTTGAAAATGGTGTGTGTTTAGGCAATACAAACTTTTCTGCTTACGTGCGTAATGCCTTGTATAAGCCTTTTGGAACTGAGAGTGACAATGTGTATACATCATAAACAAGTCTCGATTGACTGAAATACTGCAGTGAGTTTTTATTCTGTAACTGGCTAGTCCTAAAGGTGAAATGGGACTGCAGATACAAAATACAAAGCAGATACTTTCTTCTGTTGAAAATCATAGCCTGGGTGGGGTGGATGCATTGTATAGTTGGATTTGAACAAGTGAATATCCTGAAATATTGTGTTCTTGTTCCCAAAACATGTCTGGAAAAGAATTTGGTTAAAAGTGCAAGTTAGAAGTGAAGGGGGGAAATAGGTTTTCTGCTGTATCTAGCAATCTTACATGTTCTGACACAAACTTTGTAACACTGATTTAACACATGAGAACACCTGAGAAAGGAATTGCATTTTCTGGAAAATAGATATTAGACACCCTCAAGTGTCCAAGGTGCAAAGTGAGGTGCTAGAAGCAAAAGTCAGAAAGGTAATTGCTCACACCACCACAGTCATATTGACAGCATTATATAATTTGAGACACTAGATCATGCTAAGTATTTCTGATGTATGGAGAAGAGACATAATGTTTTTTCACACCGATAACCAGTTATGTTGAAGAAGGGGAGAATATGTAGTTCAGCAGTGGCACAGATTTTATCCCACTTCCTCTGACTTTTTGCTTACTCACAGGTATTTTCTGGTTATTTGAGGGTACCACTGATTTGAGGCTTTATTCTCATGTAATAGTATTTTTAAATGGCTAGACAGTTCTCACAGATTCAAGTTTTGTGCATGAAACAATGTTACTTTTGTGCTAATATATCAGTTCAATTTAGATGACCATGGTAGTACCAAGAATTAACATCTTTTAATTGCTGAAAGAAAAGCATGTCTCAGAGGTTGCCTATGCCTTACAGACGTAGTGCTGTGTATCCTGTACTGAGGAGTTCATATATATTTTAAATTCACATACACAGTGTAATTGTTATCCCATTTTAAACATAAAAGGCTGTCAGCAGTTAGAGTTTGTGAAAATACGCAGTGAAAGAGAAATGGTCTTGGAAACAAATAAATCAAATTCCAAAGATTTTAATTTATAAGCACATTTCTCAGGATTTCCAAACAATGGGTAAATACTTGAATAGCCATTTTGTCCCTTAGGGCTTTTTGGTACATTTATTTAAAAAAAAAACCCAAAAAATCCCAACCCAAAACCAGCAAAATAAAACAAAAAAGTTGTAGGGCACTAACTTGGAAACTTAAGGCTTTAAAGTCAGCAATTGGAGTACATTTGAAAAATGTGGTTTGACATGATGAACTTTTGGGTGTAGGCCATGCACGCAAATGACTTTCCTTTTACAGATGTTGGGAGAGTCTCTCTCTCCATGTTTTCCACAGTCTCCAACAGTAATATTTAATAAAGTTTCTTACCTCCTACTTGAAAGATCAGGAGAAGAGAGGCTATCTGCTGCTTTGTGAGAACTCAGAAATATACTGAGGACAACTCACTTTGCATTGATGTTACTGCTGAGTAGTACATACTGTACACGTATTATATAATACATAATAATACATCTAGTATCTGAACTATAGATACACAAATCGTGTTCACCCATAATACACTTATTTGCTTGTTGGGGACTAGGTAGAGGTATTGCATTTTTACTTTTAAATTAACATAAACATCTTTTAAACTTTTTTTTTCAAAATGAAGGAGTTAAGTCATGTTGTTTTGCATTTTCCATGGATCAAGAACACACATACAGATAGCCACTGCAGTTCAGCTGACAGGCAGTAACTTGTTAAATTATTGTAACTTGATGGTGTGCCTGAGCCCGTAATTCTTGTCAAATTGACGTTGATACCACTGGCTTGGACCTATCAGCGTGGAGGTAGTGGGCAAACACTTTTTATAATAGGCAAATGGTACTTTCCCCTCTCTTGACCAGAAATACCAGTATTCCAGGAATTAATGACATTTTATTTTTGTATCTTATTTTCTATCCTGATCATAAAAGACCGTACTCTGTTGAATGTTACGATGTTATTTGTATCAAAGTGGAGTTTTGATTAGCTTTGTTTTATTGAGTAAATCCTCTTTGGGTTAGCATTGACTTGACATGGTAAGAAAGAAAACCCAAACATAATCCACGTCTTATCCTCTTCAACTTCGATAATTTTAGAATATATTATTATTGTTGTAGTTGTTATTATTTCCATGAAAGAAATGTAAAATCTCGCAAGTTCTGTTTTCACATGGTTAATCTACCACAAAAAGCTTTCTTTAGGTATTCTGATTCCAGCAGTGACTGTAACTAATCATGGTTCTGCAAAAAAAATAAATCTGAGACAATAAATATGAAATAAGTGATAAAGGAAGTCTTTTTACATTTTGTCTTTTCTCTGGTTCTTTGGTATAACAGGCTGAAAATTCAACTACTCTTACTGGCAGAAGTTACAGTGATACAGATGGGATTCATATGTTCTGTATTAGCTGAGTTACTGCTATTTAACCAGCTTGGTTTAACAGCAGCTTGACTTGCTTTGAAGATCTGCACCTTTGCATATACTGACATTACGATGTATTATTGGTTAATTAAGGGAAGAATGTGTATTTAGACTTACTGCTCAAAATTATGCAGGAGACAGACTGGTATTTTGGGTAATTCTTCTTTAGTGCTCACACGTTTCCAGAATATGTTTGAACCAAGATTTAGAAAAGGAAAACTATTTCATAAATAAAATATAATTTTTGTTTTATTTTTGTGATGCATAATATGCACATGCTTTCCAAAATCATAAAACAGTGTGCCCCTCCTCCCTCCTTAATGTATCACGCCCAATTTACAAACTGTTTAATTACATATTTAAATTTAACCATATAATCATGTAATAGGTGTAAGTACAAGTTTAAAGTTTAAAATGCACCTCCTTGCTTTACTGAAATGGGACTATTAAGTCTGTGAGCCTGAAAAGAGAGAGAGAGTTTATGAAAATGCAAACATATCTGAGTAACACTGAAAGCAGAGTTCAGCAATGCCCAACGGGCCACTTCTACAATAGCAATCCACTTCTGAAATGTTGGTCTCTGCAGGGAAGATCACTATCATTATAATTAGAGCTAGACTACAATGGACTGCTCACAGTAGCTATTCCAAAAAGTTCTTTGAAGGTAAAGATGAGTGGTAGTCATTCTCAGGAACAGAAAATTGCTTTCTCAAGCTAAAAAAAAAAAAAAAAAATCTATGAAATACAAATCTATGAAATAAAATAAATAACTAGATGGCTAAAATAAATTAATTTTTTGCCATCCCAGTATAAAATAAAATTGCTGTTATTTCCAGTTTGGATGGGCACTGAAGAACTATATGTAATTTGAAATTTCCCATAAAATATAATATTTAATTATACTTGCAAAAAATAGATAAATGTTGTGAGCAAATGAAGAAAGACAAAAATATAGCAGCTCTACCTCCAGTTCCATTTCTGCTTTCAGAATTAACAATTCTTTTTTCTACTAATTATGAAGGCCTAGTTTCTAAACACTGTTTAGTACTTTCAGGCAGGTTCATTGATAACAGGTATAGATATACATATATTGGTATGAAAAATATTTGAAGATACTCTGATAATTTTTTTATTGTTTAGTTTTAAAAAACATGTCCGGGCTTTAGTTAACTTTCTAAAGACTAGATTAAGCAGTTGACTAAAATTGAAAACTCAATATCAAAGCACAGCCCTTGGGTTTCACACCAAAACTGTACAGATAGCTTTTTTCTTTTTTTTTTTTTTCTTTTTTCTTTTTCTTTTTTTTAAAGTATAATTTTACTGCTTCTTACAAAATTATATCCTGGAAATTTATATATCATGCAGAAATTTCTGCAATCTGTTAAAATTGTAAACTTTAAACTATAGCTGCGAGGATCTTAGAAACGGAGTGAAAAGTTTTCTCTGTGGACGATTACAGTGCTGCTGCCAAAAGCATTCAAGTTATGAAGAAAAGATTACGACACTGGTTGCTTTTACTTTTAAATAACAAGATCTGGAAACAAGGTCATAGAACTTAACCCTGTGAGCAACAGGAATTATAGAAAAACATAAAGAGAAGGACAGGTAATAATTATTTAAGAGGAAAAGTACCTGAGACCCTGAATTGGATTTTTATTGTCATCTGGACACAAATAATAGAGCATCTGCTATGATAATGATAGCATTTCTGTACAAGGACAGGGTTTAAAAATGTCTTTTTAGTTCATGTAGGAGACCTCAGCCTCTTTATTGACTTGAGTTTTGAGATCTACTGTATTTTAGTAACTCAGAATCATAGATTAGTTGAGGTAGGAAGGGACCTGTGCCAGTGCTTGGTCATACTCACACTTAAAGTGTTTCTTGATGTTCAGAGGGAACCTTCTCTGTTTCAGTTTGTGCCTATTGCCTCTGATTCACTGAAAAGAGCCCGTCTCTGTCCTCCTTGCACCCTCCCTTCACATACACATTGATAAGATCGCCCCCTTGAGCTTTCTCTTCTCCAGGCTGAGCAGTCCCAGCTCTCTTTGTTCCTCACAGGAGAGAGGCTCCAGTTCCTCAATCATTTTTGTGGCACTTCGCAGGACTTTCTCTACTCTGTTGAACTGGCAAGTTAAAGATCTGCTATACATTTGCTCCCCACACTTTTGATGTGGCAGTGGAACATAATAGTACAAAGCAAAGTTAAATGAAAATATTCAAGCAGATATAAACACAGTAACACTTGTTTTTCTTCACATTGAAATCAGGAAATTAACAACTAAACATTCTTTCTTCTGACCTCTCCACTTCTTTATATTCCTTCACTTCCCAACAACTATGTGATACTATAATCCACAGAAATGTCTTTATTTAATGAGTTGTGTGTCTTTTAAAAAAAAAAAAATTGCTTTTTTTTTTACTTCCTAGAAATTATTTTCTTTGGTGTAAGTGGTAAGAAGACTTAAAATTGGATGTAATAAAGTAGATTTTCAAAATACCTAGCTTTTTGGCAGTCTGCCCTTTATAGCAAAGCAATATGGTGTTGTAAATGCTTTGCTGCCCACATTTGATGTGTCTAGAGGAAATACCATAATTATTTGAGAAAAATATTCCTGAGTAATACAATTTCATTGATTGCACTAAGTTAGTAAATTCTCTCTTGCTATTATATATTGTTGTTAGGATAGACAAACAATTGTATATATGTACAGTTTGATTAGTGATTTTAATAGACTCTGGCAGACATTTATCTCCCAATTTAAACTTATGACTGCCTGGACCATTTCTTACCAATTACAGTCTTTAGGTTTTAACCAAAGATTTTCAGGAGGAAATAGGCACATTTAACTTATTTTTGTAAGTTAATAAAACATGGTTTGTGGGTTTTTTTTAATTTGTTGTCAGAGAAATACTCAATGTTTTGTTTCTTTTCTCATAAAATATTGTTGAATTGATGTGAATTTCGAATTAGATTGAAACAGATGAGCTGTCAGAATTCATAAGTTGTTAAAATATAAATTTCTAACAAAAGAGCATCCAAAGAACAATGAAGCTGGTGAGGAGTCTAGAGAACAAGTCTTATGAGGAGCAGCTGAGAGAACTAGGTTTTTTTAGCCTGGAGAAAAGGATGCTCAAGGGAGACCATCTTGCTCTGTACAAATACCTGAAAGGAGATTGTAGTGAGGTGAGGGTTGGTCTCCTCTCTCAAGTAACAAATGACAGAACAAAAGTAAATGGCTTCAAATTGCGCCAGGGGAGGTTTAGATTGGATATTAGGAAAAATTTCTTCAGTGAAAAGGTTGTAAAGCACTGGAACAGGCTGCCCAGGGAAGTGGTGGAGTCACCATCCCTGGAGGTATTTAAAAGACATGTAGATGTGGTGCTGAGGGACATGATTTAGTGGTGGACTTGTCAGTGTTAGGTTAACAGTTGGACTCAATGATCGTAAGGGTTTTTTCCAGCCTAAATGGTTCTATGAATTTATTTTCTAAAGACCATGTAGTTAAACTTTTTATACTTTTTCACTTTCCATGTAAAAGTAACAGTGTTTGTCAAAGCTAGAAACATTGCTTAAATCTCAAATAATATGGATATAAATTCAACCTGCTGAATTTTTACTAGAGTTATTGTCTGTATTAAAAACTGTCACTAAATAAAAAGTAAATAGCACAGTTGAAATACTAAGTTTGATCCTAGAAATGACCCTGGTGTCATGACATGTGCAACCAAGCAAAATGGTACCTTTGCTAGTATTTGAACTTCTGTGGGTGTCTCAGTTCTCAGAAAGTTTCCTTATTAAAGGAAGTTTGTGCATTTGTGACCCCCTCTAGTGGAGAACTTTCTCAACCGTACACTAGGAAATGTTCTTGGTATTAAACTCATCTGCCATCATTAAAAATTGAGAGGTCTTTGCTTTCACGGGGAAAATCTGATTCCATTCTCATGGACAGTCAGAGTACACTTCTATGCATCTCCACTCATTACCACTGATTTTGCAATCTATTTTTGAAAGGTTTTTTTCATAACATAGTTGCTGATAATCATAGCTATTCACATGTGCAATTAAGGTTTTTACATTAGCATACAGAACATCTTTTGTTTTTTCTTTCTGTGCTACAAATCTCTTAATGTTTACAATTTGCCTTAGTTCTTGTTTAATCTTATTTCAGGTACCACCAAAGTAAACCTTGTGAAGATCCCATCAACTGCTTCCAGTCCTCGAGACACTGCTCTAGCAGCTGTTATATGCAGTGCACTTGCGACAGTGCTCTTAGCTCTTCTTATTCTGTGTATTATCTACTGTAAGAGGCAGTTTATGGAGAAGAAACCAAGCTGTAAGTTTCCAATTATTGCTGTTACTTTGTAATATTCATATATCAGTATTTGTTTGGTGAATGTCTCTTTGAGGTAAATAAATGAAATTTCTACAGCATTCAAGCAAGTTTAGCATTAAGATGAACAAGGTAGCAAAAGGCCAAGACTCTATTTCCATACCTGTTTGCCAGCTTAGTGTGGATGTTCCAGCTTCCACTGAGAAAATGCTGTGCAGATGTCCAGAGATAATCCAATTGCATTAATTCTGTGCCATACTCTGTTAGAAGCTGATCCAAGCTGGGATGCCATTAGAGAGTTGCAGTGCCATTGTGAAAATACTAGCTTGGAGGATTTGTGCATCACATGCCATTGTGAAACAGCTCAGTTCCTCAAGATAAGTAATGTGGCCAGTGTACACAGCAGATTTGTTGTTAACAATACTGGTTTTATGGGCATATTCAAGATCAATTAAATGCCTAAGCCAGTTATATTTATAATTATTTTTTTAAATAATCCATAACAGCTCAGCATTGTAGTTCACAGGTTGTTTATAAAAAACATTTTTCTGCCCCTTAGTTTAAATTAAGAAAGGGAAAATTCAAAGGCACTCTAGTCCCCCTTTATCATTTTAAAAACTTTTATTATAATATATTTATAGCATCTAATGTACACTGGATGTCCAACAAGAAAAACAACTAGGAAGAATTGATGTTATCACTGCTTAACAACACAAGCAAATATAAAAAGATTCAGAGAGGCATTGTAAGAATTGCTTCTCACCTAGAAGATGCTTTACAATGTCAGTTTCAAGAAATCCAGAAATAGTGAATTCAAACTTCTGATAGTGAAATTTAGTAACTCATTTGCCTTGGCATACAATTACAGCAATTAAAGAAGGACTGCTGCTAATATAAAGCTCTTTAAGATAACATGAACAAAATCCCAGTGGCTGAAAGCTGAATGTGGAAAATTTCAGATGTGAATCACTGAGAATCATTAAACACTGAGAAAATGTAACAGTGGGTAAGATAGACTCTCAAACCATCATCAAAATAAAAGCATATGTCTTCCTAGAAGAGGCTGTAGTTGAACCAGCTGTTCTAGGGTTTGTTGCAAAATCTGTGGTTTGTGTTATGTGAAACCATATGATCATTGTGGATCTTTCAGTTGGAAAATGCATGGAAATATTGTCTAATATGACATTTAAGCATGCTATGAAGATAGGAGGCTCTGAACAGGAAAAAGAGTATAATTTACTAATATATACTTTATTCATTTTGTCCAAAGGGTCTCTGAGATCACAAGACATTCACTACAATGGCTCTGAATTGTCATGTTTTGATAGACCACGGTTAAATGAATACAACCAGAGGACTTGTTGCCAATGCCAGAGAAGCACATCACAGACATGTGGTATGTTAGATCTACTTAAAAGTGGCTTTGTGGCATAAGGAACATTTATCTAATACTTGAGTTGCAACATTTAACTGCAGAGCTAACGTTGTCAAACTACCCTTTGTCCTAGGCTAATTTCTCAATAGGTACATAGAATTTCTAAGTAGCTATTTGGTTATGTTGGGGGTTTTTTTTCTGTTTTCATTCCAATGACCCTTCACTTAAAAAATAGCTTTAGATGTCTGTCTCATTTCTTTGTGATAAAAATAGCACATCTGACTTTGGGACTTAAACTGGTGTGAAGGATTTACCAAAGAACATGATACAAACTCTAAAGGACAATAAAAACCTGAACAATTCATGTCATAGTTGTGAAGTAGTATCAGAAAAGATGCATTTATGATGTGAACAGCTACCTAAAAGTATTAACTGTGTTAAATACCATCCTAATATAGTAACTCAGAATGTAATACTCCTTCTCACATGTATCTAATTGAAAAGTAAATTAATGTAAAAATTAGATATTCGTGACTGGCACGTGTATTACTCCTGAAGAAACAGCTTGGCTTTTATACGGAATTCTATTCCAAAGTAATAAAGAGCCCATTTTTTGCCATAAGAAATCTCTTTCCTCAATCCATGTATTATCATGTAACTTGCAAACTAATACTCAAGTTTGAAAGAGTATAGAGACTTACATTTATACAGAGCTTTTATGTTCTTAAAATAATGTTCATTCCTTAGGACCAGTTCACTTGATTCCATCACTGTGCTGTGACGAAACCTGTAGCATGGAGCACAGCAGTCACAGTTGTGCTTTCCACTCACAGACTACGCTTAATGAAAGGTAACTTCATGTATAAATGTCTATTAAACATTAAATATTTCTTATGCGGTCAAATTACTATTTATAAATGTACAATAGCTGTTTGGAGGGGAATGCGGGATTTGATGAACTGTAGCCATATATTCCTGTTTTGTGCAAAACCAGGTTTATGGTAAAAAATGAATTTTAAGTATTACTTAATAAATGCTGACATCATGTATCAGTTTCTCTGACAAAGAAGTGACTTCTCTCACAGGTGGATAGTCTTCCTCTTACTGTATGGTACCTTAGAGACTTTGATGACCCCCTCTTTTGCTGTGGGTTACCAAGGTGCTACATAAACCTGTCAGTCTGGGGGAATTAAGGTACAGTTTAGAAGTGTCATGAAGATTTTCTTTTTTCAGAAACCCTTAATGACTGTGAGATTTGAAATATCTAGAATTTCTTAATTTCTAACAAATCGTAACCGTTAGTTTCTACTAATAAGCTGGATATAAATACAGTAGTAGAGTAGTTATTTCTAAAGAAGTGCCATGAGCTAAATATATAAAATTTATGGTGTCCTTCAGAGTTTCCTGGTTACAGATTTTAACACAGGATGTATTTATTTCTTTTAGCTAGAATTGTTTTCCATATAAGGTTTAAATTGGTCTCCAGCTGTTTTGTTCTTCTGGCCAAACATAACTAAAAACGTAGAGACAGCTTCTTCATAGGTATTGTTTATGCAAGGTCACTTAGTGACCTAAGTACAAGATACAAAATACCTAAATTTTCTATAATAACTTGTTAAAATACCAGCAAGCTTTGAGTCATGCTTTTATACCACCAAGGCTGACAAATTGAGAGTTACGCACTTTGTGAGGGATCTTTTGGTCAAGGCTTTAAAAATAAATGTCATATCCATGCTATGTGGACATAAAAGATCCTGTGGTTCCTTCCAGTAGAAATGGAGTTTGCTTCAATTTCCTTTGCCAAAATAATGTATTTCCTTCAATTGTGGTGCTATGTCCTGACTTTTGGCCTCATCTATAAAAATGCTTTGTGTGTATATCAAAGCTATTAAAGCATCATGTTTTGGAAATGAGTAAAGCTGCTTAAAATCTGTTACAGGTAATGTTAATGTGGGATGAATGTTGTCACACAAATTATTACTGTATATCAGACTTAAAATAGACTTTGCAGTTTTTTAACTCACTGAACAGTTTTTGGAAATAAAATGTATTTATATATCCTTTTTATTTTATTAATGCCTATTTTGCTACACTATAGTTAAAAAACATGACTGTGCATTCAATAGAGATAGGCATGTATAGTGCAAACAGAGATGTCAGTATCATCATGAACCTTAAATACATTAGAGATAGATGATACTGAGTTTCTGCTTACACTTTTTTCCATTTTCTGTAAAACAGAAATAATCCTTGTGAAAATTAAAAATCCTCACCTTTCATTAATGTTCTGTCCTTTTGACATGAAAAAGAATACGAGAAAAACTTTTCTTTCTACATTTTGAGGGCTAGATAGGACAAACTGAAAAATCTGAAGTGAATGTATGTTCAGTGTGAAAACCACACAGATAGGAGTTTCAATCAGTCTTGTTGTCTATTCCCTTTTCTCAATCTGAATACACTTCTTCTACCTCCATTAGGTATTTGTCTAGCCTGTTTTTTATTGTGTTTTGTTGTTTGGTCTTTTTTAAAAAAAACCCCAAGTGTTGGAGATTCCACAGTCTTCCCAAATATCTTTCTTGCTGCAATTTTAAGCTTGTTCTATCTTGTTTTAAACCACCCCCCACCAGCATTTAGAACAAATAAATTAATTTCCCTTTGAAATGGTCTTTGTACCTGAAAAGTACTATAATATTTTTTATCATATTTCTGTTCTTTAGTCTGTAAATAGCCCCACTTGTAATTTATTTTTTCTAAAACCCTTAATTCACAGTGTGAAGGGCTATTTCTCTTTACCTTTACTAGTGTTGTCCAGAGCTTTCTTCATTTTCAGATGAGGAACAAACTGTGTTCATTTTCAAAAGAATTTGTTTGGACAGGGTGCCTCAAGAATATTAATGTAACCCTGTTAAATCTCTTGAAAAACCTGTAATTATTAACAGCAATAATTACAATACTGATAATTTTTTTGAATGCTTTTGAAACCAAGTGTTTTTTATCCTTCTGCAGGGGTTCTGATTCTGTTGGAGAAATGATTCCTACCTTCCTTGGTTCTCTTTCACACTCTACCTGTGGAGACATTTCAGATGCTTGGCCTCTTATGCAAAACTCAGCTTGTTGCGACAGCATTTCTTTCTGTGAATCATACTCAGAACTGGCTGGAGGATCTGCAAAATCCTGCAGTCCCGAGAGTGAAAATGCAGCCACTGCTGAGTCGGATAATAACCAGGATCTAAGTGAAGTACTTATTTCAGCTAAGTCCCTTGACGGAAACATTGCAAAGTCCTTTGAAATCTCCAAACATAGAACACACATAGAAGTTTCATCACTTCAGAACTCAGCGGCTGCTGAAACCCAGCCAAACACAAAGCGTAATGGAACAGCAAATGACTCTACAGAGTGATAAAGAGGTAAAAAAACACAGCTACAATAGAGTGAGAATAAGTACTCAAGGCATGTAGAGCTAGATAAAAATAGAACTGCAAAAAGTTGTAGGGTTATGCTTCTCCATAGGTTACAACTAGCTATTGCTGAAATAAATTAAAACTCTGCAAGATGTCCAACAGTTTCACATTTTAAAATCAACTGAATTTGAAAGGTGTAATTACTCGAACTGCAATGTTGAGATAAGACGGACCAGAATACAGGAGTAAGTCTGAGGTCATGAAGTCATGAGTGAGCTTTTATTGGGCTTTTCATTTGTTTGTTTTTTCATTAAATTTCAGGGGGAATAAATCAGTTTAATAGGCTTATGACCAAAGTATTATGTGAGTCTAGTCCTTATTTATGAGGGAAGAACTGAGGACTTGTCTTTTTTCTTTTATAAAGAAAGCATAAAAGATATGCAAGTGCTCATCCAAAAATATTTACAAAGCCTTTTTTGTGAATTTACTACAGCAGTAGCAGAAGAGAGAATCTCAACTGCTTTTTAAATGCCACTTGTATTCCCACGTCATCAGATAAAACATTCCATCAGTTTGTCCACAAAGTGTAATTTAATCTATAAGAGCTCAGTGTTAACTGTGCCCTGTATTTTTAAAATAGCATTTTCTACCATTGGAAGCAACTTGGAGCAACAAGTAACTAATCTATGAAAGGATCCCAAAGTACAGCATGTGTACCTGTGTTGTTACTCAAGGATTACATAGGCTGTGGCTGGAAAGCTGCAGTAGTCTCCTGTGTATGTACACAGAGGCAGAAACAGAAGCAGTTGCCACTAATACTAGTAATCCACCAAATTTAATTATGAAGATTATTCTGTCTGTAATTAAGAACATTTTGGGGCACCTGCAGAAATAAAACTGCCTTCCTTTGATCCTCTTCCCTTTGGTTTGCATGCCATTTTCATTGTTCTTAAATAAGTAGAAAGTAATTAGTATTTAACAAAAAATATGTATGTTCTGAAAACACGTAAGTGTGACAGTTAATTCTTTGTAAATCGAGCCTTAATTCTTTAAGTGACCTTTTAAAGAGGAAAAATAATAAAAACCAGACTGCAAAGTCAAGAATATTTTTTCCATTTACTTCAATGGAACTCATATATTAACCTGAAAATCTACTGCTGTCACTGAAAATATCAACCTTATCTAGGTCACACATATTTTTCTCAATACATTATTCACAATATATAGTTTTTTCTGTAACAATGTCTGGCAGTAACTGCCCATGTGTCAGATAGATAGCAATTGGTGTAGTTTCATTTTGGTATATGCCCAATACTATTAGGTGATAGTTATATTCTCTAGATATATATAGGAAGGGACGATGACATGGCTATGACTGCAAATCTCAACACTGCTCATTTCCAGTTTTTCAGTGCTTATCAATGGAACTTAAAGGCTCTCTTAATGCTTTAAGGGAATATATTTCCATATTAACAAGATTTTTTAAAATCGAAAATTCCTTTGTGGGATTTTTGCCCACTAAACTGATTATCAACTTGAGAGATACGTGATTAATATTATTTAGAGTTTTTCTAGATGAAAGGAACCACAGAATTTCAAAATACTGCTATAAAAATTAGCTTACATTTCACCATATATGTTACAATATATAAATTGTAAATTTTCTTACTGATTCATAGAATCATAGAATGCTTTGGGTTGGAAGGGACCTTTAGAAGTCATCTAGTTCAACCCCCCTGCAATGAGCAGGGACATCTTTAACTAGATCAGGTTCACAGAATCACACAGTTGGAAAAGACCTCTAAGATCACCACATCCAATTGTCAACCTAAAAAAAAAAACCAAAAAAAAAAACCCACAAAAACAAAACCCATGAAGTCTACATCTACATGTTTTTTGAACACTTCCAGGAATGGTGACTCCACCACCTCCCTGGGCAGCCTGTTCCAGCACCTGGCTGCTCAGAGCCCTGTTCAACCTGACAAATGTTTTCAGGGATGTAGCATCTACCATCTCTCTGGGCAACATGTTCCAGTATTTCACCACCTTCATTGTAAACAATTGCTTCCTTCTATCTAGTCTAAATCTCCCCTTTTTCAGTTTAAACCCATTACCCCTTGTCCTGTTGCAACAGACCTGCTAAAAAGTTTGTCCTCGTGTTTCTTATAGACCCCCTTTAAGTACTGAAAGGCTGCCATAAAGTCTCTTTGGAACCTATTCTTCTCCATGCTCTTCCCCCCAACTCTCTTGGACTTTCTTCAGAGGAGAGATATGTTCCATCCCTCTGATTATTTTTGTGGCCTTCCTCTGGACCCTTTCCAATAGTTCCATGTCTTTCCTGTACTGAGGACTCCAGAGCTGAAGGCAGTACTACAGATGTGGTCTCACCAGAGTGGAGCAGAGGGGCAGAATCACCTCCCTTGACCTTCTGGTCACAATTCTTTTGATGCAGCTCAGGATGCAATTTGCCTTCTGGGCTGCAAGTGCACATTGCCAGGTCATGTTCAGCTTTTCCACCACTAGTACTCCAACTTCTTCTTGGCAGGGGTGCTCTCAGTGCTTCAGATCTGTGTGTATAAATCCTTTCTGACATTTCAAAATCCTTTATTCTTTGATGGTTTTGTATTATTATTATGTATTACTGTTGAAATCTTTGTATAATTCTGAGTAAGCAAAGTGGTTTGGGAGCTTGGGCTCGTCATTATTTTTTTTTAATGGATTAGTTTTGTACAATTTCTCCATATTCATACTCTAAACTGCAGGCATATATATATATATATATATATATATTTCTTTGATGGAGAAATTTAAGTAGCATTTGAGAGAGAGGATCAGGACAGGCTCACCTGAGATGTATTTTCAGCCTTAACTCTCACCAACTGTACAACTCCCAGAAAATTATTTCATTTCAGTCTACCTCATTTTCTTCAACTTGCCTTTCATCTTTCTTGTCTTTCTGAAATATTTGGAGGCAAGTCTTTAAGTACCTACGGATGCATTACAGTCTTGCATAGGGCCATACTTTAATTATATTGAAAAATAAGTAAGAACATAATAAAATCAGAAGATAATATATTTTTATTTCTGTGCACATAAATGTAAGTTTTTAAATGGATATTTTTAATACAGGTTCAGTCTTCAGGTTTAGGTGAATTTTGACAACAAGCAGTAGGTATAGCTGTGTTTTTTAGTGTTTAGTCAAGTACAGAAGTACATATAGGTTTTTTATGAGTTTATGTAACCACTGTTCTATCACTTTCTTTTAGGAAACCAAGCTATTTCGCTCAGCACTAAAGCTGAATGCTTCCCTAATGCTCCTCTGCTGTTTCTCATCAAACATAGTCTGGTCTGCAATGTCTCATGGTTTCAAAATCAGCTGGAAAAAAATGGCATCATTTCACACCTTCTGAGCAGTTGCATCTGAGCCATAACAGCTGTAAAGTGAAACTTCAAGGAGCATCCTGGGAGAACCATGAAAGTGGATTTGTGACCTTTTGCATCTCTTTTAAAAAAAGACCCTTTCTATTCACTCAGATTCTCGAAAAGCCTATTGGAGTGAGTTTAAAAGTATATATATAAATACAGTAAAAAATATAAAGACTTCAGTGTGTTTAGGTGAGTATCTTAAATACGGCTACAGATGTCAGAAGGCGTGGGACGTCGCCAGTGACTCTGCTTGCAGATTTATGCATGCGTTAGAATTTTCTTGGCTGGTTCTAATTTTAACTCACTTTCCTGTTGTTGAAGGACTTAAACATTTCTATTTGTGCAAGGATCATCTATTGATAAACTGAAGCTTTTATTGTATTTTACATTATAGTCAATAAGCTAGTTCAGGGAGTTACAGAATTTGCATGTTACAATATCTATGGTTAAAGTCCTCTCCATCCAGTTATTTTATTTGTGGGAGGAGGCATTGTTTTGTTAAATATAGCAGGAGATTAGCTTTAAATTAGATTTAGTTTAATGAAAGTCAGCCATATAGATAGGGATATTGTGTTTAATTGGTAGTCTCAGTATTGGAATACAACACTTGTTGTTATAGCGTGTAATTTTTGAGTGTTGAATAAATGTAATCAACTGTCACATCAAAATGTCAAACCCTAGCAGTTGTGCCCTGAAAGTATTCATACAATGTGATGATTACTAATGTTTTTTAGGAATGCATTATTTTCAAGGGTCAGGCTTCACGGTGACCTAATTCATTCATTTAGCAGGCCTTTGCTTTTTGTTCCTGTCACTCTGTCCTTCTCACTGTAGTGTCATGTAAATTCAGTTTTTCCACAGAAAATATAAAAATTAACTCATAACATCTTTTTTTACACAAATACCTCTGAACGGAATCCTCACAGTTGCATTCATGGCTGGTAAATTATCAACTCTCTGCCCTCATTGCTGTTAAGATTTTTTTAACTGCAGTTTGTTGCACCACATCCCATGACACTATTAATTCTGCAGCCATTTTTATCCCTAAAATAGTTTTCACTTCTGTGAGTAATCCCAGTAACCTCTACTGATGCTTTACATTCAACAGGCTCAAACTTGTCAGTGATGAACTCCGGCAATTATTCTTTGAAGTACCCAATGTGCCTTGACAAAAGCAAAGCAATCAGCAAAACAAATGCAAATTTGCAATAAATATTACTCATCTTTCCCCACATGGTTTGTGTGGCAATGGAAATGTTGAGACAGTATTTGTGTTCTCTGATGGATACTTTTGATTTGAAGCACCCAGTAAAAGGTTGCACCTGCACAAGAACAGCTAATGCCAGTATAGACAGCCAAGGCAGTCAGATGCTTCAGCTAAAACCAGTGAGATTTCTTCACTAGCGCAAAAATCATGAGTAACAGTTAACAAATTCGAACCAAAGTAAGTGAAGAAATAATGTGATTTTTTTTGATTTTTTTTTTTTTTTTTAAGTAGTGAATAACACTATTTCCTGAGTGACAGAATAATGTGCAGTTACACAGGGAGTACAATTACTCAGCTAAATACTTTGAAGTATATATTCAAATATGAGTAGTTCTAAAAAATTCCTTTGGATATTTTCATACATTTAAGAAGTGACAAAAGAGTTTTTTATCACTACATGTGCATGAAGAGATGTGTGCTTCTTTGTATATACTTTGTAAATAGAAAAAATCCAATGTGCATTTCAGTTTATGGCAGGATATTTTTAGAACATATGGAGATTTAACTTTTCGCTCATTACAGTTCTTTAAAATGCCATGTTCAAAAGTTTTGCCAGCGTCTGCCACAGTAAGTATGTTTTCCCATTGGAATTTACACTTTGTATACTTGTTTTTGTCCAGCAACTCTAGAGAAATATATTCATTTCTTTAAATGAGTGACAAGAGAGCTTGAGAGCAAATTAGGAGGAAAAAATGAAGAGTGCTTTTTAAATATATGTGTATATTGTGTATATACTTTTTTTCCTTAATTTAACCAAATTGGTCTTTTTTATATTGCCTGTGGCAAGCAATGTTGTACATGCCAATAGAAAACATACACTACCACTGCGTTTAGACTGCCCACATATCATGAGACTTTTAGTGCTGTTTTAAATACTCCTTTAAGGGAATGTAAATTAAAATCTTGTATAAATCGTTTTGTAATACTTTTCTACTTGTGAATAAAATGTTACGTGAACCAACCTTGGTTTGTTGATCTTGAATTAATAATAGCATTCTATACAAACCTAGTGATCAATTCTGTTATTAATTTTAGTAACCCATAATGGTTTCATTGTATTAAAATTATTGTATATTTTGCTACACGTTTGTCTTGAGATGATTACTGTTTAACAGTAACATCATTCTTCAAGCTGAAGGACCTTGAAGAAACAGTAAGTTAACATCAATCCTTAAAGTAGCAGGGTTCCCAAATGTTTTAAAATTTTGCTTCTCAAGAAAGGGGGAGAAAAATAATGACAAGCTGGTAAGCACCACAGCTTGGTTTCTGTATAACATCTTTGAAAAGAAAACCAAGTACTCCACACAGTAGACTCGGACAAGATAGGTAAATAGTGAGAGTAGTTGTATTTTGGAAACAAAAGGATGTCCTAGTCAGGGCTCCTGATTAGTGCCAACAGAGCCTGTACTTGTGTTGCACTGCAGCAGCCAAGAGCTGCTTCAAACCTTGGTTGAAGAAAGGGAGAGTTAGAGAATACCAACAGAGAAGACTAATTACCCGTTATTATTTAGGCTATTTTTCAAACATGATCCAGAAAGGCTTATAAGTTGAAAAGGTTCAGGAAAATGTTGCTCAAATGGGATGCTCTACAATTTAAATGATTAAGAAAGTGATGGCATGGTTTGACTGACAAGAGTAGAGAACTGAAAACAAAGAGTAATTTGATGATTGCGTATAATTACATGACTTATATTAAAGACTGAAGAAGCAGTGAGTGGAAACTGAATCCAGATAAGGATGGTAGGTAACATAAAGCCAGGTTGTTTGTGGTGAAGAATTTGTAGCACTATTGGGTTTTATGGGAAAGTTTGAGAGAAATTGAATGGCATTCTGTCCCTGTCACTACTTTAATCCAGGAAATTTGACATTGTTTTTTTTCTGTGTGTTGCTGTTATTTCTCAGTGTCTTTTAAGTACATAATTCTGAGCTTACCTTGGGAGCATCTTCCCAGAACAGCAAGGTCTTATATGACTGTGCCTGTGTGCTGCACTCCTGAGTAGTTTTCTACTTGTCTGCTGCTGAGGATGTCAAAAATGGCAGCAGACCACCTTGCCAGCCCACCTGATCATCCTTCTAGTTCACTTAAACACTTGCAAGTCTGCAAAGCAGCACACGGCATGTTTGGTAGTTCACTTTGTGTCAGCAAGCATAGCTTTGTCACTCTCAGCACTGCCAGGATCACAGTGGTGTGCCCCTGCCAAAACCAGAAAATACAAGAAAAAAAACAGGAGTTGAAAAACAGGTATTTATTCTATCTGGAAACAAAATCCAAGTCAAAGCACATTCCTTATGTGATCATAACATTTGCATAGCCAGTTGATCATATCAGATATTATATAAATGTCTTTAGCAAGGCTGCAATTTTCTAGCCAACTGGCTAAAAGAGGTCTACAGAAAAAAAAAAAATTAAAATCTGAACCACCCCAAAATCATTTCTGTGCTTGCATTGTATTTCAGTACAGCAGCATTTCCTGCCTTTTCTACAAGGTAGACCAAACTCTTAAGCCAATGCTCCTCATCCTACCAGGAGTTCGAGAGCGTATGGTTTTTCCCTTTGTTGTGGGCTCTTTGAGGGCCTTCAGTTTGCATTCCTGTGAAGTCCCTCCAAGCAACAACCTTCATGCATTAAATTAATCCTCTTGCTGACTTTGGTGACGGAGGTTTAGATCGCTACCTGCAGCACATTCCAGTGCAGACACTGCTGCTTTGTTTTGCCTTTTTTAAAAGGGGTATTGAAGGGAACATGTAGTGTTTTTATCTAGCTGAGGTTGGGTACTGCAGAGCAAAGCCACACAATGCACACTTTGTGCTGGCAGGGTGCAATTTAACCCATATTTCGTTTTGGCATGAGTGATGGTAAAACCCACTTGCTCTTCACACTGCACGTGAGCCGTTTTGATTATGTCCGATAAGGCAGCGCTTTCAATAGGATAAAAATAATAGTGGGTGGATTTGCTAGTGAGCCTGCTGGTTTCCACAACAGCAGTGAATGATGGGATTAGAGGAAATGTTTTCTAATACTTACTGACAGAGAGGGTGGCTGATTGAGGGCACACTGAGGCTTCTAGCAAGTGCCACAGCTTCAACAGCGGGGTCAGTTGAATAAGACTGAGATTTATTTTTTTTCCCATCATTTGATTTTCTAAATCCTTCCTTATCACAGTTGGATTTAATTTATTTTTTTTTTCATTGACCTGACAAAGGGAGATTTGGCTTGTTCAAAAGATTATAAATGACATTTTTCTAAAGCATTGGTGGAAAAGCACAGAAGAAAAAAAATAAAAGAGAAGACAGCTTTTAGAAAGTACTTTTTCTGAGCCTTAGTCTTTATGAAGTTTTTCCATTTCTTCTGCCCAGGTCCCAGTCTCAGTTTATGGATGGCCAATTCACATGCTATTCAGCATGCAAAAGTTCTCCTAAGTATAGGCGGTAAATATAGCAAAATCTAATCTGTAACAACAGTTTAAGGGAAAGCACTGATTTAAAACAAAAAGAGGAAGATCCTGAATCAGCTCAATAACAGCATTTAATGCACCATCTTTGTTCATACATCGCCAACGTGCTTACTTCTGTATTTGTGTTGACTCCTGCAACATACAGTAGCTGAATTTAACCTGACAAAATTCAACAACAAGTATCAGTTTGGCCATTTGGTTCACTCTGTCTCAAGAGAAAAAAGTTGTTGACCAACCTGAGGACGGTTTGTGTTGTTAGACACAACAACAGCTGTGCTCCTTTATCATAGCTTCAACTTTATTGAAGTTTATATTATATTTATATTCCTAAGGCTGTTCAACAATAAAAGTTAAGGGGGCACTGCTCCTATGCAAAAATGAGAATATCTTTCTGACTGAGATACCGAAACAGACACATTCCACCAAGTAACACTTGCAGTACATTTTGTCAAAATTCATCACCTTTTTTTTTTGATGCTTTGAGACTACAAATAGAAAAAATCTCTTGCTTGAAAAAATTTTCACTCCATGACAACATGCTGTGAAAGCTCATATCGGAGTATTTTCTCCAGGAGGGTGTGTGTACCTACCTCTCCCTGTTAAACCCTCAAGAAGCTGAAACCCTCATATTAATTTTAAGTTGTATCTTTAAATACATTCTAACCTTCGCAGAATTTGTTGGTTAGTCAAAGAGGACTAATACATTTGTATGGGCAATAACTACCTCAAAGTTTTTTTCATGTACTATTAATTATCAGGACAGATCAATTTAGGCAGAAGAAACTCTAAATCCTTCAGATAATAAAGTACTTACTTTATTGATGGGTTAAAAGGAGCAAGACCTGTGGTTTCAGCCTTCTTGTTAGTTCAAACAGGCTATGGGATCTGAAGAGCTGAAAAATGCTATAATTTACCTTTCCTGCGGTTTTCAACAACAAATAGATAGAGTTGGACTTCACTCAAGGTGTTGGCAAGTGCTGTAATAGGGATTCCTGAACATATCTGTCTGCCAGATGGTGTTTCCTAATACACAGAATGTCATTGAGGAGGTCTTGCTGTATTTACAGCCAGATGCTTGCTTTTCCTAGAGAAGTCTTTTTATTGCCTTTCTGCAGTAGGTGGACTGGGGACTGCAGGGGAACCAGCAATGTCAGCAGAAGCCAGAGGAGAGCAAGGTACAGCGCTGAGACATCCAGCACACACTACAGCCTGTGACAGCTCTGCAATTCTCCCAGCTGTGCAGAGATTAGTTCTAAATGTGCTTGGAAGCCTAAAAATCCACAAAGATGTAATATTGCACCTTCTGCAGATGTATCAGTGTTGCAACTGGGGTAGCTGAAAGCTGTAAGTAAAAAGAAATTAATATCACCTGTTAGCTGAGGAAGGGGGGGAACTAAAACTAACTAAAGGTTTTGGGCTCGAGGCCTTCTTGGGATCTGCTTTCTACAGCTGCTGTGGCTCTGAGGATGCTCCTGCAATTCTTACCTGGTCTTAAGGAGCAGAAGCTACCTTTCAGTTTGGCCTTGTTATGCTTCATGGTGCAAGAGTTGGAGGGTTTAAATGCCTGACAATCATTGCTCTTTTCCCAGTTACCTCTTTTTCTGAAAAAAAACCCACCAAACAAATAAACCAAACAACAAACCAACAAAAAGACTCTATTCAAAAGTTGATTAAGTTGCATTACTCACAAGCTGCCCTTAATGACTCTGATTCCATTTTCTCCTGGAAAAAGGATGCAGTTACCCCAATGCCACCCAGGAGATGGCCCAAGAATCAGATGCTGGCTCATGCTGCTACCAGGGTCTCTCTCTGCTGCTCTGTCCCCTAGCCCAGGAAGCAGGCCAGAAAAAATCAAAACACCTCTTTGACCCGAGCAACTCCAACCCACACCAGCAACCTGTTCTTTAAAAAAAATCTGTTACTGAATCACACCTTTTGGGTAGTTCAAACCAAACCAAACCAAGCAAATAAAAAAAGAGACAGGAGAGAAAAATTACGTGAAAAATTATACTGGAGCGTAATTTAGCCAAATTCCCATCTGTGTATTAAAAGCTTAGCTGAATAACCTTGAGCTGCATAGGAAGACAAGTAGGAAGGAAAACACTTTTGATCTTTACAATCACCCTCCGTCTCAAGCATACCAAGCATTTTATCTTCTTAGTCTTCATAAACATTTGATTTCATGAAGTAGACATGCGGCACTTACACCTCCTTCTTGCTGCAGCAGGGTTTGCCCTCCCCATCCCCTGCCCGGTGTCAGAAATAGTAACACATGTCTCGCTCTGAAGGCTCTTTCCAATCAGGAAAGGAATGTCTGTATCTCTTACTCCCTCTCCTCCAGGTTTCTGTCTCTTCCCTACCGTTCTGCCATATTTATCATTGCTGCAATTTTCAGGTATTTCTTCGCTTTCTTTCCTCCAGGCTTGTGTTTCCCATTCTCATGGGAACATCTTCATTGCCACATGAAAGCAGAATTGCAGATTTAATTCCAGGAACTCATAAAATGTAGCACTACGTACACAAGCATCTCTAAAGCTTTGGTCAGTCCTTACACAAGCGAAGGAAATAAATGAGAGGGGAAACAAAGGTGCCCAACCACAGTGTGCAAATGCTGGCCTGTGTGACACTGGGAAAAGCTTACTTTCCAAATGGCAGCAAGTTCAAATTCATAGCCAACCTACACAGGAAGTTATTCGGTTGGATTCCTGTGGATAGCTGCTTCTAAAACAGAAGATAATGGCTGAGTGTAATGGTGATTTTTAAGCACATGCCCTGATCAGGATTTTTCTGCAAGAACCCTCTGTGAAAACTATAGGTGGGGAACTGAACAAATTGCTAATAATGGGACTTACCCTAAAGGAATGAAAAAAATTATCGATTGAAAAGATTACAGGCAGGAAAGTTGGGAATTATGATGGTTTAAACTGAATGGAAACAAAAACCTGCCTTGTTTTTTTGGTTTTTTTGTTTGCAACAGTCATTTTCTCTTCCCTGAGATAATCTTACCACAAAATACTATAGCAAAATAAATAATCACTCATATCAGATCCACTTTGCACACTCCTGACCTGGTGTTCAACTTAATTTCCTGAATGAGTGAACCAAAGCAGGTTGGGCTGACCTGTAAGTTGAGACACAGGAGGCCATTCCCTGCCATGTGCTTAGGACGTTGGTGGAAAACAGCATCAATATGGCAAAGGCATTACCGCAGAAAGGATGATGCAATTAGACTTAGCCTCCTGATTAGATCTGTTAATTGTAAATTAGGCCAAATCACAAATAGGTTATTTGTTTATATGTGTTTCAATGGAAAACTAGAGTCCAAAATTATTTTAATACTAATGTTTTAAAACATTTTAAATCTTATTACAGCAAGATGGAAGAGGTGGAATGAAGAATCCCTTTTAATTTGGTTGGAAGTAGGCATGGGTCCCTGCAGGTGCCAGGAGGGGATGCTGGGAGGTGGTACACCTACCCCCTGCCCATAGGCTTGCTGACAGCACCACCATTCCCATCTCCAATCCTCACCTTTTGAAGCTCACCAGCTATTACTGGTTATCTTGTCAGCAGTAAACAATCAAATTTATTTGTATTAAGCTGTTACAATCTTTATGTTTGCTTATGGGAGAAAACCATAGGTCCCAACATGGGGCTTTGAAGAGCCCCTACAGCAGGGCTGGGCTCTGGCAGCTCCAGTCCCTTTGCAGTGAGGTGCTCCTCACCTACACCCACTGTAACAAAAGCAGCATTGTGTTGTACTGACATCTGCCCACCCCCCACTTATTTTGCTACCTGTTTTGTTGGTGTTTGCTCAAAGTCTTCCAGTGGGTGAATGGGTTTTACACAGGAAAAATACACTATACTACAATGTACTGCTGAATTATGAAATCTGGCCATAAAGAAGCATTTGCACTTGGTCTGTTTGGCTCTGGCACCTTATTAGGTGATGGAGTGGGAAACTGCAAACTAATCTCAAAGGGTGAGCCTTTTCTTAGCACTGCTCATGGACATCCAGCAGCTGAAGGATATATTCCTGGCTGCAATTAATTCATTAATTTGCAGTATATGAAAGCCAGATTCAGAAACAGCTGAAAATGTTGCCACTACAGTGCTGCAAGCTCTTGCAGTATCATTCTGGGTGGGGATAATTTTTTTGTAGCAGCTTTTTGTTGAGGGATCCCAACTTTTTGTAACATCCACAAAGAGGGCACCAACATGCTCCCGCTGGCCAAGATGGCTCTGTTCAGACCCCTGAGTTCAACCCAGGCTAAAGAAGTCCCTTCCAGTACACTGCCCAGTGGAAAAGCCGAAGAGTGCACCAGGAAGAAACCCAAGAGGAGAAAATGATATATGAAGCTGGGACTGGCCTTGTAAATGCCATTTTCTCCTTTAGCTTGAGTGGGCCAGACTCAGAGGTGATGAGTAAAGGATGGACAAAGCTGCAGCTAGAGCAAGCATGGATGTAAAAATCGGTGTAATGGGAATGACTTTAATTTTAAGGAGCCCAGAAGGATGTATAAATTACATGAACTTAGCCTCAACCCTGAATTTGGTGCAGCACCTGGAGGCTAGTTCACCAGCTGTTTTGCTTTCAGCGGAGCTAAAGAACAAAAAGTTTTGCAATACCTTGATGAAGGCACACCTGGCCTGGGAGGGCTGGAACAAGAGCGGGTCAGAACCCAGGTCTGCTTTTTGCTAGAACTGGTCCTGGGACTTCACTATGTGCCCTTTAACCTTCCTGCACAGGACAGAGCTTTCAGCAGCCCCACCAACTGCAGCAGACATCCTGGATGCACTCTGCACATCCAGATGCTCGGCCAGTGGGTCTAAGTGCAAACTACAGCCTTACCTCCTACCTGCCCAGGCACAGCAGCCGTGTGCGGGCATTGCTGCTCATGAAACCCAAGGCCAAAGGCTGCCCGCACTTCCGTTTCATTGCACACGTGGTTTCAGCGGCAGAACCAGTGCTTTCTGAGCTGCAACCTCCAGCACAGCACATCTGGTTGGAAATCACACTTCTCTGCAATGTGTTTTTCCCTTGCCAGCAATGTCAGTGCTGATGACCTTGTAAAGCACAGTGGGTATATCCACTGGTGCAGACGGAGGATAATACTTTTAATTTCATCCTCTGGAGTAAAATGCAGCCCCTCGTTGATTGACACTGCAATTGATGGGGGCTTCAGACAAGACATGAACAGCATGGAGTGGGCAGTAGAACAGGCAGCACCCAACCACCGCACATGCCACAGCCCTGCCAGCAGCGTGGGGTCCATCAGCACACAGGAGGGACTGTGATGCCCCTGGCAGGGCTAAACTGCTGCTTTTCCCCGTCGCAGAACTGATGCCCTTTTCCCCATGCAGCTCTATGGCATTTGCTCACAGGCTGAATCAGCCCACTGGGAGCTGCACCAGGGCTCAGCCCAGCAGCTTCAGGCATCCCAGGCAGCTTGTGGCAGGAGACACTGCTCTGCATTTGGGACGTTAGTGGCACAGCCCCTACCACGGACCACAGTGATGCAGAAAGGCAGACACTGGGGAGGGGGATTTCATTCCTTGACACCACACCAATGCTGTTCTTCTGCTTTAATTAAGTAAAAAGGAAGTCTTGGGCAGATCTAAATGAGGGGTAGGGAATCCCAACAGAGCAGGGAGCCAGGAAAGCTCAGCTAGTGCAGCCTGGGAGCCAGTGGCCAACTCTGCACAACACTGAGGGATGGAAGCTGTGAGAAGGTGAAACAGATGCCTCAGCAAGGCCAAAGGGGAGGAGAGGACGAGATATGATATGCAAAACTGCACAGAGATCACCTAAAGAAGGTAAACAGATCCCAGGACAGAGTAAAATGTATGTCAGGCTGTCTAGGAAGGTTATGTGGACAGTGATAGCACACACCCTGTAAAAACGCTTCTAAAAGCAGATTTTAAGTAGTTTTGAGTCAGGTATGCAGGTGATTTACGTGTTTCCAATCAAAATAAAAGATCTCAGCATTTTCTTGGCTGGCTTCATCAAGGTTTGATTTCCTGGTTAGAGTTTGACACCTCCTTTTGGAATGAACATAGTTGTACCATACACATTTGAGGTCAAACCTACTTGTAAGAACACACTTGATGAGCCCTGAATTCAGAAAGACAGCTGAGTGAGTGCACTTGAGAGCCTGACTGTAGCAAGCATGTTTGTCATGACCACTATGTCTCCACCAGGACCAGCTTGCTGTAAAGGACCTTTAATTACCTACTCCTTTGCTGGCTCATCCCACTATACCTATCTGTAGTGAACAGTTCAGGCCTGTAATTGGGATTGAAATGGTGTAAACTTGCAGCTGAGCAAGACAACAACATTTATCTTTTGGTATGTCATAGTTACTGTGAAAAAGGATGTTCACTTCAGAATCCTGCACCATTTTCACTATGCTTTTTGCACTAACCAGATATATTTTTATTTGACCTTATAATAAATTTATACATTAATTTTGTTTATAAGCTCTCCTACTAGAAATGTTTGGATGTCTTCCCTACAACCTTGACCAGCTCAAGGGCATATGCAGAGACTTGGAAAAAAACCCCAACAAATACACGCTCCTCTTAGTGAATTCAGCCAGGTTTCCAACAGCCAGCTGTGTGGCCTTATAAATGAAAGAGACACAGGGACTTTATGTGGGGCTTCAGAGAAGCATTTTGCAGATTGACCTTGAAGGTAACAAAGCTGCGATATGGCACGTTCAGTGGAAAAGCTGGGATGGAGACTTCCCTAGATGGATCTTATCAGACCTTGGTCAGTTGTTCTTTAGCCTTGAGTTGTCTAAACTGAACTTTATCCAAAAGAAAAGAAGCCATCTTTAAATGTATACATTTTCATTGGACACTGTCCTGTATAGAAGATTTCACATGCAACATTAAAACATCAAAAAATAGAGACCTGCCAGAAACTGGGAGCGATGGCACAGGACTATTGGTGGCATAGGATAATTTCCCACAGCCCTTACTAATCCTGGGAACTCCTGCCAGTCTCCTGCCCTTGGTACTTAGTTTTGTTTCCAGCACTCGCTTCACCTTTCTAGTTCTCATTTCAAGGCCATACACAAGCATTTCATGCACCCTTCTGTAACATTGGATTGACAAGCCACCCAACCACCAAAACCATCTGTGCACATTTTGAAGATGGAATTGGGGAATGGCTGTTTTAGAGGACCACCCAACACCATGGGTCAGGACACAGGAGGTCAGGAGGCACCACCTCAGGCATCCTTTCCATGAGACCTGTGCATGGGTTTTGGGAGACAGAGGCAGACCAGGCTCAGGCCAATAGGACAAGCCATGGATGGTGTAAATGCACTTGTGGCATTAACACTGTGGCTACATTGCTGGGGAGTGAGAGCAGGTCCAGCCACCACCATACAGGAGATAAAACAGCAAACCAGGTACAGCCTTCTCCTAGAAAAGCCACCAATTATTGACATCTTCGTCCCCCCCATGTTGTCAATGCCCATCTTCTTATGAACATGTTCCAGTCCCTGCAGGAGGGCTGGGATTTCAGCAGCTCCACTGATGATGACCTTGAAAGTGGAGAGAGATGTGGAGTCCACAGATGCTGCCATGCCCCAGTGCTCCTAAACAGTAAGAAAATACTCATTTGGCTGCCATGTGCCCTGCCAAAAGATGTTATGGGACTACTAATTGCCCCAAATGACCTCTGGGCATGTAACACCTATTCTTTTCCAAACAGTGGTCACTGCTGGATCCAGTGTGAGTTGGTTTATTCACATTTCAATTGCCCAGAGATTCATCTACAGAGAGTAATTTGTCAGTAGACTCCATGTCTGAGACCACATCTCCTCAATCCCGCCGGCAGGCATCACCAGCCTGTTGGCAGCATGTTGGCAGACAGCCCTTGGACAAGTGACATAGATCTGCAGCAAATCATGGAATCACAGACTCATAGAATGTTAGGGGTTGGCAGGGACCTCTAGAGATCATGGAGTCCAACCCCCCTGCCAAAGTAGGATCACCTAGGACATGTCTCAAAGGAATGCATCCAGACGAGTTTTGAAAGTCTCTAGAGAAGGAGACTCCACAACCACCCTGGGCAGCCTGTTCTAGTTCTCTGTCATCCTCACAGCAAAGAAGTTCCTCCTCATGTTGAGGTGGAACCTTTTATGCTTGAGTTTATAGCCATTGTTCTTTGTCCTACTGCTGGGCACTACAGGAAAGAGATTGGCTCCTTCTACTTGACACCCACCCTTCAGATATTTATAGACATTAATAAGGTCCCCTCTCAGTCTTCTCCTCTCAAGACTAAACAGCCCCAATTCCCTCAGTCTTTCTTCGTAGGGTAGATACTCAAGTCCCTTAATCATCCTCGTAGCTCTCCATTGAACTCTTTCCAGTAGATCCCTGTGTCTCTTAATATAGCCAGCATAGGAGACTGCAGTCAGGTGACTCAGCTCCCTATTGCTGCTTATCTAGTATTATTCATACGGTGTTTTCTGTATGTATTGGTGCAGCAGTTGTTGGTATTTTTAGGAATACAGAAATAATGAGTACTGTAGGGTTTTGTTTTACTTACTTTTTTACATCTGAATACAAAACAGATGGAAGTGTTGATCAAGCAATTTGCAGACATGGAAAAATGATGGGCTTGGTTTGAAAAACCAGCTCTTTTCTTCACTAGGAAATAATATGTACTTAAACCTATATTTTTACAAAAATGCCAACTAATAATCATTACATTTTTTGTACTCCATAGTTAGATATTTGGCTGGTTTTACTCATTTGAATTATTTTGTTGTTCCCAGAACAACTTTTTGCATTGGTTGACACTTTGATATTACATTAAGGTGTGCTTTTAGCTTAGGAATATATGTTTAGAGTCTCAAAAAAACCCCTCATTTCACTCACGTTTTTTGTTACAAGTAAGACACTTCACCATTTGGAACAAGAATGAATGCAGAGTCCGTTAGAGAGAAGACTGAATTGAGGAGAATTGTAATCTGTCTCAGTAGGTGGTTGAATATGATGAAAAGGAGTTTCTTGCCTCTGAAAAAAAAATCTTAAAATGACTGTAAGTATGGTATTATTAAGGTATGCTATTTGTGTACTGCTCCATTGATTTCTGTACCTAATGTTTGCAACTTCTAACCTTCTTCCCTGCAAACTCTGCCTGGAAGTGGATAAAGTCTCCATCTGCTTGTAATGTTTTCTAGTCTATCTACACCCCCACTAATACCTATGCAGACTCGTGACTACTAGACTGTATCACAGGGACTTAAATAACACCAAGCCCACACCAACTAAATTAGACAATATTCCTGTGCCTGGATGAATCAGAGAGCAAATAATTCTGAAAATCCTGGGGCAGAAGCCACAGGCATAACATCACAGACTGTGGTCTAACTATGGATATGGAGGCCACCATTCCTAGAGTCATGTATATATCAGCAGAAAAACTGACTTTGGCATACAAGTGGTGTATAAGTCTCATGTTGTGAGACTCCAGTGCTACAAGTTCTGTCTGCAGACTTTTCTTTCATTGATCTTGTCCACTTCTGTCTTCTCATTTCTTGCTTTCACGGTGCCCTTTTTTTTTAAACATGTGTCTGTGTTGCTGTTTTCTCTGCTTTCCTTCTGCTTTCTGTAGTGGTCTTTTCTTGCAGTCCTTAGCAGGTCTGTTGTGAAACATATACAACACCCTTCCTTTCCTCCAGCGGCTCTTCTTTTCCATTTGTGTCTTGACTGCTACCAATGAGTCACATGCAGATTGCTCAAGTGGATCACTCTATTATTGTTCCAGAATCAGCCAGGTTTGCCATATTCAAAAGTACTGTTTTGGCGTATCCGATAGAAATCACACAGTATTAGATATTATCTCTAAAGGCCTCTAACCAGTAATGCCCACACAGACATAGCTCATACTGCTCACGTAATGAATATTTATTTGTGTAATATGAACTTTGTCTACACTTTAAACATTATGTGTAATATTTATTGTTGGTGCTCAGCATAAAAGTGATGGAAAAGATGAAATAAATAATGTAGAAATTGTCTCACCATTCCATATCTGAAAGTAAGGCAAGAAGCTAATGACTCTTTAATAGCTGGACTAAGGCTTTTAATCCTCAGTAGAGTTCTTGCTGTGATAGCTCTTCTAGCACTGGCCTAGTTATATGTGCTTTGGAGAAATCCTGGGACTGAAGCACTCTTCATACTAGTCTGAAGGTATCTTTTGCTAGTAATTTAAAATTTTAAATAGAAAACAAATGTTAAAACTGTCAAGATTGGGCAACAGAGCTACTATAAACTGCAGCTGGGCTTACACGTGTAGAGGAAAATCCTGTCAGGTTAAAAATAGAAACTTGTTCTACCCGTGGATTAACTTTATATCTAATCCACTCATGTTCTGCCATATGGCACACTACCTACACACACAAACTGTGGGAGGACGAGGACAGAGGTATGAATTTACATTAGATGATACTTCCTTCCCATCCATTTTTATAGTTCTGAACTGAAACAAAACTGGAAGAAATGTGCAAACATTTTTCAATCACATAATACCAGTCAGTTATCTGCACACTGATGTTTCTGGAGATAGAAATCCATCAGTCTACAAACAGTTCATGGTTCAGACCAGTGATCAGTGTGGGTCGGTTACTTCACTCTCTGCAATCATCTATGGTGACTTCAGTACTCAGCATATTATGCTGAACAACTCATAAAGTCTACATCTACTCAATGCTATGGATTTACATACCTGTTTTGTGTCTAAAATATCTTACATGTCTATCATTCATGACGGATATTATTATTTTGGGACTCTCCTGAAATGTCCTTCTTATTGTAAACATAATTTCAGTATTGGAACTTGATTGAAAATTGTAAAACTTGCAATAAATTTTAAGATGTTTGATCAGAACAACAAGGGACAGATTCTTCAGTATCATTATCTGTTGAGTAAAATTAAGGCAAGTGCAACATTTAGCACCCCTGTGCAAACAGCAATCCAGTCTTGCTCTTCTAAGCAAACTGCAGTTGAAATCCAGTCACTGATATCATACTTAAGATGAAGTTGCCTTCTAGCAATTTTCCTGTTATATCTTTTTTACAGTTAAAGAGCTAAAAAGTTACTTTAAGCCACTGCTGTGGTTTGTTTGTTGGTTTTATTTACCCCAACTCATAAACTCACACTTTGGCATTGGCCACTTGCAGCTGGGGGAGAGAGAAAGGAATATGTAAAACATTGACTGTCAGTACCATTTGCCTTTCCTCCCTCCAGCACAGCCAGACAATAAATGAATTGTTAGCAAAAGAGAGAATAGCCTGAAGCTATTGTTGAAAACATTTGTCTGTAGCATCCCTTGAAGCAAGGGGTCAACCAAACATTGGGGATTATAAGTCTGCCTGCTTGTTTTGGGAACCTTCTAGGTGAGAGCTTTAAGATGGGAAGAGATGCAGAGCTATGTCATGTTCACTGATTCTTCTTTGCCAGGGGTTTGCCAGTAAATTTGCCAGTAAAGACTGCTTTAAACCTACAGTGATTTATGCCAGATAGAGTGACTTGAAAGTTTTGCAGGGCTTGTGAGAGGTCAGGCTCCAGACTAAGTTAGAGTCAGCATTTTGTAAAATACAGTAGATAACAAGCACACTGTAAAGATTAAATTCAAACAACTTTTTCCTTTTCCTTGTAGGATTTTTCAGAAGTGTTGTATTATTGCTCATATCCTCCTTATGGTTTATTTGTTTTTTTAAAAAGATACAGTGTATCTATTTAGTTGCTTAAAGGACAATGTACATAAAAAAGCTAAAAATAATTACGTACAACAGCTAAAAGTGATTACATTGACACTGAAAACAAAAGTAAGATACAAGAGGTCTGGTAAGTTAAACATTAGCCTTACAATTAGTTGCTAACTTCATTTTAATTACAGTATCAAAATCATAGAATTCATATAAATATAAAGGCAAGTTCTAATTTTCCTTTTTAAAAATCATCTAGAATTGGGTAAATGAAGTTGTCTTTGAACAAGCAGTATGCCAAAATCTGTCCTCCACAAATCATGGAAATTACTCCAGATCCTGAAAGAAAATATATGACTGTTTTATATTCATGTTTATAGTGGAATACAAATGTTACAATAAAACTTTAAACAGATATTCTTTTTGTTTTCTTTTTGTTTGTTTTTTTTTTTTCCCAAATGGTCTATCTACTTAAACATTTTTACCAAGGGTTTAACAACCTACAAAGATATCAGCGCCAGCAGCTGCTGAGGCAAAACCAGTTGCAGGACAGGGAATAGGCAAATAGCTGGTCCCCATCATTTAGGAATTTACTGCAGCTGTTGATCCTTGTTATCCATCATATATTAAAGAAGAACATAAGCCAGTACTTCTCCCTTTAACTGTTTTTCAAAACAACCAAGTCTAGTACAAAGCTATAGTTTTAATTTTACAGAAAATTAAATATTCAGAAATGTAGGCCATTCACTCTAAGGAAATGTGATGACTGGCATTTATCTCATTGCAAGTACCTTTGCACAGTGTTCATAAAAATTTCCTCTGAAATGCCTGTTTCTTTTCATTAATTATAAAGGGTGCCAAGGAAGACTAGTTTGGACAACTGTCTTTTTTGACACTCGAATTAAGTGAAATAATTTGAGATAGTCAGAACTTAATTATGGTCTGTTTCAAAAATGTGAGCATATCTGCTGTTTTTACCAAGATTAACATAAACTGAGTACATTCTGGTCTTAACATAGACGGTTTTTTAAATCAAGGCAAATGTTAGCCCAGTGTTACTTGCCTATTCCAATAAAAGAAATATAAATGAAAAGCATGTATTTCTTCTTTAAATGTTGATGATTCTCAAACTAATGAGACAACAGACATTTAGTAGAAACACTTCGTACTGTAAATATCAATTTTCTACACAGACTCTTAACAATTTAAACTTTAAAGAATGTAATTATACCTAATGCCAGCCACCAGTGTAGCATCAGGGGGAATTCAGACATAACTGCAAGGAGAATAAAAGAGAAATGTAAATTTTTAAACAATAAGGATGGCGACATGCAAACATGACATTATCTTATCAGAAGTCTTCTTAGATATGTTTCATAAATTACATACTTTACATTCATTGAAATTGCAAATGCATATTTAGGTCCTGGTCATTCATATTGGCCATTAAACTCAGGCTGGAGAACTATGCCACTGGAAGTCAAGTCTTAACCCCTAGTAAGCGCCTGCTAAACAGAGCTCTTAGACTCTCTGCAGAAGAAATGCCTGTTTTATTACTTACCTGTACACAGTTTAGCAAACAGAGACACAGATCCTCTTGGTAGAGTGCCTACATATTGCAGCAATCCAAATAAATTAAGCTGCCTGACATTCTTGGTTTAAGGAGTGGTGCAGTGCACGGCAGTATTGCGCGGCATGCTCTCCCCTGTGGCAGCCACTTGCCCTTGCCAAAACACAAGCTGACCCACGTACCGTCTGTATGATCAACTGCAGGGCCATTGCAACCCAATATTCCCCCCCTCCCCCCCCCAAAAAAAAAAAAAAAAAAAGCTGACAGGACTGTA
>WUAM01000431.1:34199011-34240718 GCA_024336885.1 Actenoides hombroni
TAGACATTAATAAGGTCCCCTCTCAGTCTTCTCCTCTCAAGACTAAACAGCCCCAGTTCCCTCAGTCTTTCTTCATAAGGGAGATGATCAAGTCCCTTAATCATCCTCATAGCTCTCCATTCAACTCTTTCCAGTAGATCCCTGTCTCTCTTAAACTGGGGAGCCCAAAACTGGACACAGTATTCCAGGTGTGGTCTAATTAAGGCAGAGCAGAGGGGGAAGAGAAACTCCCTACACCTACTGGACAGTTTTCTTAATGCACCCCAGCATGCCGTTGGCCTTTCTGGCGTTGCCGTCCCATGGATAACTTGCTATGCACTAGGATTCCAAGGTCTTTCTCCGCAGTGCAGCTTTCCAGCAGAGCTGTGCTGGTGCCTGGTGTTATTCTTCCACAGATGCAGGACTCTACACTTGTCTTTATTGAACCTCACGAGGTTCACTTTTACCCAGCTGCTTTCCTGGGGATTGAAGAAGGAGAAACTTGGATCAGCCACCTCTTTTCATCATCTGAGAATGTTGCCATTATGGAAATACTCCTACTAGACACAATCATACACTTCTGCTGTGTGCACTGTCTAATAGATGGGACGTGTCCTACACCCAGTCTGTTCTGTGATGATCTAATGTGAACCACAGCATGCTTGGGGCATACTGCAGCCAACCGAGCTGCTCAACCAGGCTGTGTCCGCAACATTATCCTCTGCATTCTTTTCTATATTTAGGACATTCACATGTACAGCCAAGAAAAGCGTGGGAAGTGTAAGCAAATATCAAGACCAGTTTTGAGTTCATGAATCTCTTGGGACTGTCAACAGGTTATTGGGAGGTGCTACAGGAGCAGCTAAAATGATGAGGGTGTGATGGCAGCTGTATCTACAATAGTGCCCTTCCATGGTGCAAGTGGTTACATACTTTGACTTCTAAAGACATATTCGAGCTCATCACCTCAGGTAGCATTTTCAAAACCACCTGCAGAAGCAGCTCAGGGATTAACACTCTTCAGGCTCCCAAGCCAATTAAGCAGGTATAAAGGGACTCCTCTCAGAGGTGCGTGCTCAAATAAAGGACTCTCTGTGACCAAGAAACCCTGAGTGAGTTAAAATCCTACGTTTCAGTTATTCCCATTTTCCAGCAGTTGCTTGAGCGAGCTGGGAGGTGCTGAGGCCAGGAATGTGTGCTAGAGAAACACTGTGGCATCCTCATTACCAGCCAGGGTTAAATCACAACAGTGATGCAGCAGGTGAGATGCAGAAGCTCCAAAGAGGCTGCAGGGCACTGCTGGGGGCAGCTGTGCTGATATCCACACAGCCTGCTGGGCAAGTCTGGCTTGCAGCACCCCTTCACCTGGTCCATCGTGCCTTTCTGCTGGGAATGGGAAATTTCTGCTCTTACACACATACAAAGATAATGAAATCATACATCCACTGAACTGAAATGTCAACATACATGGGCAGGGTAAGGAATAGAGGAGGGGAGATAGCTGGCCAAGGATAACATGAGCTTGGATTGTCACCTTCGCTGGAGGTGCAGAGCCTCAATTCTCCAGCCTAAAAACTGAGGTGAATAATGAAAAAGTAAGAGAAAAGCTCAAAGGTCTGGCTTATTCAAACAAATCCTGCACTTCTGAATAGGTTACACTGAAATGACCTGTTTTGTAGGGTGAAGTGACTGGGATTTGCAGTGTTTCTGGTTGGAGAAAAAGGTTCTGACACACAGAAAACAAGTTACAAAAGCAGTTTAGCTTTTAGTTTAGCATTTTAGTTTGTGAAATGTCTTTTTTTCCAAATGAACCAGATAAAGCAGGAGATGCGAGATGGGATGAGAAACAAGCATGAAGAAGGGAAGAAGAAAAAAAATCAGAGCTAAAGCCAGCAAGGCACAGGCTTCAGACCAGCTAAACAGATACTCTGACAGACCAAGGGAAAGGTGTGAAAAAAGGAACAGCTCACAACAAAGTAAGAAATTCAATGTCAAATTAGCTATTTTGCTGTACTCAGCCAACCTACATCAGTTTTTCACACACATTTGAAATCGTGAGAAATCAAAGGAAGAAAAAAAATAAAAGCAGATTTTCTTGGAAAACGGAGATTACAAACTGAACAAACTACTGAAACCACCTTGTCTTGGGAATTTGGCTTAAACACCAGATTAAATAAAAGATAACTAATTTTATTAAGTAGAACAAGTTATCTAAATCCCAGTTTCAGGAAAACATTGCCAGCAATTCAGCACTGTTTTGCAAAAGGCCTTCGATGTTACAATAGTTTCAGCAAGAGTATTACCTACAGACACAAGGCACTTGGTAAAGCATGAAGGACATGTTTGTTGGGCAGGCATCAAGGCAAGACAACAAATTAAACTTGCAGGAAAATTCAAAGAAAAATTTGCCAAGATGGTGAGGAATCGGGTCTGATTAGAACTTATATGCCAGCAGAATTGGGTTACTGATGCTAATAGCACAGCCTCTTTCTTACAACATGAAGTTACATCTCCAGTTCTTAGGGAATTCTTTCCTGTCAAGGGTTAGGGCTGGGCTGGTCACTAGATGAAGGACAGATGCTCTCTGTTACCCTTTTCCAAAGTGGGAGGAAAGGGAATAAAGAAGAGAGACTTATGGATTGGAAAGGAAAACTAAATCAGCTTTAATATGGGATGGAATCCCTCGTTGGTCAGTGTAGGGTCACCTGTCCTGTCTGCTCCTCCCTGCAGGTGCAGCCTTTCACTTTCTGCACCCCCAAATGAGGTAGTGACCTTTGTCTTCATAGGAACAAGTACAAGCAAGAGCCTTTCTGCACACCAGTCCTCGATACTAACTCTAAACATCAAGTATTATCACTGCTAGAAGCAGACACTGTCTGCAAAAACATGCTGCTAACTTCAGAAAGTGCAGTTAGAAGAGACTTAGCTGAAAAATAGAATCGCTGAGCAGAATTAGTTCTGTTCTAGCTCAAACCAGGACACTTTTTGAACTCTATCATAGCACTGTGTGCTATTTGCTCAAATGTTAAAGAGATGGTGCACTGTAATTTCAATTCTCGTTTGTAATGACTGGGTTTACTATGGCTAGCATGAATCATTTTGATAACACATATAAGCAGTTTTATAGAAGTTTTAGTATGTCATGAAAGTTGCTGTATCACTTGCCTTCCCCCAGGGCTCTCTTATAAAATGATTTTGTTACAACTATATTCTTGGAACTAAATTGCAGACAACTGAGCACATCTGTATGTCGAGAGAAGCACTGTAAGCCAAGACATTCAATGCAACTCTGCTGCCTTTTGCTTTTCTAAAATCCATGTGCAGAAATGAAATCACTTCTGGACTCCAGCATTATCAGCTGTTCAAAGCTGAAGATGCTCATTTCCTCCCAGGCCATCACTAAGCTGCCTCTGCGCAGCTCATGGCTGCCCAGAACAGATGCTGGGGCTCAGCTACCAGCAGCTGGGATGCCTGTCAAATGGCCTTGGGCAAAAATGCTCAACGGGTATAAATAACGTAGGTCTTTAATAACTTCATTTGAGCTATGGAAATTTATCCTGGATGAGGATTTGGCTCTGTACAGAGGGCTGCAAATTGAGTTAACTGGATTCCACCTTCATGAGGAAGGAAAGTAGGGTTGGTAGGAGTGTGCACTACGTGACACCAGCAATCCCTCCCTTCTGACTTTTTCATATGTATTTTGAACACTGAAAGTAGGCTATGACTGAGCCCTTGTGACTGCTTCTGAAGGAAACCATTAATATATAGACTTCATTTTTAACAAATGCCCTGCTAAGCTCTTGTGAGTATGCTAGAGGAGCTTGATGAGCTTGCACAATGCTTACATTAAGGGATGCTGCAAATAGCCGCCAAGGGCACGCTTCTGAACAGGTTTAAGGGACAAGCCAATATTCAAACACTTACTTGAGAAATTATTGTTCTCCATGAAGTGCAGCTGCCTGCGGTGTATTGAGAGCTGCTGTCCCATGGCGTGCAGCCTAACAGGGCTCTTCCATCCCAACTTGCCCTGGATTGGCAATGCTTCACCTTCTCAGTGGGTCACATTCAGGGCATTTCCCCAAGGCCCAGCTCTCCCAACACTCCTCTCCCTCAGCACAGGGAAGGCAGGTGAGAAATGTTGTTCAAGCATGAGATAAACTTCAGGCTATATGGGCATATGCCAGCAGCAGCTGTAGGCAGGGTGAGAAGAACCTACCATGTTGCCATTTTGCATTTCCTCTCACATGATCACAACCACCAGGTCAGAGTCGCAGCCCAAATCACCCCCTCACCTCCTCTTCCCCCCTTGGACTGTGCCTCTCTGCAGCTGTAAGGAGAAGGGGGGCATTTGGAGGTGTCCAGGGAGTAAAGTAAGGGGGCTGTAAGGAGCTGAAGGAACAACTGCCAAAAGCCACTTCAGTCACCGTCCTTCAGGCGTGTTCCAGTGCTCAGTTGTTCCTGCTGTTTAAAAAATAAACTGAAAATGTGGGGCAAATTTGTCTAATTTCAACTTTCAGCTACTGGCTCTTGTTAAACTACATAAAACCCACGCCCTGAAGATTAATTAAAAGCAACTTCTGCAACTATTTTAATACTACACTACATGATTCTGTCATAAATGTAGAAATTCAGTCACATATGACAAGCAGTAAAAGCAAGCAATGATGGCAATTGACAACTGAAAAATGCTAACGTCACAAAAAAGAGTAAGTGTGGTGCTTTGAGGTGTGAATTTAAAACGGGATTCCTGACACTTTCCATTCCACACTCTGGATCAACAAAGGCAGGTGCAAAAGCTAGTTCATCCCATCCTAAAGTAAATTGGATATATCCCATTTTGAAGGCACCTTTTTCTTCTCATCAAGCACAAAGGCAGCCGGTAGCCATCTACAAGTTGCCTTAGAGGCTACAGGCTCACAGGCAGCTCCTTGGCAAGAGGCATCCCACTCCCTTTCCTCTTGAGTTTTCCAACCTACACGCCAGCAGAGCACCTACTAGTCATCCTGTCAGATCTTTATCAGCACTTTACTTCTGATTAACTATTCTGTCTTTAACAGATATTTTTTTTTGGGTACTTCCTCCGAAGGACAAGCCGTAACCGTTTCCTACAACTGCGCAGCTCCGGCGTGTCGTGGCGCTCTGTTTAAAGAGGCATCTGTTGAAGAGCAGCCGAAGCGGACTTAAAAGGTAAACAAAGCTCAGCCTGGGGAAGATCAGAAGGGCCGACAGGCAGTCCTGCTGCTGGTGATTTATACTTCCTTATCTTTTATCTCCTTCCCTCTCCTCCCTGAGCACGCTAGCTGTTCTCCCACGGTCCTTCTCACAAGGAAATCCGTGCACTTGCTTTCTGCAAGAGTGTATTTTCAATTCTCAAGTTCTTTAGGTCTTCTAATTTTATGTAATGACTCTGCTTTTGGTACACTGCAAACCTGCCAGGGAAAAGCACTCACTTGAACTTGTTCCCAAGAGCATGTAAATAAATCCCCGGCTCTGGGAACAGAATATCTCCAATGCTTTGCCTAGAAGCCATCTGAAATAGCAGATGCACAGTGCCTCCCACTTAATAGCAAGCAGGAGAAGTGTTTTGGCTCATACTGCTTTTCCAGCTCTCCACTCATGAAATCCTCCCTAGCCATGAAGCCGTCAGCAGGACAGTTACCAGCAAGCGTGGACTTGCTACCCTCATGGCAAAACCTCCTTCCAAAGGCACAATCTTCGTTCATAGCTCCTAAGACCAGAAAAGACGGGTGTACCCTGGCATAACTAAGGCTAAAGGGCTTCTTTGAATTAATCTGAACTAGGACTTAGTTTTGAGAAAACAGTCCAGTTTTGATGTACATTTCTAGTTGTGATCAGTCAACCCCAGCATCATCCTTCAGGTGTGTTCCAGTGCTCAGTTGCCCCTGCTGCCAAAAAAATAAACTAAAAATGTGGGGCAGATTAGTCTAATTTCAACTTTCAGCTACTGGCTCTTGCTGGACACTTGTTTTCAGTCCAGTGTTTGACCTTTCACATTTCTGCTTCTGTATCACAATTAAGATATTTTAATCTTCTGATAAGTTGAAATACATATTTTCTGAGCCATCAATATTGTGTTGCAATGATCTGTTTGTTCTCTTCATTTCCCTCTTAGTATCATCTGTGATACTGAGCCCCATTACTCTGCTATACATTCATTTCCAGTTTTTGCACACTGATTTAAGTCTGACCCATTGTACAAGCTGCTATGAAAAGGATTTTATCAACATATGGTATGAATTCTTCCATCTGGCATTCCACTGAAGACAAAGAAGAAATACTTTTGAACACCTCTGCTTTTTCTGTTACTGATGGTGCCGAAGTTTCCATTTCAGACTTACTGCTTTGGAAAGAAAACCCTCTTTTACTCTCCCCAGGTTTTTAACTCGGAGGTCGTCTTACTTTTGTATCAACCCTCTTTCATGCCTTGTTTCTAATCTATATTCAATTCTTCCTTGCCCCATTTCCCTTCTCTTCCCTGCCTTTTTCAATTAACTCCTGCCCTCTGCTCCTGTTATCTTTGCTGGTAAGGTGTTCAGTGAATTCCATGCAGCACCAGCTGCATTTATGCCACCAGAAAGCAACTATTAAGCAATATTTCAGTCTATCTTAAGCGAATCAGAAAAATAATCACGTCAAACATGAAAAAAAGCAGAGCTGACACCTCAGACTATCAAACATAATCCACATGTGTTTTTCTGATGTGTCTTAATTATGTGTTATTATTTCAGGATTGCATAAGGCTATAATTTCTTTTGAAGATGTTCACTACTTATTTTCTACAGCAGCTAAAATCCACAACATAGTACAATTTCAGATTAAAAGCATGATGCTGAGTTATAGTCTTATAAAACCAACTTTTGGATAGCTCATTCAGCAGGCCCAGGGGGAAAACATGGAATGCTGGAAATGGATTACAGTGGTTTTTACATTTACGAAGAGTTACAGTGCTGGTCACAAGAGAGGTCTCACATTACTGAAAGTACACATTTGCTGGAAAATAAAAGTCTCTTAAAAAGGAAAAGAAAAAAAAAAAAAAGAAAGAAAGGAATAAGCATCCGACATTTGAACAGCTGGAAGCATTTTTAGAAACTACCAAAACAGAGAGAAAAATAATTAGAATAATATTTCCCCTTCTGTAGTAACCATCATAGTGGTGATATAATACATTCTCAAGAGGCTTAATCACTTCTACTGTTCAATCCTCAAAGGTTATTTCATAAAACAAAAATTAGTGGTGTCAACAGAGTTTCTCCACAAAAAGAAACCTGAGGCTGTCGTTCTGAGTTCTATTTATTTTTTTTACCAGCTCCCATCTTTGTTAAATGTCCCAAGAGCTATGAATCTGCAACAAGCTACAGTCCACTGTGCCCTGGCAAAACCCTTTTTTTGTCTATATCTGATTTCAGTATTAGGAAGATGATATGAACTTGAAACTGATAAAAACTTGAAAAGACTGTTGTTTACAGAAGGATCAAATGAGACAGTGAATTAAGGAAGTAAAAGCAGCAATGGGCATAACACAGCATGACTACTACCTATGTTTTGATAAAGAATCTACACCCGAGACCCAACATCACTTGAATTTCTTTCAAATCAAAATCTAGGAGCAATCTCTTAATTTTAAATCCTCTGCTTATTCTGCCAATTATGCTTTATTTTCTTTACCCTAGCGCTCCCAGGGCCAAGTCAGCACTAGGATTTCCTTTTGCTAAATTCTTTTTGTCACAATAAATCTTTCAACATATGCCAACTCCAGATAAACATTACTGGTAGTTTGCTCCAGTACAAAAAAACAGGTAACAAACACCACAAGGCTCCCTTAGCAACACCCTTGAGTTCCCTTTGAAACATACTTTCACTAAATACAAAGTTTTGTGGAATTTATGTTCATGAGCTATTGCATCGTTTTGAGAACTTCCCATTTTCACAATGTGTTTTTCCGCATACCTGAATTTACATTTGTTTAGTTTTTGTGGGTTTTTTAATCACCAAACTTACAGCAAAATACCCACCTCGTCAGTTACGTGAAACCATTCATGCTTTCCTTGTAGGGACCAACTGCAGATACAACATTAAGTCAGATAGACATACAGCACAGAAGCCTTCCTGTGGTACGTGTCTGAAAACATGCCTGCTATTGTTCAATCAAAATATTTCATATCTAAAAATGGCTAAACCCATTTCAAACAGAATGGCAGTGCTATTCATAAAAGACAAAAACATACAAAGAGAAAAAATAGCGTAAAATATCAAATGATAGCTGATAGCTAAAAACTGGGGGCCAATCATCCAAAAAGCTCTCACTCTTATTTAACCCTTCCAAAACATTCCCTTTTTCTGGTTGAACTTCTTTACCTTTTTTTCCTCACTTGTTTCTCTCCCAGCTAATTGCCCTCATCTCACAGCCTTGGTTCTCTTTCTCTCTTGCTCCTTTCACTGCATTTCTTTTGAGAGGGACACTTACGATACCTTTTGTAACAACCTACAGAGGACCTCTAAAAGACAAGCTCATTTCTACAGAAAAATTATTTTTTTTTTTTTCTAACAGGCACTCAAATACCGTTTCATAATTTACCTCAAGAGAAAAAGAAAACCCCACTGATAATATTGCCTTTTGTTCATCATCCACTATATAACGTGTAACCTTAAATCACTCTGGTCTATCCTGGAAAGATCTTTGTTCTGATTTATTTTGTCCCCACCAAAACCTAGCCTCCTAGACTTTAAACAGTTCCCCAACACTCATCCACTCATCATTAAAGCTAACTCCATGTGAAGAAACATGCAGGGACCAGATTCAGGTTGTACCTATGCAGCAACATTGCCAACATATTTCCACAGTAATTGTTCTTTGCAGTGGAATCATCAAAATGCCTGCAAATCCATATTCACCGAAACATGACAGACTTCATCCATCCTTGAAGTAATAGGCAACACTAAGCCACCACTACACAATAAAACAAAACCACACACATAAGAGATAAAAGGACCCAGTTAAAGGGGGAATAGTTCTCAGAAAACAGCTGCTGACTCTTAAACACTGAAGCTCAGCAGAAGATCTGCAGAAGACAAGCCTAGGAACTAAAATACCAACTCTGTGGGATATTTTAAAAGCTACCAGCAAGACCAGTTGTGGGACCAGTCTTTTTTCAGTGGTGACCAGTGACAGGACAAGAGGTAATGGGCACAAATTTATATATAGTAAGTTACACCTAAACATGAGGGGGAACTTCTTTACTCTGAGGGTGGCAGATCACTGGAATGGGCTACCCAGAGAGGTAGCAGAGTCTCCATCTCTGGAGATATTAAAAACCTTCCTGGACGTGTCCCTGTGCGACCTGCTCTAGGTGAACCTGCTCTAGCAGGGGTTTGGACTAGATGATCCCCAGAGGTCCATTCCAACCCTTGCCATTCTGTAATACTGTTTCATGGCACCTTGGAAATTCCATTCCTCCTCCCAGTCATTTTATGCACCTGATACAATGAACGGTCCACCTTCTGTATTTAGCTTTAAAGTTCACTACTCTATTCCAAACCTGAAGATGACCTGCTAAATGGCTTTGTATAACAAAAGACACTATTTTTACTTACAAACACGACCACACATATACCCATTGGATTATCGCAGCTATAAAAGTGTGTCTACCTTCCATGTTATTCTCCACTAGGAAACACTTGTGGGGTACCTATTCGAAACCTTTGTCTCTTTTTTTTTTTCCCTGTGTTGCAAGATACTTTTGTGTTGCAAGATATCTCTTTCCTCCACACCCTAACATTTTCCATTACATACCTGTATGACTAGAGTGTTTCTTCTCTTATCTTTTTGTTCCTTATCTCAAACATGGTTCCTAGTTTTCTACTTCATCTTTCTTTCTGATTTCCCCTCTGTTGCAAACAGAATTTGCTTTCCCCCAGTGCATAACTCCCACAAGGTATGGGATTAAACAAATTTAAAGAATATCCATTAGCATGAGAGAACAATCCATGCAAACGGTTTTAGGTTATGGCACTCAACAAGTATGTCCTAATACTATATCCACTGTGTGTACCAAAAGATCATTCATACAACTTAACTCACCCTGAAGATGAGTTCAATCCCATTTCATCAGCTGTCCTAACAAGATCAAATTTTCTAACAGTACTTGCTAGAGGATTTGTTGTCTCAAATTCCATGCTTAAGATCCTAAGCAACGGAAAGTAAATCTTCCTGAATGAAACCAGGTGATACAATGAAAATATTTATTCCTGTTCCACCAACGTGAATATTCAAACTTTTACAAGCGTTCACCAAAAAGCAAGACTAATCACAACAGTATTTTATCCACAATTATGAAGACGTATGCAATCTTCCATAAAATAATTCAGTTCTGTTGAATATTTTTATGAGTCCATGATAAATGTTTCAAAGTCCTGGTCTAAGTCTGAAACAAGGGCATCCACAAAATCTTCAACTGAAGGTGATTTCTGAAGCATACCTACAAAAGAAAGACAACAGACTCTTTAGTAAGAATACCACAACCTCGAAAGCTTTGCCAATAGCAATACTTACTACCAACTAACCTTTAATGTCACAAGACAACAGAAACAGCTATCAAGTTTGTCAAGAAATAAATGCAATTATAGTGTATAAGGATTATTTATTTCTTCAAACTACCTGTTACACGTTATCACAGAATTGACAGGTATCAAGGTTGTTAACTGATTTTTATCATTACAATCTTGCTTAAGCAGGGAAATACATCCATTTTAAAGCAATGTAACCACAGTCTCAGTCATTTCCAAGTGACTGGAATAAATCAGTGATGGAGCAAGTATCTAAATCCTTATCTGCTGAGTCTCGAGTCTGACAGAGCCAGAAAAAACAGTGTGTTTTCTCCAAGTGTTACACACCTTAAAAGCATTTAATTTAGTATTTAATGTACAAATATCTCTGAAATTTTTCAGAAGGCATGAAACATACCCAAATAAAAGCATATTCAGTGCACTGCAGTTTTAGTTTTGCCTTTTTTCAGGACCAAGACTTACCTTTTATTAAGAATTTTAGTTAGTTCATTTGTTAGCTGTAGCATATGGCTACAGAATAACAGACAGGGAAATCAGCATAATGAAAAATCATGCTCAAATACTTTGTCAGGTAATTTTATAAACACAGCAGCTAAAAATCTCACACTTTCCTCCCCCAAATCCCAGTTTTTAGAAAGCACAAGAATACATCCTGTAAATTATTTTCAGATGTTTCTTTGTACTTAACATTACATTATTGTTGGTCTTTTCACTGTTATTAACATTTTTAAGATTATATATGGAAATTTACTGCATTACTTGTACGAGAAAAAAAGAAACACAGTACAGCTGCCAAATAATGTAAAATTTAATCTCTGTACGTCTTTGAAGTGATCTGTTCTTTCTGACAACTGCCAATGTAAATATAACCTTGTTCTACCCTTTCTGATCAGCATACCGACTGAACATAATTTTATATTCTTTCACATCCTCAACAATATTTACTTTCAGTGGAAATTCTAATTGCATGCTGCTAAAAGACTGGAATCTTTTACTATAACATAATGATTCAAAACCCACCAGGAAACAGAGCGGCTCAAGGTAATTCTTTGTAAGCAACCAAAAAGAATTTTCTTGCTAAGACCTCACAGAATCCCATTTCCATCTGATTTAAACACATGTTGCAAGTGTCAACACAAGCTGCCATGACCCAGTAGATTAATACTGAGCACTGAAAGGAAAACACATCTCGTCCTATATATAGGTTGACTGAAATGCTGTTAACTAGAAGTTTGCATCAAGCTATTTTCAAAACGTAAAAGAACAAAATTAATTATTTCTAAATACTTGGCAAACTTGCTGTCTACTCTAAAGTTAGTAAAATTGCTGTGGAAGTACTTCTAGTTCACCATGAAAAATGGCTTGCTACATGCTGGGCTGAGAAAGAGCTGTCTCCAGATACCAGCTACTAATCTAATCTCCCCAGAGAGTCTTGGCCTCTTGCAGACTCCCTGTCCAGGTTCCTGAGTGGGCTGGCTGGGAGACATGCATATTTGCTCTCCAACAGCCTTGGAAATATTCCAATTTAAACTCATACTATTTTCCTTCACTTTTCTCAGAAGTGGAGATAATGCCTTAAGAAGGGTGACATGGACAGCAGCCCACTGGAACATTTACTGTCATGCATGACTACTGGAGCTCCATCTTAAAATCAGTTGGAGCTGTCCAGTGCAAAAAGGCAAGTTTTGCTGAACTAACTAGTTTTATTTCCAGAGACTGAACAAACTCAAGTTGGTGAATTCCTCTTCTCCTCTCCTCTTCCTCTCCCTTTCCCTCTCCCTTTCCCTTTCTTCCCTTCCTTCCTTTCCCTCCTTCCTCTTTTTAAGATGTGGCTTTGTAAAAGAACCATTTTCCTATAGAAAAGTATGTCCTTTTCTATCAGATATCAATATGGAGGGATGGCTGTAATGTTGCACAGGCAGTATATCAAGATGGCCATAACAGACATAACCACCACTCTCTGAGCCCCGAAAGAGACAAACCTTCTTCCAGTACTGACTTTATAAAAAACAGCCAGCCAAGATGATGTTCAGCCAATTCTTTTGACACACTAGAATTTATTCTGTTGTGGACAATTGTTAAAACTATGATTATCAATATGCTGCAAAAGAAGAAATGTTAACCGTATAATGATTAGGGGGAAGAGAAGAGACTGATGATGAGATTATCTTCACATAAATTTAATTTGCCTCTTACACACCAATGGCAAATCATAACAAAAACACTGCAACTCTGGATATTACAAAATGAATAAAAGAAACATAATTAACTACAGTACACTTGGATGTATTTTAGTGCAGCTGAACAGTGTCTTACCAAATCTCACTCAAAACTCGTTACAAATCGCATCCATTTAGACTCCCACATGGTTTATTTTAAATATGTGAGAGAATTCAAAATCGTTCCGGCAATAGCAATGTCAGATGACCTCCTACTCAGTAGTTCCACCTTTTGATAATACAAACAGATTTCAGATTTCTTGCATTAGTGGTCTACTGCATTGCTACTTTCCTGTCACTGAAGTCCAAAGCGCACACTAGCAGAATTTGCTTTAGCAAAGGAAGGATGAAGAGTAACTGAGGTCACTGCTGAAAAAACTCCTGTAGTAAAACGATCATGCCCTTATGAAATAAATAACTAGAGATTTTAGAGCAGACAACTCCAAAAGAAACAGATACTGATGGTATTTCCGTGTTTTAACCTCTTACTCTACATGGATCTGTTAAGGATGGTCATGTCTCCCTTTCAACTCCATTAAAATATATCAAAGCAAGATCAGCTTTGATATATTGTAAATACTCAGCACTTCAGTCTAAATGATTTAGTAAGATGGCCACAAGGTCTGGTGGTTGCAGTTTTAAAATCTAGGCGTGTATTTTATACATTCAGCCCAACTCCTATTTCAGCTCAGTCTCTCCCAAGCCTAAGGCAACTACATAGCTTATCTTCTCTGCTTTGAAGTTTTCTTTCACATTACAGCACTGTGGTTAACCACACCCTTTTGAGAGATGGTTAGCTATAACCTACAATCACCGAAAATTGGGAGAAGAATAAAGCCTGTGGCAAAATTTGGCCTCTGTCCCTCTGGAACACTAATTATTTTGGGTCTGTGTAGTTTGAGTTAACATATCACATCACCTTTTAGGATTTATGCGTATTTCTTATACGGAGAGACACGCAATCATTATCTGAAGACTTTTACAGCCTACTCAAATCATAATTAGTCCACGAGGTACAATTTGAGGCATGGAAAAACAAATTTTCAAACTGCATTGGAGCAAATGCATGTTTATTTACACGCTCAGTTGGTTTGATTACCATGTATGCACATAGCTGAGTGGGACTGCCTGCAACATAATACAGCATTAACAAATTGAGAACACAACTTCACATGTATTTTGCATGAGGACTTCTTCAGAGTCCCAAAGGGCAATATGACTGTATCAAAACCGCAGGAGAAGCACACTCCAGGATATGTTCCATGCTCTGAGTTCCCAGATCATCCCACCCAGTACTTTACACACTGCAATTCACTTTCAGCCTATGCACCTGGGTTTCTTTTCAGTCAGGGAGTGCCAAGGGAGTGAGGGAGGGATGCTTCGCACCTGAATCTTGTTCAGACCTGTAACCAGCACACAACTGGACCTGGAAGGGACACCTGGGTTACCTATCTTCAAAGGAATTTGGAATCCCTGATGCCATGTAGTCCAGGGAGGGAGAGGGTCTGCAAGAGTCTTGTGGTCAACCCAAAATGACAGAGGAATCAAGTTCTCCTCAAACTGTTATTTCCTTTCTAGGGAAAAAAAAAAAAAAAAGCAAGTCTCTTGGACAAAGCATTGCTCACTCATTTCTTAACTGCTCCTGTTATCCATATTTGTGACTATGTCTGTATTTCATTGATAATCAAAGTGTTAAGATAAAAGGGGTCACTTCAGAAAACGTTAAAAAAGGTTTCATAAAGCCTTTGTGTTGGGCTTTTTTTTCCAAATGGAAACAAATGCCAAGATAATCAAATCCAAACAACAAAAAAAGTATATTGTGTTTTCTAATTAAAGACTAGTCCAAACAGGAATCTTGTCAGTAACTCCAGTGGATGGCAGGTCAGATCCTTTATCTTCCCTAATCAGTACATCTATGGAATCATGTGGGAGAAAGATGAAAAGGCAGGGTCATATCCAAACACAAAAGAAAGACAATAGACAGCTTCTGAGAAGAAAATCGTAACAAAGAGACCGTATAAATGAAACTCGTTTGCAAAGTTATCTGTTATCAAACAGCCAATGAATATGGCTAACTTCACAACGAGATAGGGAAGCACTTCAAGGGCGAGGCTACATAAGAGCCTCCAAAAGCCAGGCTCGTACAAGTGCATTTCTTTATATTTAAAAAAAAAAAAAAAAGAAAAGCCTGAAATAATAGCCTATGGAACTTCAGTTTTTTGAAATGTGGCACTTGTGAGCACAGAATCTGGACTGTTTTCCTGAAGAAGAGCAAAGTCAACAAGCTTTCAAGTTTGGTGGAATCTGTCTTTAATCAGGAATCTGTTTGGTTATCTGCTATGGGAGCACAGTTTTGCAACTGATGAAAACCAACAAAAGATGGAAATCATGTATTCTGGAACATCCATAATGAGAAGGAAAAAATGCAGCAAAAGCAGTCAGAGGCTGATTGAACAAGCAACTGTTCTTACTTTTCTCCTCAATTCCTCAATTTTTGTAATAAATACAGAGCAATGAAGTATAAACACGTAATAAGCTTTTCCATCATGTGATCTATGATTTAACCTCAAATAGTCCCAAATGATAATCAAATTATTGTCAAAAGACCTGAGGCACTTCAATTTCATCTTTCAGGGATTCAATCAAGCATGCTTGTTTTAATTTTGCACTGTCCACAAATGAACATCACAATATGCCCAGGCAAGGAATCTGCTGATGAATTCTGGTTATTTTTAGGATCTTGAATATCTTTTATAATTTCTGTTTAAGGTAATATTGAAGAAATACAGAGTACAAAAATAAATTCAGAATACAAAAGTGGCCAGGGAGATACCTGAAGCAAGGAAAATGTATGGAAAAGGATCAGATCAGGGAACACTTAAGCAAACTGGACGTACCTAAGGCCACAGGATGCACTCATGAGTGCTGAGGGTACTGGCAGATGGTATTGCAAGGTGACTCTCAGTAATCTTCAATCAATCATGGCCACTGGGAAAAGTGCTAAAAGACTGGAAAAAAGAAAATGTCACTCCTATCGTCAAGAAGGGCAGGAAGGAGAACCCAAGGAACTACAGGCTGGTCAGTCTGATCTCAATCCCTAAGAAAACAGTGGTGCAGCTAATACTGGGAATCACTTCCAGGCTCACGAATAACAAAAAAAATCATCAGGAATAGTCACCATAGATTCAACAAGGGCAAGTCATGCTTAACCACCTTGAGAACCTTATATGATGAAACAACTGGCCTGGTAGATGAGAGGAGAGCCATGGATATTGTATACCTGGACTTCAGCACAGTTTTTGACACTGTCTCCGATATGATACTCACAGAGAAGGTGTGGCTGGATGATCAGACAGTGAGGTGGATTAAAAATTGGCTGAATGGCTGGGCCCAGAGGAAGGTGATGAGTGCCCCAAAGTCTAGTTGGAGGCCAGCAACTAGTGGTGTACCCCAGGGGTCAATACTGGCTCCAGTCCTGTTTAACATTTTCATTAATGATCTTGATGATGAGGCAGAGCTCCACAAAGAGAAGCGCAAAGTCCTGCATCTGGGCAGGAACAACCCCAAGGGCCAGTATATACTGGGGGCCACCAGAAAAAAAAGCAATTTGGACAAAAAGGACCTGGGGGTCCTCCTGGACACCAAGTTGAACATGAGCCAGCAATGGACACTTGCTGCAAAGAGAATGAATGGCATCCTGGGCTGCATTAGGCAAAGTACTACCAGCAGGCTGAGAGAGGTGATCCTTCTCATCAAGTCAGCACTGCTGAGGCCACACCTGGAGTGGTGTGTCCAGCGCTGGCCTCCTCAGTACAAAGACATGCACATACTTGAGAAAATCCAACGAAGGCCGCTAAGATGACTGAAGAACTGGCACATCTTTCCTATGACAAAAGGCTGAGACAGCTGCGAGTGTTTAGCCGAGAGAAGAAAAGGCTCCGGAGGATCTTATTAATGAGTATAAATACCTGGAAGGAGGGTGCAAAGAAGATGAAGCCAGGCTTTTCTCAGTGGTGCCCAGGGACAGGACCAGAAACAATGGGCACAAACTGAAATGTAGTAAGCTCCCTCTGAACATCAGGAAACACTTTTTCCCCGATGATGGTGACTGAGCACTGGGATAGGTTATCTCTAAAGGTTGTGGAATCTTGCTCCTTGGAGAATTCAAAAACTGTCTAGATGCAGTCTAGGGTAAATGGCTCTAGGTGGCCCTGTTTAAGCAGGTGGGTTGGACCAGATGACCTCCTGAGGTCCCTCCCAATCTCAACCATTCTGTGATTCTGTAATTCTATGAAAATGTCTTGAGAACTTCTGCCACTTTTTGTAAATCATAGTCTGTGCTCTTATCACCAGTATCAGTCATGCTAATGCCGACACACGAGGAGTTACTGCTGTCTGGTTCTCCTATAACACATGAACAAACACAACAGCAGGTGCACTACAGCTACTGACCCTCAAGTAACAAACAGTTCTATTTAGTGGAAAAAAAATTTAAAATAATCAAACTGTGTACCTTTTATAGATAGATTTTTTTGGCCACATCATAAAAGATCCAATCATTCTACCATTAACATCAAGTTCACTGCCCTTCAGTATGCACTACTATCCCTTAAACATATCTTGCTCTCTTCTTCAAACCCCAGGCTGCACAGCTGTCACCTCTTCATTGGTCCTGGTGACTCACTGGTGAACTATCTGCACTAAATAAACTGAGGACTGCAAGTATGAGGACTGTGAATACTGAAATGCCTAAACCATCTAATTACTGCACTACAAGAGTTAAACTTGTTTGTGTGCTTTCACTGTACCTTGCCAGACTTCATCATATTTGAATTTCCTTTAAACTTAAAATAAACCTTGGAATTTCCTGGACTGTGATGCCACTTCTTTTCAGATTAATTTCAGTAGCAAGTTTTATCCAAAATAACTGATGCATACTCTCAACCCCAACTGACTGCATCACGTTCCCTTATGTTCTCTCACATGCAAGGAGGAAAGCAAGCTGTACTTCCATAGATTTTATGTAAGTCCATCCACAGATGCATTTTGCAAACTTCATTTAAATAATATTTGATTTAAGGGATCACACTATCAGCAACTTCAACATAGCCTCTAGGACATTCTAGGAAAATTCCATGCTCAGTAAAATTAAAAATACATCCTAGGAATAGAAGAGATGATAAGCATAACTGATGTTTGAAAACATTCTTTCTTTCTCTACCATACCACTTACTATATAATAGCTGGATTTGCTTGTAAAGCTTCCTGTCTTGCAACTTATCTACTTAATCCATGATTTTGGGCTAAAGTTTTTTGAGGTTACAAACACATACTCTTCAAGAACAGTAAAGAAAGGCAAGTTTGCAAAATCAAGCTGGATGAAAAATAACCCTATAGACCAGAAATATAAATAGACTAATCTAAAGAACATATAGTTGCTTAATATATGATGAGTCTAGGGAGAGCAGAGGTTATGGCCTCAAATATAAACAGATGGGTCAAAGAACTGAAATGTTCCAGTTATGAAACTGTGCCAATCTCATAATGAAATACAGACAACATTACCACTCCCTTATCAGTATGAAAAAAACCCTAAAACTTCCAGGATACCAAACTGGATTGAACAGAGGCCAATGGATTAATATTCATTCATTTTAAGATATTTTCCATATTCAAAAGGCAAATATGGTATGGAGAGGAATAATGAACCATGTTGCTTTATTACAGTCATCAGACTTCTGTGTCATGAGAATATATACTAAAGTACTGACAAAACCAAAGTTATTTTGATGATGCTAAAATGACATGGCCAAACCAAGATAAAATTCTTATATACAAAATAACCAGATCTATTATGAATTCCATGTATGTAAAAGTTACTAATTTTTTGTATCCAAAATTGGTGTTATCTATCTTCCTTCAAGTATGTGACACTCTTATTCTAAATTCTTAAGACAGCCTTGTAATACAACCCCTTCCAACACTGCACCCCAACTATGAGTGTTTTTATTCTGCCTATCATGCGGAGTTCTACTGACCATGACAAAAAGTTGATGACTAATCCACTTAACTACATAGAGGAAGAAGTTTTCTTTCATAAATCCAATGAAAATCACAATTAAACTAAACACAGCAAATTTGGAAACACAGTTAAATTTGTAGTTCCCTGAGTGAGGGCATAATACAGTTTTAAGTTTTTTCTACCTTGAACCATAAGTATGGGCTCTTTTCCACCGCCGTGTGCCAGCATCTCTCTCCGATAACGCTCACCCATTGCCCTGGAGAAACACAGATGTTAGAGCCATCTGCAAACACAACCTGTTGAGCTTTCAGTCAGATTTGCTTCTAGGATCTCTACAGAACTAAGAGACAGAGATCAAATGGAATTTTCCACCCTGAAACAATGACTGCCTTGATTCCATGATGACTCCTCAAATGCAAATAACATTTTAAATTATACTATAAATAACTGAACTAGACAAATTTTATACATATGAATATGCGTTGGTGTTTACAAAAGTCAACTTGTGAACAACGTTTCAGCCTTCATTGCTCCAAGGGGAAAAGTTGCTGTGCTACAGTGCTCTGAACACTCACCTAAGGTATATGAACTCTTAGGATTTGTGATCTCACAAGTTACTTTTTAATTTCACAAAGCAACTTGAGTAGGATAGCTATACCTAGCTTTGAAGTTGGTGACATGAAGCTTGTTTAATACCTGCAGTTGCTTTGACTTCAATAGAAAATTACAAGTAATTAGGCATCCATGAAAATCAAGCTCTGTAATTACATCTAAATACAGATTTCGGTGCCTCCTAACTGGCACACATGTATTTTAAAACATCAACACCTTTTTTTTTTCACCAGTGAGCATGTCCCAAAGTACACTTTATATCTGTGGTTATATCCTGGTTTGAAATCCTCCTGAAATCTAGGAAAAGGTTAAAAACTTAACCGTCATTAAAAGTGCCCATCAATCTACGTGGCCCCATTTGTTTCATGTTTTCCAGAAGCAAGTAGCATGAAATTTCATTCTAATTAATATTTTCTCTGTTTTTACCTATCAAATGGGTCCTGAGCAAAACACTGTTTCCACACCATGGAGGCAACAGCCCTGGACATGAGGTAGGAGTAATATTTGGCACCGTAGCCCACAAGATGACTGAATCGCAGCTGCCAGGCCTGTAAGGAGAAAACAAATGAAAAATAGAAAAGAAGTAATCTTTTAGATCCTTTAAATTATTCGTCGTTTTCTGAAGTATGATGGAAGAAATCTGATACCATTCATGACAAACAGTTGGGAAAAAAACACCAAAATCAAAAATCAAAAAACACCCAAACAAAAAACCAAAAAACCACACACAAAAAAACCCAACCCAAACACAAAACCCACTAGCAGAAATCCAAGAATCAACACATCCTTTATTCTAAGAAGTATTTTGCAACCTAAGTACTGCATATCCAATATACTGATCATCATAATTGAAATTATACATAAATAGAGTCTGAAGAGAGAAAACAAAGAAGCAAAAAAATGTATTCATTTTTTATAATAGCTGTGTTGTTCTATGGTAACACCACATTTTATCATTTTCCATGAGGGTAAGTGCAGTGTCACACTTGGAAAAGCTCAATTTATAAACTTTTGCCACAGAGAAAATTATAATAGGGACTTGCATTTAATACTATAAAGAAATACAGATTCCCATATACCAAAAAACTCAAATTACGTTCACATGCAATGTCACTGTTCACAGATTTGTTTGCACACTTTTAAATAAATATATATAGGAGATTATCAGCCATAATTATAATGTTATTCATTTATGTATTGCTACTTGGCTTTATGACTCACTCCCGTGATGGTAGACTCCTTTTTTAATGTTTTTTGGTGTTGACTATTTACTTATGTTTTCTTAGCAGAGAAAATCAGAAGTATCAGACTTTCTTTCACAGAAATACTTTTTTTATTTCCTTGACTGTAACAGAGTAACAGAGCACCTCTGAAAGTCATCTGGTCCAACCCTTGCTCAAAGCAGAGCCAGGTTTGATGATGCTTCTCAGGGCTCTGTCTCATTATCATCAAGGATGAAGATTTCATCACCTTTCTGGTGCAATGTGGAAAGGCAAGCAGGTCCAAGCTGAAAAGACACTGTTGCCTAAAAGATTTGAGCATATTTTCTGAACAGAAGATGGATGAATGTATAGAAGGAGTGAGAAACTTACTCTGGCCTTTTGGCCCTCTGAGGAAGCCAAAGAGGAGGCAAGTGCCCTATCTTACTTGTCCTCCTATCCAAAGTTGAAGCTCTTAACATTCTTGTGATATGACTGTTGTCAAGATTTTTGTAGGTACTATAAAAAATAGAGTCAAAGAGGAACTAGAAGATAAAGTAGTGTAACAGATGTTTTAAATTTAAATCCATGGGCTGTCAGATGCTTGTTCTTATCCCAGAGTCAACGGCTGAAATTCCGAGGCAAACAGAAAAGTGAAGAAGCATTAGCAATTTTCCAGAACTACTGGACTATGATATTTTATCACACTGTAAGTGACAATCTCCTGATTTGTTACAGCTGATGTAAACTGTTTCTTTATTCAAGAAAGTGTTGATCATCATCTTATTCTCCATTAGCCAAGTAAAAGATGTATGTGTATGTGAAAAAAAATGACCAATAAGAGGGTGGAAAAAGGAATTATCTGGGTTTTAATCAGTCTTTTTACCTTAAACAAACATAGCAAGCAGTGACCTATAGTCTAGATCATTGTGAACAGCTGCTGATGAAAGTTATTAGCTTTTTTTTTCTGAGCAACACCTACAAGTAAAGTTCTCAAAGTTTGCTGTAATTCAGCCATTCAAAAGCTACTTTTAACAAGATGGTTACCTCCACCCTAAGACAGGTGTTCAAAACAGATGGAATTTGCCATGGGTGAGCAATCCAGCCTCTATGGGTAGCCTACACAACTAGTTTAAAGTAGGAGCAGCAAAGTTAGAGGAGATGAAAAAATGTCTCCAGTCTTTGATTTTCCTGTGGGTCTTCATGAGTGATGTAAATTCTTAAGAATTATTAACTTTTTTTTTTGTCCCTTTAAAGTAAAAACCAACTGTACCATATTTCATTGTAATGCAAGTATGTAAAAACACTCAGCTTGCATACAGACTCTCTAGTTTGCTCTGAATGGTACTGTGGTTGACGTGTTTATACTTTATAGCTACAGTTTTTTAGAGTAGTCCCTTAATTATAACCACAATCACTAGACAGAAACAGATCAGAGAGCTTACATTTTTAGAAGATTGAGCAGGAAAGCATGTCAGCTTTTATTTTATTGTATAGTATGTTTTCAAAGTTAGGATTAAAAGTTTCAACTTGAAAGTACAACTCTCTCAGGAATGTGGAAAGCTTTACTGATGAATTGGTTTCACATATTTAGAAGTTTAATTCCAAATAGGTCATTTCAGTGAAAATTCCAAGTTGCTTTTTCTGCCACAAACAAAAATATTTTCTATAAGCTTGACATAGGGAAGTACATTTCTACCACTCCCATCAGAAAGGAAATATTTTAATGCATCTTATAAGCTGTAACTAGGACAGGACGTTCTCCTCAACAGCTCAGATTCCATCGTTCACATAAAATACTCTTATATTTAATGGTCTGCACCTAAACAGCTCGTCTGCACTTCCAGGATGATCAACTATTCCATTCATCAAATTTCTTGACATTATTACAGTATTGAAACTATTATGAATTAGCAAGGAGAAAAGAACATCATCTCAGCAATGTCTCCAAGACCAAAAGCGGGTTTTGGAGTCTGCACCTGGAACAGGCCTCAGTACCCTCTGTTTAAATACGAGGCATTGTTTGACCTTGTCTTTGCTAATATACTTAAGTGAGAAAGTTCAAATTGCTTTTGAGAAAAGGACAGGATCTAGAAAGACCTCATCTCTTTCGCTGCACTTGGGGAGGCTGTCAAATACAATAAAGTTGAGAATTCAAAAATTCACTGGCAACAGGACAGTACCCAAAAAAGGAAACAAAACCAGAGAATGAGTCAATCCATCTTAAGATAAATGCCTAAGACAGATAAGGTATAGATGACTCTCTTCCTTCATTGGAATACATAAGGAACATACTTTTAGAAAGCTGAAGTTACATAATACGACTACCAGCCTCAAAGGCATATCGCAGCCAAGATTGTTTTTTCTATTGCAAAGAGCAGTCAAGGAAATGTGATTATAAATACTCCTCTCCCCTACTGAAGCTTGAAACCTATATTCAATCTTCAATTTTAATTTTTTTTTTAATCAGTATAGATTTTCCCCACTCTAGAGTATGAATAACTCTAGCATGTCATCATCACAGAGGCTGTGGATGCTCCCTCCCTGGAAGTGTTCAAGACCAGATTAGATGGGGCTTTGAACAACCTGGTGTAGTGGATGGTGTCCCTGCCCAGGGCACAGGGGTTGGAGCTAGATGATTATTAAGGTCCCTTCCAACTCAATCCAATATATGATTCTGTGATTCCCTGTCACTACATTTTTCTAAGCCCTCACACAAAGTTTCTGATCAGGAACTCCTAATCTTCAATATTTCACAATTACCCAGTATCATTTATATTACCAAGTACATTTTCTGATTCTGTGCTGTTCTAGCAATTAAATTTCCAAAACTGGACTTAGCTACCTGTAAATAAACATTTAAACATTAAGACACATCCTCTACCTTAATTCACAAGGATCTACCTGCCTGCATTGAAAAACTCTTCCTCCTACGTTATACGGATAAGATTATGATTCAGGCAATAAAATGTTGAAAAAGCCCAATAATATATAGGCTATTACTCCTTTTAAAAGTTCTATGATTAATAAAAAACAAACACATCACTGTAAGTGTATTTAAAACTAAATAGTTCACCTTTTAGCATAAAAATCCATTTTAATAAAATTCACTATAGATGTAAAATTATTTGTGTTATTTCCAATGCTGAATGATTTTTTCCATATTAAAAAAAAGGCATATCATTTTGCCTTTTGGAATGGGTAAAGGCTAGACACGTAGAACTAAGGCACTCTCCTTATTAAATGTTATATTTCTGGTAAGCACTAGAAAGTTAATGAAGACTGAGTAATCACCTACTTCAGAAAGTTCCATGAACCCATTCCAGGAGTTTATAAAACAGTGCATTTTACAGCATAGCCCATGGGTTATGATAATATGCCATCCACAGGTCATGTTCATGCCTGTTTTTTATCCAGCACAACAGACTGAAATAAAGGTGTGCGACTGATCCACTGCAGTTATTAAAGGGGCCTTTTTTCCACCAACATCATCAATCCTCTCTTATAACCATGTCTGAAATATTTCCAGCGTTCCATGTGCCATCGTTTTCCATCCCCTCATGTAACAAAGAAAAACACCTCACTGATACTTTTGTGTTCTTACACCTTATCAGGATTTTTTTTTTTTTTAAGTCCTTGTAGGATACATTCTTAGTCTAAGATTCCGTTCATTTTACTTCAGTTACATTAAAATAGGTGTCTTGCCCAAACTAGTCACATAGGCTTCCTTTGTAGTCAGAGGACAGAAGTATTTATCCTGTTATCTTTGGAGAGGACAGGACTACTGCTCTAGGAGAAACCTGAATACTCTACTACAATTTCTATCTTCTATTTAAAAGTTAAGCCACTTCATTGATTTTACTAATACGGTAGGATCAGTTAAACTAAACTGTTTTGAAGACTGCATGAGCTAACTTGAGATTCAATTGTTTGAATTCTAAATTTAGAACTGTTAAGATTATAAAAAAATAATCTGATATAAAAATGTAGATGTGATTCTAAACACAAAAACAAAAGAAAAGAATTACAGGTAGCTTAAAATATAGTAACCTAGCTTTTGTTTGAGTATCACTGAGCTTCACTAACTAAATGAAAGCAGACCTATGAAATCCCACTACATCTTTTAGAAAGGAGAAAAAAAAACCCAACAAAACCTACAGAAATTCTTGAGTAGTGTTTGGACTTCTCAAAATGCTTTTCCAACAGTTTCTACTGTGACTTCAGTTACTTCAAAGTACACTTAAGTCCATTTTGCTTTGCATCTTAAGATAGAAAACACAAGTGAGAACCTGAAAAGGCCCAACACTAAATTAAGAAAAGTATTTTCGTCATTTAAGTCTTCTAATTACAAAATGTGCGCTACAGTAATTACATCAGTGAACAAGTTTTTGAATAGTTTCCACAAGGAACAATATTTGATGGAAATTATATTCGGTGCCTTCCCCCTTCTTAATTAAGTTCTTATTCTGGCAGGAAACACAATAGAGGAGCAGCCAACTTACCTCCTTCAGGGGCTACTGGGTGGAGAACCCCTAGGTCTGGCACTAGCTTGATATTATAGCTCCCAATGCCCTTGAATTTAGCTATCAGCATGACTCCTGAGAGTCATGAAGAAGCTCCAGGCTCTGGTAACTTGGGAGCCAGAAGAGAACAGTGATAAGAATGGAAATCAGTATAGGCTACGGCTCTGGATGAGACCAAGGTTTATCAGGGCTAGTGGAAATACAGAGCAACATTGCTCTGGCATGCAAACAAGCACACTGAAAGTTAGCATAGGCAATGTTTTCTTGGCACTATGTCAGCCACTTATACATCAGAAGCTGAAGGTGGAACTTAAAGAGCTGCAGGTTACAGGTCAAGAACTATGAAGCTACTTTTCAGCACAAAAAAAATGGTGAATTTTCTGTGGGATGCAGATCAGAGGGATGCTCCACATTTAGCTTAGCAAGTTTTCCAGTCTGATGGACCAGCTGTGCATGCAGTATTTTAAAATATGAGAGGGGAAAGGTGCTTTTAGTAAAAGAAAAAGCTTTTTATTATCTGATGACCAGGAGATCTGATTTTACTTTTTTCCTTTGATTCCACTTTGCCTTTTCCTGCTCTTCGCACCCATATTCTGTCCCAGATCACTTTTCTCAAAATTCAAGGAAGACACTCAAGAGATTTCGCAGCACAGAACTGCAACAACATCCAGTCATCACATACAGAAAATTTCAGTCTCATTCATTCATTACAGTGACTCCCAGAAACAGCGTGCTAATCTACTTTATTTAAATGCCCTTCTCTGAATCACTTCTATTCTCCCTTTCCCAAAATAATTGAGCCTGCAGTTACACAAGCTGAGAAGCTTCCTGGTAAGACTCCTATTGTTTTCTTGCCCCCACAATGTAATGGGAGCAAGGAGCCCAGCACTGCTAGCAGAAGCCGAGGCTGTAGAAGCCAGGCTCTGAAACACAAGCCGTGCCACTGGGTGCACTTATTTTGGGAAGGCCAAATTGTCACGTATCAGAATTTTTTCTCCCACTTTTCTGTTTAAACTACTCATTTATTTTACAAAATGAGAAAAGGGTTTTCATGTATGCTTTGCAGCTTAAAGAATTCGTTTGTTCTGAAACAAATCACAGAACTTTTTTCCTTATTGCATTAGTTTGTTACATAAGTTTACAGCGTGCTTTGAAGACATCTTCATTCTCACTTGAAGAAACAGTTTAATGAGTTTTAGAGTGCAGAGTTTGCAAAGTGTTTGTGCCAGTAGCTACCTCTGAGGAAAAGCACTCACTGACTGGCAGAAACAACTCTCTCCATAGGTATGCCATGGCTTGCTCAGTCAACTTTCTGTATTTTTGGCCCAAGCCCCTCTAAGTTTTATAAAATTACATCATCATCATTCTGGAGTTTCACAATAATAAAAAAATCCAATGAAGAGCTTTAAAGCCACTTCCTTTGCTGCAGTTTCTAATCTTCTTTAGAATAACAGAAAGCTAATTTCAAGAAACCACATTTTGTGCTGCACCCTTAACTTGCTTAACATCAATCCTCTTCAGTTTTTCAGCATTGTGCATTTTTGTGTTAGGAGTGGGAAAGTGCACAAAGTAAACCAACCCAGAGACACTGCTGACATTTTAGAAAGTGAGTCAAGCAAGAGATTAAGATTTCAATTTATAACACTTCTGTGTTTTTATTATAAAATGATAAATAAATCAAGCAAGGCAGGGAAAGTAAATATTTTTGCAGTTGTTTACACTAGGGAAGAGGAAAGGAATTTAACATGCAATTAACCACTTAAGTGATTCTAGATATGTACCATATGGTCTTGGAATTACTTAAATTAAAGACAAATATTTCCTTTTTAAACTATTAATGCATTTGAGCTGCTTATAGCAAAATCATTTTAAACTATTTACTCTTCATCCTCTTCTCTACTCTCCACAAAGTGACTGAGGGAAGGGGCACATGGGAGGTAACAAAGAATACCAACATGAAAAACCTGTATGTATGATTCACATTGCTCTACAATCCTTAAAACCTGGATTAAAAGGCACAGAGATAGGAAAATTGATTCTATATTGTGTCCTTTGAACTGACCTTATTTGAAAAGTTGAGAGACAGTGTTACTTGTAAACATTATAACTAGTCTTTAAAGTAAAATATAAGAGATGCTCAATTAATTTTCAAACAAGTCCTTCATGCTGTAACATGTAACTCTACAAACACACAACACACCCCCCACTCTGTTACCAATTAATAGTTTTTATTACTGTCTGAGCTTTATAGATTCATAAGCCTGAGATAACTAGGATCAGATCACCATGGTTTCCTTGGGGTACAGACTCACACTGAAGCCCAAGGTTTTTATTTTACTGTACCAGTTAAACCTGATTTTAATTATTGACCTATTCTTTTCAAACAAACATCATGAATGCTGCTTAAGATAAGCTCTTACAAAAACCATTAAATATTTAAGCAACATTGTAACTGTGAAATATAATTGCCAGTACAACATCATGTAAATTATCCATACCTAAACTGGAAGATGAAATAGCTACTATTTTACATTAATGCTCCTTTATTATTTTTTTGCCAGAGCCATCCTAGACAGTGATTAAGGGGATCGTGATTCTAATCCGGAAGCTACCACAAACTGCAGTATGAATTTGAAGAAACTGCCCTTTTACCCCCTCTCAGTGTAACTGCCACGTCCTGTTAAGTGAGAATGATAATAGTTTGTCTCTCTAGTTCTTTCCTGTTTTGACTGCGATCTTTTCACAGAAAGGACAATCTCCCTCTGCATTTGTAGACTATTTCATATGAGGCCCTGTGTTTATGGCAATGACAGATTCAGTTATATCTATCACCATCAAATACAGCTCCAGTACTGCAGTCCTGGGGAAAGAAAAGGACATGTGATTTGTGAGAACAGAAGTATGTAAAACTAAACAAAGCAATCTGAGTATATATATATACATATATATATATATATATATGTGTAAGATCTATCTAAAGCACATATAATTATTTCAAAACGTTACCAGGAGATGTATGCCACTACTTCCTGCATTGTTCCTTAAAATGCTCTACTACATGGTAAACACTATCACTAAAGTATGTTTGAGTTTCATAGGGCTAACACTTGCAAAAGGAATTTCCTTAGAAGTGCTTCATATCTTATGATATCTGTAAACACTCTGCTGCTGTAGAGAGTTGCCCAGTGAATAGTGTCATATTACCACCAGAAAACAAATCTTCGCAGTACTTGCTATCAGCATTTTCTTTATCATAAAATGAACTCAACTCCAGAAAGACAGAAACCTAAACAAACCTTGAAGGGTGACCTTAAGAGCTTTTGAAAGTCCCAGCATCTACTTTAATACTGACCTCAGCAGGGCACCAATCTTTTTGAAATGGCTTTTAGCTATTAATTATTTATACAACTATCACTTCCCCAGAGTTCACTGTGCACTTCTTTATTAATCTTTTCCTCAGAGCCAGGCTCTTCAACTTGATTTTATAGTATACTTTTAAGAAGGCTCATATGAAAACTAATCCAGGGATTTGCACTTTATATAAACAACTTTAGTTTCCAACATGGCAAGGTAAAAAATTACTTTGAAGGGGTTACACAAACTTCAAGTGGTTGAGTAATGACATATGACTTCATCTCTCTTCAAAACACTCCAAAAAGGGGAGTATGAGTAACATCAATGCCTTTTCAAGTAACTGAGGAGAAAAAAAAAGTGTAAACGCAATCTTCTCTGAAGGCTCTCTGCCCTTATGGAATTAACGTCTCTGTGATCTACAACAGTGGTTTCTTTAAAACTCCCTGTAAGGGAGATCCGAGACCTACTTCCTGCTTCCTACTTAGCTGCTTCCTTCTTCCACAAATGAGGGAAAGGATTGACAAGAGCTTAAAAGATTAGGTACTAACATAATCACATTTGCTGTAAATTAAACCCTTTTCCCCTCCTACTATTTGCTTACTCATAAGAAACAAATGATCAGTCTCAATTCCAATGATTTATTTTTTTTCATAAAGGTTTTCAATACCAGAATATACTCATGTGTGCCCACATAATTTTCTCTTTGCTAGCCAAATAAACTCCATTTCCTCACCTTTCCTCATAGGCCATGTTTCCAAATCTATCATCTTTCCAAGATTGCTTCTCTGCATTTCTCCCAGTTTTTCTACATCTCTTTAAGAGGTACACACCTACTACAGGACATGATAATACCCACTGCTAAGTCCCCAACAACAAATAATAAAATATACTTTAAAACCCCAGGTATTTTCTTTAATATCATTCCATGAAAAAAAGCATGCTCTCTGCCATTTATTTTCTTTAAATACTTATGTATTCAATTGCTTTCCTAATGCAAACTAGAATAGAATAGACTATTTCAGTTGGAAAGGATCTGCAACAATCACCTAGTCGGACCGCATGACCAGTTCAGAGCAGACCAGAAGTTCAAGAGCATTTTAAGGGCATTGTCCAAATGCCTTTTAAACACTGATAGGCTTGGAGCATCAACCACCTCTCTAGGAAGCTGACCACCATCTAGGTAAAGAAACACTTCCTAATGTCCATCTGAACCTCCCCTGGTGCAGCTTTGAACCATTACCACGCATCCTATCACTGGATATCAGGGAGAAGAGCTCAGGACCTCCCTCTCCACTTCTCCTCAGGAAGCTGTGGAGAGCAATGAGGTTACCCCTTAGCCTCCTTTTTCTCCAAGCTAAACAAGCCCAGAGTCCTCAGCTGCTCCTCATAGGACATTCCTTCCAGCCCCTTTCACCAGCTTTTTGCCCTCCTCTGGACACATTCAAGGACCTTCACATCCTTCTTAAATGGTCCAGAACCGGGCCCAGAACTCACACAGTACACACACACTGAATACAGTGGGACAATCACTTCTTTTAACTGGCTGGTTACGCTGTTTGATGCACCTCAGGATGCGGTTTCCCCTCGTGGCTACCAGGACACACAGATCACTCCTATTGAGCCTGCTGTTGACCAGCACCTCCAGATCCCTTTCTGCAAGGCTGCTCTCCAGCCACTCCTCTCCCAGTTTATACTTGTGCTTGGCATTATTCCATCCTAGGTGCAGAATCTGGCATTTGGACTTGTTACTTTTCATACCATTAATAACAAATTGGAGCACTGGGCTGTCTAAATCCCTCTGCAAGGCCTCTTGTCCCTCAAGTCAGTCAACAGCACCTCCCAGTTTGGTATCATCCGCAAACTTGCTATGGTACACTCAACTCCTGCATCCAGGTCATTGATTGAACATATTGAACAGCACTGGCCCTAAAACTGAGGCCTCAGGAACACCACTGGTGACCAGCCACCAGCCAGATGTAGCCCCACTCAGTACAACCCTTTGAGCTCTGCCCTTCAGCCAGTTCTTTACACAGCACACTGTGAACCCACACTCTGACAACTTGTCCAGAAGGATACTGTATGGAACAGAATCAAAAACCTCATAAAATCCAGAAAAAATACATCTACCACCTTTCCTTCATTCACTAGATGTATGACCTTACCAAATTAGGGTATTAAATCAGTTAAACAGGACCTTCCTTTTGTGAACCCATGCTCATTTTGCCTGATGATCACACTGTTCTTTAAATGCCTTTCAGTAGTACCCAGTATAACCTTCTCCATAATTTTTCCAGGAACCAAGGTTAGACTAACAGCTCTGTAGTTTCTGGGTCTTCCCTCTTGCCCTTCTTTTAAATTAGAATGATATTGGCCAGCTCCCAGTCAGCAAGGACATCCCCAGACTTTTGGTAGATGATAGAGAGGGGTCCTACCAGAACATCCACTAACTCCATCCGAACTCTGTGATGAATCTCATCAGGCCCTGTGTTCTGGTGAACATTCAGCTGATACAGCTGGTCCCTTACAATTTCAATGTCCACAAATGGAAAGTTCCCACACTCGTGGTCCTCCAACTCAGGGAAGCTGGCAGCCCAAGGTCTCTCAGTATTGTCAAAGACTGAGGCAAAAATAAATAAATAAATAAATAAATAAAAACCAAAAGGATCAAACGCTTCTGCTTCTTCTTCATCTCTATAAATCAGATGACCACCTTCAACAAGTACTGGTCCAATGTTTTCTTCAGACCTCTTCTTGCTGTTAACATACTTTAAAAGACCTTTCTGTTATCTGAAACATCACTGGCCAGTTTTAACTCTAATTGAGCTTTGGTCTTTTGTGTCTTCTCCCTGCACATAAAAACCATAGCTCTCTTCTGAGAAGCCTGAGCTTGCTTCCAGAGGTCATATAGTTTTGTTTTCCTCCTGAGCTCCACGAGAAGTTCCCTATTCAGTCAAGCTGGTCTTCTGCCCCACTTGTTTGACTTACAACACAGCGATCCAAATTCTCCAGATCATTTAAATTTTACTTTTCATTATTTCTGCAATTTTTGTCAACTGAAGGAGCTTTTATAAATACTATAAATAAATTCTCATTCAAATCATTAAAAACACAGAACTGCAGTAGCTCCTGGACAGACTCCTGCTGACTTCCACTTAAAATGTCCCAGTCTGAAACTACGCTTTCACCTGCTCCATCAGCATGGTTTCAACATGTTGTCTCAGTCATAACTCCATTTTGCTTATAGAATTACAATTTTCAGGTGTCAGAAAGCTTGCTAAGTCTAGACTTATGCTATCAAGCACTTCCTGCCTATTCCCAAGGTCAATCAAGTTATTAAGAAGGAAAGTGGGTTTCTCCAGCTCAGATGGTTCTTAGCAAAACCGTGGTTATTTTGCTCACTTGATTGTTCTCAAGATACTTATGAGCTGCTTAATAATTGGTTTTACTACTTGAGTGACAAAGTCTGAATAATTAGCCTACAGTTCCCAAGTTCTCCTCCCTTCATGAGAGTAGTTATCATAATAGCAGTACCACTTTTTCATGACTTTGTGAGTGATAATTCCTCCATGTCAGTGACCTGACTGTATCTAATCTTACTATTTTGTCCCTCTCATTCCTTAATCTCAGTTGTGCTTCTATCCACCTCAAAAATTATATTCATTACTTACCTGATCAAAATTCATTTATTTTTTAAAAACACTGAGGCAGTGGCATGGAGTATTTCTGCTTTCTCTGACATTAGTTGCTGTTCTCTCCCCAACCCTCCTCTTATTTTTTCAGTAGATATGGAATTTTATTACCTTCACAACTTGCATTTTGCAGCTCAGCATTCTTAGACTTCTTGTTCTGAATACTTGAATTCTTTTAGTAATTACCTTTAGTTATAAAATTATTTCTATTTATTTTTATGATCTTAATAGAGTCTTTAAAGGGCTTGCTCCCTTATTACCAAATCTTTCTGCACCAGGACAGTTTGTGTCTTTGGTTCAGTGTTTCTGATAACTACATAATGTCTTTTGAATCATCATACTTAGCTATTTTCCAGTTCCAGCAACTAACTGGCAGCCTTCCTCTTTCTGATGCATTGTTTCTAATCATTATTGACAACTTTGGTTTTTAAGCTGCTCAAAACTTCCACAGTTTTGCTTTTGGCTCAGTAAAGCTCATCCTGTCTTCCGTTTTTCATGCTTTTATATGGCTTCTACTTTTCTTATAACATCCTTTTCTCAGATATTCAAGAGTACAGGTTTTTTTCTCCCACTCGGTTCTTTTTAGCATCTTATTTAGTAGGACAATAAATTTTATCCCTTCATCCTCTACCCAATATTGTTCATTTAAGAGCTCTTTGCCAACAGCACCAATTCTACCTTTCATCTGTTCTTTTTCATTTCCTTTAAGTTAGCTTTCAGTTTTGCTTAGGTTCTAAGGTTACATTAGTTTAACTTAATAAACCTAAGACAAATTTGGGAAGATTTTAGATAAAATGAATGTTAAGTGAAATCACAGTTTAAAATTTAATAGGCAGCCACTACTTAGCCTTTCTTACCAATAATTTCCAGATTTATGTTCACGGCTTGATTAAAGTTTTCAGAAATCAAAACCACTTCTACCTGTGAAGGTTAAGGGTTATCACTTATTTATTTTAAGACAGCTGCCTCATCACTTGCCCAGTCTGACTGTGTTCTCTTTTATATAGTGTTACCGATATTCACACAAAGTGTTATACAGAACCGGAGTTAAAACTATGCATTAGCAGTCATTCCAAAGACCTAACAAGAAATCCTAAGACCACAGCTACCACAGTGACACAGGTGACAGATTGAATAACAAGATACTTCACTCAAACTGCCAGCCAGCCCTCAGTAGGCTGAGGGCCAGGCCTGTTAAAAATAGTACTCACCTTTTCGTTGCGGCACCACTATGCAGAGCGATCATGATCAGTACAAGACTGTGATAGAGAACTTCAGAAACCACACTGTCTCCAGTTTTGGCCTCTGGCTTATCTAACAGAACTAAGCATGAGGTCAGGTCAACTTCAAACCCCTAAGAATCATAGAATCATTCTGATTGGAAGAGATCTTTAAGATCATCAAGTCCAACCATTAACCCAGCACCACCAGGTCACCACTAAACCATGTCCCTAAGCACCATATCTACACATATTTTAAAGTACCTCCAGGGATGATGACTCCACCACTTCCCTGGGCAGCCTGTTCCAGTGCTTTACAACCCTTTTGATGACAATTTTTTTCCTAATATCCAACCTAAAGTACCCATGGCACAAACTTGACACCACTTCCTCTTGTCCTATCACTTGTTACTTGGGAGAAGAGACCACCCCCACCTTGCCACAACCTCCTTTCAGGTAGCTGTAGAAAGGGAGGAGGTCTCCCCTCAGCCTCCTTTTCTCCAGGCTAAACAACCCCAGTTCCCTCAGGTACTCCTCAGAACACTTGTGCTCTAGACCCTTCACCAGCTTTGTTGCCCTTCTTTGGAAATGCTCCAGCACCTCGATGTCTGCCTTGTAGCGAGGGGCCAAAAACTGAACACAGTATTCCAGGTGCAGCTTCACCAGTGCCACGTACAGCAGGATTATCACTTCCCCAGGCTTGCTGGTCACTCTATTTCTGATACAAACCAGGCTGCCATTGGCTTTCTTGGTCACCTGGGCACACTGCTGGCTCATCTTCAGGCAGCTGCCAACCAACACCCCCAGGTCCTTTTACACCAGGCAGCCTTCCAGCCACTCTTTCCCAAGGCTGTAGTGTTGCATGGGGTTGCTGTGACCCATGTGCAGGACCTGCCACTTGGCCTTGTTCAACCTCGTAACACTGGCCTCAGCCCACTGATCCAGTTTGTCCAGACCCCATTGTAGAGCCTGCAAGGCAAAAGAGGCATACAGCTGCTCTTTTGCTCTCAGGTTGTCTTTAACAAAATGAAAAGGAGGTTTGAGCACATGGTGACAATGTGTGATGCAGAAACTATTTCTCTTCGCAGAGAAGCTAGTTCTCTTCAGCTAGTGACACCAAATCCTCTTCAGATGACCAACCTCCCAGATTTCCCTGTTATGCCTCCTTTATATGTGCCCTGTTAATGAAATCCTTGTGTTATCAGCACCCATGGCAAGCCACATCTTCCTGTAGTGCCTGACAGCCTCCCAGAGCAAGCACTCCAAATGTCTGGTTGTAACTCCTCCATCGATTTCCTTTGTCAGGAACACGACAGACACAATCCCAGCAAGTTAAGACACAGACCTAGGTGGAGCCTTCTAAGGTCAGGATCCCTGTCTGGGCAGAGTCCCCCCAGCTGCAGGAAGAAGAAAGACTAACAACCACATTGGTGATACGCCATTTTTCATACACTTCTTCCCTCTAGGGTATCTATAACAATACCAGCCTTGTTTTCTGTTGGCAAACTTGGCTGGCTAACGTATTTGGTCTCACAGGTGTTTTTGGTCTCTCCAACCTCTGGCAACCATAGGCCATTAAGAAGTTCTCATGCTACCAAAGAATCCTGTACTCTGGACAAAAATATATAAGCATATTTAAACCTATAACCTGATCTAAATTTTAGGCCAACAGTAGAGGTGGTCCTTCTGAACTAATACGTACTTAACAGGCTAGAGCAAAAAGGCATATAGCAAAATATTTAGTGTTCCAAAAAATATCAAAAGGCTCCCTACATACCAACGCGTTCCCTCCTATCAAATGTAATTATAATGATGTATGTGGGTTAATTCCAACAATGCACTTTGTACTCAAGTACCACACAAGAAATTATTCTGTTTCTGGAAGAAAAGCTCACTGCAAGGCCACCGAATTTTAAGAAGTACAAAATGGACTACTTGACAGCAATGTAAAAAAGAATACAAATTCACCATGCCTCACTCTTCAAAGCCATTTTTCCTCACAGTCACAATTGAAACCAGCATCTCACCAAATTTCCAGATTAGAATGAAGCTACTATGATGGACAGACAATGAACGTGTAAATTCACAACATTTTTTTTGAAAATAAGAATCAATAAATCAGACTAATTCAATACTTTACAAAGAAAATTCAGGTATGATGATTTGAGGAGCTGGTGTTTATTGTAAATCCACTACACTATTGGGAACTATTTGCTGTACCTGCAGGGAGCTGTAAACTCCACTATCACTCCAGAGCCTGTTTACCCTGTGTCTCCCTTTTTGTTACGATATGGAACTGAAACCTATAGCAGGAATTATTATGCTTGGCACAGGACTAACAATGGCGTATCATTAAGTTTTGATGACTGTCTCAAAGGAAAGTAGTTTTCAAGTCTGAACTTGAGGGATAGGCAGGGGACTAAGCAACAGAATATGGGGAGAAACTTTGATCATGTCTCAGGTTGATCAAAGGGTCACCTGATACTTTTTTAAAAGTCTCTCTGGGCATCCTGGAGACAAAGGTAGAAGAGACCAGGGGAGATACTCTAAAAGCAGACAGTGTTATCAATTACAAGGCAGGCCATAGGAAATGGAAACTGGCTTCACAAGAGATGAGAAATAAGCTATAATTTCTCATCTCTTGTGAAGCCAGTGAAAACTTTGGAGCAAAAGCAGAGTATTGAGTACCCCACAGTGCACTGATTTTGGCACTAAGTACATTCAGGAAGAAATGGCAAGAAAATGTGTGGTCATTATGATTTAGTTTATCTTGCTTTCTTAGAAGAGTCAAAAGGAAGACTGAATGCATTTTAAAGGCATCACAAGGACTCAAGAATCCAGCCCGCGTAAAATTTCTATTCATTTTCCAAGCTCAGTAACTCAAATCTCCTCTGGCAACAAAACCGCCAGACGCTACAAAAACCAGGCAGATACATTTCCTTGCCCCCTGCCTGGCAGTCATCAGCTTCTGGATTCGGTAATAGAGCACAGAAATCCCAGTGGAATTTCATGCTCCAGGAGCCAGCAGCAAATCCTGTGTACTTAAGCAACGGCCAGCCAGAAATTGAGATTTGCATTCTTCAGGAAAACAAAGTCTCATGGAGTGCTGTTTCTCTGTGCTTCTGTCTGTCTACAGTCTGCTCCATTCTTCTTTTCTGCCTTGCATGTGGCACTAGCTTCTGCGACCCTTTGTGTCAATGCAGCCAATGTAAATAGTACTGCATGTGGTGCCAACTGAGGCAGTGCTTGTAAAGCTGATCTGAACAGCAAATGCAGGCTTTGACAGGATTGTCTTCCAACTATCCCTCCTACTGTTGGCACATAAGGCATGGTATTTGCTAAGGATACTTTAGTTTACCTTAAAATAAGTATCACTACATAGGTACAGCAGCATTTACTTATTAAGTGTACTTTATTGAAAGTACTGTAACAAAAAGATGAATACAAATTGTCCTGTATCTAAGTTGTGTCTCAGAAAGACAGAAATTCATCTGCTGAAAACACATGATATGGCTTTACTTCAGAAAATGAGTCTGCACAATGAAACTGAAGCCCAAGTACATTCAGAAGCTATTTACTAAGTTTACCTGCCTGTGAAGAGCAGTAAGAGGGAATTAAGGTTTATCAGGAGGAGATAATAATGGATGCTTGTGTAACACTGACAGGCACATTAATGCAGTTAAGATCTTCACTAAGAAAAAAATACTTTTACCCAACACTATTAACTTAAGATATAAAAGCCTGACTTCTCTTCATAATTGAATCTGAAGCTATAGAAAGGAGATAAAATTCAAATAATAAAAATACTTCATTTTTTCTGACAGCCAAATTACAGATGAGATCTGTATTTCAATGTCTAGCTCTGAAATTAAATGAATGGAAGATGAATATACTCTCTTCACTAAAACCAACTTTTACTTTCAAGACATTTTTCTTTTTTTATCTAGACTCCAAATTAAACTGGAAATATATCTTAAGTTCAGAAGACAAAGCAGCAATGGACAGCAAGTCAAATGACAGATATTAAGTACTCTACAGAGCACTAGCATTTTTCTAATGTAATTTTTCACTAAGTTTTCCTGAAATTTAAATTGGTTTGTAGTTCTTGACTAGACACACTAATTCTACATTCAATAAATGTAAAGAACATAGACTTTCTGACAATTCAGATGTTCACTTGATGTGTCCCTTTATATTGAGGCTATGCTTACTACAAAATGTTACATTCTTTCGAAGGCAACAGCTAAATAAAAAAATATTTTAAATGGAACACAAGCAGCAGGCTAACTTTCAAAGCACAGAACTGCTCCATTCACTGGATAATTAACACCTATGGAGAAATGGTTTAAAACAACACTTAAGAAAATGTTAAGTACTCCGATGACATCTTGCTTCTACTTCTCTGTCTTTGCCAGGCCAGCAGAGGCAGTACAGTTTCGCCAAGGAAAGGGCTGGAGCACAGATCTCCTAACACCCTTCTCAGAGAAAGAAAGTCACATTTTTCATAATGAGAAAAGCATTATTTCCTGAGAAGCAGAAAACAGAGAAAGGATCTGGGGATTCCAATCTAGGTGTCTAACAGTGATTCGGGCCATGCTCTGGCTGGGAATTCAGCTCCAGACAGCCCAGGAAATCTCATGTCATCTATGCAGACTGCACCTTTGGACATCACATGAAATACAGAACAAATTGCACAATTACTCCTGATGACGATCAAAATTCCATAGCTCAGTAGAACTGAAGGCTTTAGCACTTTTAGATGCTACATGAAAGGATAAGTGACATGCCAAAAGTCACAGCGGTACAGTGAGAAAAACTTACTTCCAAGTCCTACTTCATACTGACTTGCTCTCATGTGCTGACACTGACGGCATGCAAACACCAATATGCACCACAGTGTTTTGCTGCCTTTTACAAACAGTCATTTGCAGAGCTAGGATTAACCATCTTTCTGAAGCACTGCTTCCAGTGCCTTCCTTAATAAGAAAATAAAAGAAAAATTAAGTTTCAAGTTTAGCATGTCAAGACTACACCTGTACAGATACATTAATTAAATTTTGATTTTTAGCTGAAAAATCCTACTATTCTATGCTCTGGATAAAGTGGCTGAAATAAAGAAAGGTTTTTTAACATAGCAATAGAACGATAAGCATGTGAATGTGAGGGGCAGGGGTCAGGGAGACGTAGGGGTATTGATATGCTATCAAAGAGAAGGTGTAGCTTATACAGTCAGTATGTTTCTACTCACTGTATTAGGTACATACGGCAATCCATAAACTCTCTCCTGTGTTTCCTTTAAAATTTCTGTGGTTGACTTTTTTAGAGGATGTTTCCCATGGTAGATTTGGTCCAAGGCAGCATAAAATACCTGAAGAGATAAAATACACATTTGTCTTTGGCACATGGCATTGGCATCAAATAACTAAAAAAGACAAATAGAAAAGAACATGAGAGAGAGAACAGGGAGAGGGAAGAGTTTAACTATACATGTTTTTTGTAAATCATCTACTTTTAGTATAACATATAAGGAGAGAAACAGGTTTCTGGAGTACAACCACCACCACCATCATGATGTATCATAAATTTGTGTTTAGATCACTGAGAACACTGGCAGTACTAAATCACCTGCATTTTAAAATATGATTAATATCTGTCCCTAAAGCCCTTCAGCAATCCTTGCTTTGAAAAGAATATTTAAAAATAGATTTAATAAAAAGACTTAAAGTTATTTGAGCGGACACAGCAAAACAAGCTATTCTAAGACATGTGCATGCAACCCTGAGAACATATCAGACCTGCACGGACAAGTTACAGCCCAGGCAGTGAACATATGAAGGTGCACATGGAGCTGCTGATGCCCCTGAGTTTCTGCTAGAGCACTCAAACAGTGTAGTACTAAGGCAGATGTTTCATTTGCTTTAGCTCTCACAGCCAGAGCAATAAATTGCTGCAGTGTGAGCTTAGCCTGAGATCACGCTGCACCAGGAGGATACTTTGCCAGAGGTAAGAGCTGGTTCAAAGGCAATTTTTGTGCAGAAGCATTTCAGCTATGGCAGAACACAGATACATAACTAAATTACTGAGGTGTTTAGAGATCAGGGAAGCGGAACCAATAGAAAGACTTTTCAAGGAAAAAATAGCAGAGCAGAGTATCCGGAACCCTAACAGCAAACATGAAGTAGGTATGGAGAGAAGACGGTGCCAAAGCTCAGTGTGTGCCATTACTGGAAAAAAATGCAGCTTTTTTATTTGTTTGTTTGTTTTGTTTTGTTTTAAATATGAAGGTTTCCTATTCTGTGGAAGTGCAGGAAAGACAGAAGAGGACAGTCACTGCCGTGTAACACAAGATATTTTTGAGATGTTTCGTGGATCCAGCTATTTAAGCCAAAGAGTTCAGGTCAGGCCATGCTGTGGCAGGCACATTTCACAGCAAAACTGACAGTAGGGAGCCTCAAAAAGCTGTTCTGCAAGGGATGACGAAAAATTACTTGGCTAGAAATCCAGGCCCAGTCACACTCCCAGGGACACTGTAATACCATTAGCCGTGAGATAAAAACACTGTTTTAGGAATTATAACCATGAAATGCAGAAATTTCATGGAGAAAAGGCTGGAGACATTCTCCATCCATGGAGAATACCTCCAAACACCCATAAAGAATGGACGTTTTATGCGATCTGAATAACACAATCCTTTCAACCTGTGAAAAGATTCTTAACTCTTTAATAATTTATCAGAATTCAGCATTTATTTTATTCGGGCTTGATACAACACATACTTTCACCAAAATCGTGACTGTTTCTGAAGGACCATACTTCTTCTGTTTGAATAAACCGCCTTCTAACACAGAGAAGCTGTCTTCTTCATAGACTCACAGTATCATAGAACAGTTTGGGTTGGAAAGGACCTTAAAAATCACCTAGTTCCAACCTCCTGCCATAGGTAAGGACACCTCCCACTAGACCAGGTCTCAAAGCCCCATCCAGCCTGGCCTTGAACACTTCCAGGGAGGGAGCATCCGCAGCTTCTATAGGCATCCTCCTCCAGTGCCTCACCACCCTCACAGTAAAGAATTTCTTCCTATTTTATAATCTAAATCTACCCTCTTCCAGTTTGAAGCCATTACTCCTTGTCCTATCACTGCAAGCCCTTATAAATGGCCTCTCCCCAGCTTTCTTGTAGGCACCCTTCAGGTACTGGAAGGCTGCTATAAGGTCTCCCTGGAATCTTCTCCAGGCTGAACAGCCTCAACTCTCTCAACCTGCCCTCATAGGAGGGGTGCTCCAGCCCCTTGATCATCTTTGTGGCCTTCCTCTTGACCTGCTCAAGTAGGTCTGCATCTTTCTAACACTGGGGACCCCAGAGCTGGATGCAGTACTCCAGATGCTTTCTCACAAGGGCAGAGTAGAAGGCTAGAATCACCTCCCTTTTCCTCAGGATCACGTTTCTTTCCTTTGACAGTGTTTGTTGACAAATGCTAAATGTCAAAATTTATTTTTTCTAAGAAAAAATGAAAGATATAAGGAGAGAGGTGAAGAAGCCATGACCTGCAAGAACTACTCCTGAATTTCCTGCTTACTTCCTACATGGCTAATGAGGAGAAAAGAGGTCAGTAAAACCTAAACTTGCACAATCAGCCACCAACAGCATTTCAAGTTTTGTGACCCAGATAACAACACTGAACAAGAGATGCAAGCACTGATTAATATTGTCCATCTACAAACCCAGAGTAGGCAGCAAATTATCAGTTCAGAGCATAACTCAGAAAGACACTGTACTAAATGGCAAACAATTATGAGGATTTTTTTTTTTTACAACCAAACTCTGCAAACATGAGGAACTTCAGCATCTGACAACAGATCTTAGCATCCTGCTTCAGCCCAGCATGGTTCTCTTTTTCCTACCTCCCAGCTTTGTTAGGGCCTGTTTGCAGCTGCTCTTCAGTGTTCCTCACAAGATGGAGTGGACTACATTGCAGTGAACCTTCTTTAAAGTAAAATTTGGAGTTAAGTGATTTGTGCTTAGGGAACTGGAGCAAAAGCTCAACTCACAGCTAGGCAGAGGGGAGATGTCAGCTGAAGGCCAGTGAAATGGACTGCCTAAAGAACAACGTGGTGATAGGGAAACGAGTTATTGAAGCCAGCTATGAGCTTCCCCCCAGTCCTGGCACATGTAAAGCGTGGGAAGAAAGCTATGAGCCAGGCCACCTGGACACCATAGTTAAAACAAAAAAAATACTAACCTATCCCTGAAAATAACATTGAACGAACTTACTGGCCATAATCATTCCTGTATACAACTAACATTC
>WUAM01000431.1:34240818-34279212 GCA_024336885.1 Actenoides hombroni
GGGAAACGAGTTATTGAAGCCAGCTATGGGCTCCCCCCCAGCCCTGGCACAACTAAACCGTGGGAAGAAAGCTATGAGCCAGGCCACCACGACAGCATAGTTAAAAAAAAAAAAATAATAATCTATCCCTGAAAATAAACTTGGATGAACTTCATGGCCATAAGCATTCCTGTCTACAAATAACAGTTCTGTGTGTTTACACAGACCTTAAAATGGGAAAGGAAGACACATCCCAGGACCACAGGATTTTAGGTAATGCTGCTGAGGAGAGTGCTAACACTTAATACTAAGCAGTAGCTAGAGGATGATTTCTAGTTTCAGTAAAACACATTTCCCAAAAGACCTAAGAATATAAAAAGGGCATCAAATAGTTATCTATCTTCATACTGTCTTTCTATTTTGCTCTGACACTGGTATTTATTAGTTTCACTTGATTCCAGTTCTTTTTAGCTTCTTGTCTGCTTAACAGTATTAATATGTAAAAAGGTATGCATTTTCCAGTCAAGTTACTACTACTACTGACTGAAAGACTCTGGGACTCAATCTGCATGGCAAAAACATTATGAAAAGGTGCATGGATTCTCCTGTCTTTCCCCCTGAGTAATTGATTACATGAGCTGGAAAAAAATGCAGAGGCACTATAAGTACAATGAAAAACCAACATCATTTCTTATCTTCACATGCCAATAGACTTACTTTCTGAACAGACCACAAAAGAACCACAAAAGAGGCATTTTCCTCATGCTGGAAAATTTGTAAGCATATTTCGTTCTTTTAAAGGTCAAATATGGCTTACATAGCATCTAGTTGTCAATATAGAATATACTCTTTGCAAAGTCTGAAGGAATGGTATTAGAGTTTTCACAGTTTTTTTCAGGTATATACATTAGTAGTACATATATACTTTGGCATCTACTGAAATATGTTTTTCTCCAATGAATTATTCTTTTAAATCTGCATGAGTAACAACACCCTTCTACAAAGAAATGTATGAATTTTATATCTGCCATGCACTCAACTTCTCGGGAACATTTTTGAATTAATAAACAGAATGGTTCTGCCAGTCTGTCTCTGAAATGAGTGCACATTTCTGTGGCTGTTACATTTGGAATCTCCAAAAACGTGGTGCTGAAAGTAGGAAAAGAATAATATTATTCAGTGCAGCATTGTGGTCGTTTGGCATGGTTGAGACTGGTTGAACATTAATTACACGAGTGATTTGAGGGAACGCAGCCTGTTTAATCAATGCATCATTGCCAGCATCAGTCAATCATTAGGCACCCTCAAGAATGTAAGACCACCAGAAGTGGGTGTTCTCTCCCCAGTTCTAAAGCTGTGGGGTCTGGAGTCATTCCAGGACAGACCCTACAGAGACTCCAGAACAGCTGAGGGCCAACAGTAGCAGGGGGATTGCACAGGGGGACTAATGCAATGATCTCTTACTGATTAATTAATTAATTGATGATCCCTCTCCGTGCCACAGGAGAGGGAGGCCATGTCACTTGTTAATATATTTGTGACTCACAGTGTTCTTGGTATCCCAGCCCATTTAATCCCCACACTGTCAATTTGTTCTCAAATCTTGACAAGGTTATAGCAAATACATATTCAAAGTTGAAAGGAAATCTGCCAGATCTATATGTAGCTGTTATGGACACACCAGAAAAGAATGGGTGCATGTGAAAGCACTTGATCTACACTTCGGTGGCTACTAGGCTGTACATTGGTGAATTATTCTGTGTTGGCAGACTTCACAAATTATACATTTTATTTCAACCCACAATTGTTTTTTAATAAATAAATAACTAAATAAATAACTATTCCTTCCTATATGATTAAATTATATTCTTGCCCACATTCTTTCTGGATTCTCAGCTATCTCTGTATGAGAACCTTTCAGAGCCAGAAGAGTGTAGTTCAAAATCAGACCTGCAGGGAGGGTGCAGTTATTTTCCTGTCACAGAGGTCTACCCACAGGTAACACCCTCCTTGTTCACGCCTGCATAGCCAACACTGGACACTGACAGCATCATTCAAAAATCCGTTACATTCAACCAATTAAAAATAGATCTACACGCTGAAAACAGTCTTAAATCTGGTTTTGATCAGAATAACTGACATGTATACATTTACAGGTTCACGCTCCAGTATTCTGATTAGTTTTAAATCACTATAAATAACTGCACAAAGCAAACTGCAAATATTTAACTAAGTTTTTCTTTTAAATCAAATTCAGTTAACCAGCATTGCTCATATTGGGAGACAGGTTTGCAATCATTTGGGTATGTTTCAAAGTGAAGAATTAGAAAGATCTGGTCTTTACATTTGTTTCTTTCCACATCTCAGAAATAATGGCTACCCTTTCTTTATTAAGGTACAAGAATAGTTATCTCACCTAAACACTAGATAAACTGTAAAAAGACAAATTATATGCTTCTGGCTTAAATAAAAACAAAGAAGAAAATGAAATCAGAAAAGTCACACAGCAGAAGCTTGTTGTGTACTAAGTGCAGCCAAAGTCTCAGTGTAGAAAAAAACTTGGCTGGATGCTGATGCTACTGTTCACAGCTGAGAACTGCTGTTGCAGGACTGAACAAACCTAAATACCCATTTTAGATAGTACCTTAATTTCTTCTACTTCCTTTGGAGAAAAGCAACACTGATAGTCTGTTTATCGGAGTGACTGATCAACCACATCTACCCACAGAAAATAAAGGTTTATGAGTTTAATTATTGCTCTTCACACTGTGACAAAAAATTCTTACAGCATTATAGCTCTGCCACCAATTTTGATGGCAGTAACAAATTGCCACTTTCATAGTGGAGGTGCAGAAGACAATTCAAGTCTCATTCTAGTAAACAAACAAGTTGGTTTGATTTTACTAAGGTGGCCTGTATCTCTCAGTCCTGGTACACTTTAATGATACAAAGGTATGTAATAACTTCCTCTACTGCAAGCTCTCCTTAAATGATTTCATTAATTTAAGAATTCAATCTTAAATGACATTTGGGAATTGTGATAATCCAATCATTTTCAAAAGCTTGTTTTTCACAATATTTTCCTACAGATTCAGTCATTTAACTTTAAGCAGACAGCACAGAATACGTTCACAAAAACAAACATGAAAATTAGTATGAAACTGAATGGTCACTATCTTGCATGCAGTTAGACAACGTGTCTACATTAATATAAAAATTTAGGAAAATTTTTATATTAATAGAAAGCAAGTTCTGGATAGAGAGTAGAGACCAGAGTGCAAAGAACATACCTGGAGTTGCATATCAGCTGCAGCACACACCTTTTTGGACTCACACAGTCTTGATACCATGTTTTTTGGTAGTGGCTTGAATTTAAAAAATAAATAAATAAATGTCAGAACATATTTAGAACTGTGATATACTTGCAAATAGTATGCTTATTACTAGAAAAGGCTGGAGACACACACACACACAAAAAAGGAAATAAAAAGACTCCTGGTGGTAAGAAAAACCCACCTGAGGTGCTTTGCATTGAGGAAGGAAATATCATTTGCTAAACAAGGTATTAAATAGGGAATTTAGATATCAGCAGTAATTTACATAGCAATCAAGAAATCACTGTGTCTCAGTGTTTGTTTTTCTATAAACTGATCCTATGTTCCCTTACATGCCTATTAAAAGTATTATGACTATCTTCACAGATAAAGAACAGATGGGGCAGTTAAAGTCCTCCCAGGTCATCCTGAGTAGTTTGCAAAAGTAGGTATTAGAACAGTCTCCTGTTGGTCCCTGAGCATAGTTCACCTAGGTTTACACAGAGGCCTACATAACTCCCACTGAGCTGGCAGGGTTTTCATAACTTTAACTGGGACAGCATCAGGCCTTCTACTCTAACCCACATAAAAATATTTGCTCATACTGAACAATAATTATCTACCCTTTGAAAATTTTAACAAAGTTGAATTTATTCCACATCTATGGCAACAAAATTATCTATGCCACCACAGGCTGAAAGTCAGAGACATTTTTCAAGTCATTAGGCAAACTATTTTTGACTTTCTATCCAGATGTCTACAAGTCCATTCAAAGACTTTTTTAATGCCAGATTTTTAAGAATACCTGTATATGAATGCTGAACATCACACTTCTGCTTTCTGAAGCTTGTCAATAGATGTTTTTTTCAAGCAAGCATATTCTTTTTTTTCCTAGAAGTTTTATTAACTGAACAAACTAAATGTTGTTAAAATAACTTGGATCATGCTAACATATTAAGAAACTTACTACAAGTTGTACAATGTAAATACAGATGTTTAGTGTTACGCTGAACTCTAAAAGCATGCCTACACTTTTACAGTGTGTTGAAGTTTTTAAGAAATAATACTACAGATTCTGATGGCAGAGCCACATGTTTAGATTCTGTGCAAATGATGTGACTTCAATACGATGTTAATGCTCACAGAGTAAAAATCCAGCTCCAGAGAAGTTACAAATAATTGAGGAAAATGTTATCGGTTAGCTCTGTGGAATCTTGAAGTTAAAGCAGATAAGAAAAACTCTCAAGTTGCACAGCTGTTTTATCCAGTAGCTTGCCAAGGTTTGTAACCTCTTCTCCAAGACAAATCTTTGCTGGGTTAAGACTGGGATAGAACAACACCCATTATTTTGCCTGTCATAAAGGTGCACAGCTGTTAAATTTCAAGACAGAAAAATGAACCAATGAACATGAAATCTGTCCTACAGTATATCCCTGTTAGACCAGTACTTATCCTTCCCAAATACAAAAATCCTGTTTCAAGTTACGTGGTGATTTTAGACTACTAGGGTTAAATGGGCAGTTATCCACAGTAATAAAGATTTTAGTAACTCACTACCTTGAGGTTCCATACTGGATTTAATATTGTTCAAAATACTACTTAATTATGTAGAAAAGTTACTAAGGCAAGAAGCAAAGTAGAAAAAGAATTAAAAAAAAATATTTAGGTTGGACAATTCTTCTTCCAACTCTATGCACATGTCTTGTCTCATCCTCTTACACAGAGTAAGGTATGCACTTCGATGACTTTTCATCTTGGAACTAAAGCACACATCGGTTTGCAATAACTGTTTCAGCTGTCATGCAAGAAACTATAGAATTTTGAACAAATTTTGTTATTAAGCACCAAACTTATCAGCAAGTTTTAGCAGCTTTTTGGATGCTTTCATTTCCTAGTGAAGTACTGCAGTATGAAATTAAAAAAAACCCTGCTTTCTTCTAGAGTCACCTGCATTTTGCATATGGTAGAGTATGAAAAAACTAGATGGAAATTTTTAAACTGTAGTTTGCTGGTGTTAAATAAAACTGAACATCCAAAAGCTTGGCAACAGCAAATGCATATATTTTACAGCTAATATAAGAGTGTTAAAGCCAAGTGCACTCTTACCAGTAAGGTCAAACCAGATCTTTCAACATAATGGATTTTCAGTTTTATATTTTGGCTATATTAAATGATGGTAAGAGGAAGTTAAGCACACAGACTTTCAGCTGGTACACAAAATAAACAGAACAAAAGGCACTAAGACTTTTCTAGTTGGCATTTTGGTAAACCACAGTCCCAAAGATCCTCAGCTGAATTGCGAAATCCAAGTTTGCAATTCACTGGGGCACAGAACAGCAAGGTTTGGCGATGTGGACAGAGTTTGTACGCTCCCCAGGAGAGTTGGTCACATCCAACCCTGCTGAAGAAACAACTGAAGCAGGTCTAGTTCTCAGTTCAGAGCTGAGCATTTCTTACAGCTCTCCACCCAAGAGAGTCTTGCCTTCTTTTTTTTGACTGTACTGGAAGTAGCTGACCTCAAGCCAGACAGAACTGCTGAAAAGGCAGCCTCTGCATTCAACTATCTCTCCCTTACATTCTGCTACATCTATTCTATTCTTTGAAATCTTGAGGAGAGACACAGAACGATCATTAGTAATGTACTAAAAATCTCTTTGCACAGGAGATGTCTTAGCACCACCTTCTAGCAACCAAGTAAAATGGAGGCAATACTAAAAGCCTCCAAGAAAATCTTTTACGCAGCCATGTGAACATCAAACAGTGTACAACCACTCTACCCTGCAGATAAAGTTCTACTGTTTGAGCAGATTAAAATCAACAGAAAATTATAAATCATTCCTATGACAATATCTATTGACAAAAAGGCACGGAAAGAGACATACATTTTCTTTTTTTAAATCTACCAGTGCTACTGATCTGACTCAATGATAGTGTTGTGATCATAACTCACAAGCCAAGCAGTACTTGGCACCAGAAAAAAAATGAAAATTAGATTAAATTGAAAGAATAAAAAGGAGGACACTTATTTTTCCTAGAGCACCTCTGGGATTTTAAAATTTAAGATTTCGGTGAACTAAAATTAGATTCCAGAGGGCTTTTCAAAGAGCACCACTCCTCTCCAAAGTCTGTTTTTGTGAATGTCAGGCATACATGCGCGCTGAGGTCTTGAATGTACTGAAGAAGATGTACTGTTTCAGGCAATAGAAACTATTTTCTTCTTACTCTGTTACAATCTCATACAGCCCCTTAATAAGCAGCCGAGTGAAGAAAAAAATGCATTAGCATGATTATTTTACTTATTGTGACAGATGAGCTGTCCAATAAAACCATAATCAAACTGTCATCCTCCTTCTAAAATAAAGACTTCACAGTTAATTGAATAACCATTCCAATTTTTTAAATTTAAACACTACATGCTTTACTTTGGGTTCCACTTTTCCATCCTTCTATATTAAGTAACTTTAAGATCTTGGCATGAATTTTTCAGCATCTCTGCCATCGTGGCTTTAAGAACAGAATTCCCTGTGTCCCAAAGCATGCTTAATTCCACACTGCTGTGTAGTAACCATGACACATTACAACTGTTTGCTATCTGTGGGATTATTCTTGTAATCACACTAATACAATACTGCCTTTGTAATTCCATCTCTGTGAAAAATGAAGTCAGTTTGAATTTGAACAGCTGAAATACTGGCCTTTGCTCAAGAGAGCTTCCAAAGACACAGAAGCTTAAGATGATTTAGCTTGACAGACCTACCACATATCTGTGCACTTAACAAATGAAATTAAACCAACAAACACAGTGATACAGAGAGGTGCACATGCACTAGATTGTCTGCTTAAGCACTGTTACGACCTCATTTTGGTACAGCTTAACTTCATGAGCTTACCTGAGTAATTCAACTTTGCTAACTAATTAACACAGTCCTTTCTATCACTATTTTTTTTTTCCTCGTGGATTTTCTGTTTCGAGTTGTCTTTAAGATGAAAGGAAAACTAGGCTTGCTACTTTCTTGGAACAAATATTTTTGTGCTGGCCAGCTTTCTGAACCAAATTCACAAGACTTGCTCCTTTTGCCAGAAGAGCTTGCAAGCTTTTTCACCTCTCAGTACTGAACAGCACAACTATCCAAAGTACAGAAAGCAGAGACAAGCTTTCTATATACTTCAAGTTGTTTTGGACTAGATCCTCATGATCCACATCTATATGTATAACATTCTCATCTTTGAAGGCCTTCCCACAAAAGCTTTTTTCTGCAATGCTACTAAAAACCAGTTTTCAACAATTCATATGTTGAAAGATATCAAAACAACTCCTCTTTCCCCTTCTCTTACAATAACCATAAGCACTGATCTTACGTGAGGATCCTCAGGACTAGTTCTTCTACAATTGTCTTTTATGGCAAGGGCAATCATAAGCTGAAACTATGCTACCAAGCTTTTCTGATGTAATTATGTTCGGTAGAAGTGTTAAAAATGGCACCACCTAAAATTTAGGGCCAAAAACTATAGCATTGATGCAACAATGTCAAGAGAAGGATGTTTTTTCAAATTATCTGCACTGTCTCCTCACAAGCTAGGCCAGTGAAAAGCCCTCCTTCTATCAACATCCAGCAGAGCTATGTTGGTGCAGTTGCTGCAGGAAAGATCCTTCTCCCACCAAAAAGCTCAGTCTCTTTATTCATAAGAAGAAACTTAATGGAAGTTCTCATATGGAACAACATTTGAACGAAATGGTTTTACAAAGTTCTTATTTTAACTGTTTCACCCACCTTCCTTACTTCCCCTTTTTGATAACTACAAAACTGAAGAAGAAAATGTTGATTCACATTTCTGTTTGCACACCAAAAAAAATTAGTCAGGGAACAAGCACAGAAAATATAAGACCCAAAAGGATTTTTGTGAGGTTGTAAATGTAAGAGAGTTGGGATTTTCTGTTCAAAGTACTTTCTAACATATAAACAATAGATAAAAGTAATTGCTGTAACAATCAGTAAATTTCAAGAACAGAAAATATGGATTCAATCTATTTGCATTTAAATGACAGATACAGAAATATGATCTCAGATTCTCAAAACTAGCTCACATGAACCAATATAAGCAAAAGCAGATTTATATATGTTGGATAATGGCTTAAAAATACATTCTACATTTTTAAAAAGCAATTAAAAGGAAGCTGTCTAAAGCCCTCAAAAGCCACACAGCAGTTTCAGGCTCTTTTTCTCATCTTCCAGCATAATCCATTCTTGCCCCCCTTCAAGACTGAATTTCTACATTAAACCTCTCTCAATTACTGTCTGAAAGGGCAAGATTTCACCACCAATAAACAGAAGAAGTTTATGGAAATGCCAAATGGGACACAGTGTCTGGTTCTTAGCTTTTGCACTGCAACTAAACATGGTTTAGATTTGTTAAGTCATTTTGAAAATATAAAGCCATAAATAATGTTCCACAAATCTCTTTCAGATGTTTTAGTCAAGTTCATTCTCTGAACTCATATGCAATCAGGTTAACTCCACAATGTTTAAAAACTACATGAACTTTACAGAGAATACTTAGAAACTAGTATTTCAGTATGTGGACTCAAACATAAATGATGAACACTCATGAAATGAGTACTTTTAGCTCCCAGGTTACAAGGAGACTTTCTTACTGCAATCAATTCTGCGGGGGGGGGGAAGCAGATTTATGGAGAAGATTACTCAGTATCTATTATAAACTGAAGTTAGGCAACGTATTTTTCTAACTGTTCAATGGAGGCAAACATAATTCCACTTTCATAATGCTGAAATATACTGAATGCTTAGTACTAGATAAAAAGCTTCAATGAAATGTAACACTGCACAGCTTAAGAAGCTTCCTTGGTTTTGCATTGATGGGTTGTCTTCACATCTGAGTACACTGGGACTTGCCTCAATCTACAACACTAGAAAAAGATCTTTGCATATTGTTTACAGGTCTGTGTTTTTGAAATGGCTGTACAAAGATAAATCGTGCTCTGCTGCGATGCGTCAAACTGATCACCAAAAGTCATCTTGTTTCAAAGAGCATTGTTTTCTAAATTCTTCATAGAAAATAGATCCTTGCAGTAGACTGTCATAGAACAGCTCTATGTAAAAATCAGTTTTAATGCAGAGGTTCATGACTGACAGAATTTAACTAATCCTAATCTAATCCTAAATAAAGCAGCATACTTTTCACCACAAAGCATTTCAATCATTACCCTTACACTGTGCTAAAAATGGAAGGGTTTAAACACTGCAGATCATTTCCATTAATTTCCATGATTTGGTACCTGAGCTTCATTTTAAGACAGACTTTAGAGAGTTAAATGATGAATCACTATTTTTATCATAACTTACCTGTAATTAACTTAAAACATTCCACATAACTTGTTTCACATGGAAGTTGTTCACCTACCACATTAAGTTTGTGTAGTGTAGAAGCTACACAACCTTTGTAGGAAAAAAACGTTGAAAGTTTTAAATATGTAATTGGAACTTTGGATATAAGGATTTGGTATTCTTTTAGAGATCACATTTATCTTTTCTGCAATGAGAATATTAACATTTTTTTTCTGAATAATTGAAATTGTAATATTAAAAGAATTTCTATCCATTGCTAATTTCTACTTTAAACATCAGAACATAACACACAAAAATGTGATTATTTTCCTGCATACATTTACTCCCGTTTTCAATATTGTATTAATTAATGTATTAATTTTCCCTACCTGCCCTGTTTTATAATGCCGTGCAAACTGGTTAACCACACGATAGTCATTTGCAAAATACTCCATCAGAATTGAAGGCACTTCAGCAAAATCAGTAGGACATCTGGTTCCTAAAGACAGAATAATTGTACGCGTTAGCATTTGCTATTTTCATTAACACAAATAGTTAACTCTTCTCCAAAAGTTTTGCAACTTTCAGTCTGGACTTTCGGTGAACTTTAATGCTCTTTCATTTATTAAGTCAATATTTTATTTCCATAGTATTATTGTACATATTGCCAGAAAAGCTTCATTATAATCCTACACATTTTACTATAAATCACGAAGTCAAACAAAATATTTGAACAGCTGGGTGAGGCACCTTATAAAGCTCTGGATCACACCCTTTTTAAACTAAACCAGACTGCAGCCAAACTGGCCCTACATGAAACACCAAATCTATTTAAGTGTCCTAAGCCTAAACTAAACTACAATGTAAACAGAACTCTGCCTTAATCCCATTCATAGTTACAATTTTTAGCTTCCATCTCTTTGCTGAGATTTACATTAACCTTGCTTTATACTACCAAGTCATTCATAGAAGGAATGCTCTTGCAGATCGAAGACATGTTCCAAGTGAATGCAATGGGGTAATAGCGGCTAGTATTTTCAAAAAACACTGCCCCAAAAAACCTTATTTACTCTAATCTTTATCAGCACCTTACACAGTCGAAGTTGTTAAGAAGTATAACACATCACCAAATCCAAGCTGCTTTTCTAATTTCTATATGGGATGTATAAAGTTGTTGCTTTAATAATGGGCCCCCTGGGGTAATCACCTTTATCCCTGCCTCCCAGAGACAACGTCAACACTAAAAACTAGTCTCAAATTAAGTACAGTTTTTTCTTCTATTATTATTTCTTGAAGACTATTTTTTTTAATCACTCCTTTGATCTTTAGAAATCCTTCTCTAATTTTAGTCTGAATTCATAATCTGTTTCTACTCAATGTTTTCAGACCAATACTGCTCTTTAGTGTAAATACCATTTCCCACACTGCTTTTTTATATCCTAAATTGAGATGAACTACATTCCCTCTCTGCCATCAATATCCATAGGCAAGATAAAGTCTAAAAGACTACCCATTATAGCACTCTGCACCTTCTTTGGTTTGAATTCACTTTCAGACCAGACACAAAAGCATGCCCAATAGTTTCATGTGGTTTCACCAGTATCTTTCTCAATCATTCTAATACATACTGCTGTTAGATACACCTCTGATGTAATTTCAAATCACATTCACCCCTTTCACAAATTAGCTATTTCTTCATTAACACATAAAACTGTTCTTCTGTTTCTCTACCACTGTTGAAATTTCCATTTGATAGCATAAATTCTCTTTGTACACTTTAAATACATGATCTGCACTGTGTAGTTCTGAACAGCATTTTACTTTTAACACTGCAGTCAGTATCCAGTCAGTCAGTTCTTATACAATACCCCAATCCTCCTTTTGTGATATCACATTTCATTAGTAGAGTTTTTTTATTGTTGTTTGAAAATATTTTTTTAAAAGCTCAAGTACAGGAAGTTCCACCTCAAAATGAGAAAGAACTTCTTTACTGTAAGGGTTACAGAGCACTGGAACAGGTTGCCCAGAGAGGTTGTGGAGTCTTCTTCTCTGGAGACTTCCAAGACCTGTCAGGATTGTCTGGATGCATTTCTGAGTGATCTGCCCTAATTCTGTCCTGCTCTGGCAGAGGGGCTGGACTTGATGATCTTCTGAGGTCCCTTCCAAACCCTAACATTCTGTGATTTTGTGAAGTCTTAGGCAACACAGGTCCCAAGACAAATTCTTGCAGAACTACACTGATGTTCCCCTAGTTATTTATACTTTCTCAGTGATCCTTAATAGAGGGACAGAATTCTTTTAATAACCATTAAAGAGATTCCTGAAAAATTACATTATCTGAAAATCAGAAAGGTAAAAAGTTAGTTCTCCTGTAAAACTAATGTATTCTCTACTGCATGTTAAACTACAATGGAATACAAGCTAGGTTTTTTTAAATCTTATACACACACACATATATGCATTAAACAATCAATAAATGCATATATTAAAATGCCAGAATAACTTAAAAAGAAGTACATCTTAAATTAAAAACATACAGTTTAGGGCCCACTAGCAGCAGGATAGGATCCTGAATATTTGGGAATGTTAATCAGAAAAGGAAGGTGGGGGAGAGCCGGAAAGGTCTCAAATACTCAGTACATCTCAACTAGAATGTCAAATTTTTTTCTTCTCACAATAGCCTGTAGTCATCTGGTTTCCACTCTTTGCCACCCTAGTGTCTCATGAGATCAGACGGCCCCTAACACACGTCCCTGGGACAAGCCATTTGATTGTAACACATTCTAAAGCTATAAAAAAAAAAGGTTTTCTGCAGAAACAACGTGACTGACCTCCAACACTGCTTTTGCAATGTTAGCTCTGGAGTGAAATCCTCTGGGATGCAGGGCTGGCTGGAGCTAAGGCAACATTAAAACCATACACAAGGGCTTCATGGAAAGCCTAAGCCTCAAAAATTAGCCACTTCCTGCCCCTTTAAGGCTTTGATATATAGATGTATACGATTCATCACCAGAGAAGAACCCCAGCAAAGCAGTTATTCAGGGCATGTAAGTACTCCCGGAGGTCAAGATGAATAAGGCCCTATGAGTGGAAGGGCCAGGGGAGAGCACTTAACTGTCCCAAGGAGTATACAGAGCTCACATATGAAAGAGCATATACAGTGTCCATTTGTTTTAACAATGTCCAGTAGTGACATACTTACAAACAGCTCAGTCTATTTTAATTTTAAGTGGAAAACTTCAAAAGGAATATTTTGTCACTGGGTGCAAAATATCTGTTGATAACACATAACTCTACCATGGACCACTCTTTTTATCATTAGTATAATATAAAAATGGTAAAACAAAAAAAAAATCCTTCAGACAAGGGAGATACAGTTTCATCTATTTGGTTGTGATTGGTTTTATTAATAAGGAAATATCTACTGCAAATGAAATTTCCAGCATACTATTACAGAAAAGGATATACCAAGCTGTCCATAGGTAAAGAAGTAGCATACCGAGCAGCTTTAGCCACAATGTGTCTTTGACTCACTTGCTACAACTGCAGGAGCCACAGCAGCCTCTGAGCTGTCAGATAGTAACACTCATTGCCACTGCTTGAGAAGAGGGACTATATGAAAAAAGTCAATATTCCTTTTCAGTGCATTCATTAAGCTGTGACTGCATGTTCATTTATATATGATGAAAAGGCCTACTAGTTAACCATGCCTGCAGATACAATACATTTTTAATTTATCTAATTTGCTTTAACTAGAAGCAATTAGAAAAGGCATGGCTTTACAGATTTTCCACATTACCAGTGCAATATGCTCCTTGCAAGAACTAATTTACTAATTTTCCTTAATTTAATTTCCTAAATTACTTCCAACCCAGGATTCATTGTGTTTTTTACACTAGATACAAGTTTAGCTCAATTTAATTTCAATTTTCCAACTATTCCATTATTATAAACTCCCCACAAGAGAAACCTGCAAGAGTAGATACCACCTCTAGAACAAAGATCAGCAGTACAGAAAGAAGTTGCCTAATTCTTATTAGAGAAGAACATTCAAGTGTTGCTTGGTTGCATTTAAGGTAATATCTGGGGATCTAATATTGTATTTTTGCGTCATCAAAGATGTAGATCACAGAATCACAGAACATTAGGGGTTGGAAGGGACCTCAAAAGATCATTTAAGGCCAACCCCTCTGCCAGAGCAGAATCACCTAGAGCAGATCACACAGGAACATGTCCAGGTGGGTTTTGAATGTCTCCAGAGAAGAAGACTCCATAACTTCCCTGGGCAGCCTGTTCCAGTGCTCTGTCACCCTCACCATGAAAAAGTTTCTCCTTATGTTTACATGGAACCTCCTATGTTCCAGCTTACACCCGTTGCCCCTTGTCCTATCACTGGACATCACTGAGAAGAGCCTGGCTCCATCCTCCTGATGCTCTCCTTTTACATATTTATAAACATTAATGAGGTCACCCCTCTGTCTCTTCCAAGGGAGAGACCCAGCTCCCTCAGCTTTTCATCACAAGGGAAATGCTTCCCTCCCTTAATCACCTTTGTGGCTCTGCACTGGACTCTTTCAAGCAGTTAATGTATCAACACAACTCAACCATCTCTGGTTCATGCTCTTTTTTTTTCTTGTTTTGTTTTGAGGTGTTTTTTTCTTTCTACTCCTTTGCTCTAGAAGCACTTAACTACAACCAAAAAAAAATTTTAAAAATCACTATTCCAACTTTCTTACCAGTGACATGTTGGTACCGAGTTCTTCCCAGCATAGAATGCATAGCATGTCCCATTTCATGGAAGAGATTCTCCATCATGCCAGGAGTCAGTAGCGTCGGTGCACTCCTTGTTGAAGGGGGCAGGCTAAGCATAAGAACAACTACAGGTAGCTGGTACTCTCCGTTTTCCCTTAGCCTGCCTCCGCGCACTGTAAAGTGACAATCCTTTCCAAGATAAAAGATATGGACGTCCAATGTCATTATATCAATGATATTAAAACAATGATGACATTATTAAAGTCAACTTAAACTACTGAATCAAACCTAAACAATACACTCAGTTACAAAAGTTAAATTCATCTATTATTAACAATGTCGTTAAATAGCTGCATGCTGTTTCTCCATCTTTATTATTTGGTTCATATTCATAAGGGAACTACCTTATTCCATAAAGAAAAGACTGTCTGGCATTTAGAAAATAACTATTGTCTTCTAGAATTATCAAAATCTCTCAATTTTTCTAAAAAAATATCACTAGCTCAAAGATATTTACTCATGTGCCAAATCCATAATTTATAGATTATGTTCTCTCCTGAATCTTTAGCAGTAACTTCTTGATAAAATACACTGCACAACACTCCTAGTATATTGTGAAATATTAGCAAAACAGAGTAATATATTAAACTAATGTAAATTTAAAGTTTCTCCACTTACCACCTCACTAAAGGTGGTAGTTTGCTGATGCTTCTACAAAGTGAAGTGTCTGTTGTATAGCGTCATATAGTTAATACACTGGCACTAGGCAGGATGAGCGAGTGAACCACTACAGCTAGAATCACTTACAGTTTTAAGTAGAATTTTGAATAAAAATTAGTTGCCATTATGAGCTATCATCTCTAGAGAGTATTAAAATTTCAGATTGTTTTTACTTGTAAGTAGTGGGCCAGAAAATAGATGTTTAAAAATCTACCACTTCCCTATACAGAATTCTAAGATATTTCATAGTCCCTGCCATTCTGTAGAACAGAAAGTCTGAATTCAGTCTATCAGGTGACATTTTTAAATGAAAGGTTATTCACAAAAATATTTTACCTAAAACCACATTTGAAGATACAGGCTTTCCTTGTTTAATTTATTTTAAATCGAGATAACTTTTACGAAACTTACATTGAATATCAATGCCTCTAATGTTACAGTCATTACTTAAATAAAACCCACACTGGAATCAGATTATAAATGTTACCTGATGTGGTTTATCAGGTCGCTGAAAGAAGTCACAATAGATGTAGCCTAGCAAACCTTCAGTTTCATGAACAACAGCCTGAAGAAGAAAAAAGTATTATTTCCACAGTAAAAGCACAGATAAGATGTGCAAATTGAAGACGCAGTATTCTAATCCAAAGATTTATAATGAATAAATGACAAATAAAGTGGGAATAATTAACGTAAAATCTGTTGGAAATTTAGCTGGAAGAAAATATATATGAGATTCACAACTTGTCCCTCAAACTACAACCATTTCTGCATTTCACTCAAAACTAATTAGTCACGGATTACTATTAAAAGTAACACTGTCTGTAGCCCCTAAATTACTTCTGGAAAGTCCGTAGTAACAGAAGTTGATTTACTATGGAAATAAAAATAGAAAACATAAGGAGCAATTATAAATTGACCCACAGGATATAAAGAACAGCAGCTCTTGCTGGAGGTAGAAGAATAGCGAAGAAGATCTGGCAGTGAACACCTGGAGGGCAGACAACAGAGGAATCTGGGAACTGGATGAGTAAATTACTGCCCAAGGTTTTATTTCCACCCTCCCCTAAAAAGAGGGCAGAAAACTAAAGACATAAAAACAAATCTCAAAGTAAAGATGACATACAGAATAAAAAAATGAGGAAAAGACATATGACTGCTAGAATCTATATGTACTTACAGCATTCTAGTCATCTACAGTCATCTACAAATTGAATTTAAACAAACTAGCAGGGCTCATTCAGAAGAATGGCTTGAAAGGTACAACAACAATCTTCAAACTGAGAAACTGATCCTGATTCAGGCACTCCTCACACAGAGATGTATTATAAAGGCCATAAAGTACCAAGCATAAAAAGACAAAGCCCTTGAGGTATAACTTCCAACTAAAATTAGACAACTAGTCTGTGCTACTAGGTACACAGGTAGGTACCCAAGTAATTTAAAAACAAAATCTGTTTCATAGCTTCCTTCCTTTTGTCATTTCAGATGCTGGGAACATGAATACTTACCAACTTTCGAACATCTTCAGACCAAACCTCTCCTCTCTGTGTTTGTTCAGCATAAAGTGAGATTCCTAGGAGCTGACTGAACAAAGAGTTCAAACCTTCCATGCATGCCCCAAGAGAGAAAAATGGACAGTACAAGCCAGGATCAATGTTGTACCTAAGGAAATACAAGAATCCCAAAACAGTTAGTTGAGCTATATAAAGTACAGTCTTCACCTCCAAGTCACAGGATGTGACAGAAGACTCCAAATAAGCCTCAAGGCTTATTGAGAATGTTTGGCTTCATTTTTCAAACAGTGAAAGAATGGTTATGGCACAGCACTTCACAGTAACTCAATTTTTCTTATATTCAAATTTAAATACCAAATTCAGCAGATATTGACTATGATTTTCTGAGATGTGGCAAATACATAGATCAGACAGACCATGGCAAGAGCATGGATGGCCAGGCTGTGGTTTTTGATGCACAAGAGGCCACCAGAACTCAAGTGCCATTCCCATGTCAAGGCTGCACCGTGTGATTGATCAGAAAATGGAGGTGGCTTTGGCTGTGGTTTAAGCCAAATCCTCAGCTAGGGCAGGGAACCAACCAGTAAACACTCCTGAATCTGCAGTCTTGTCTTTCACCGAAGCAATAGAAATATCAAGGAGCCACAGTCATCTACCAGGCATGAATCACACCTCAAGCTCTAGGGACTCTCTGAACTATGTAGAAAGTATCTTAACAGCTTTGAGCCACGCAAAGATTTCAGTAAGTGACATGGAGTTCAAACCTGGCCAAGCCTCTTGAGCCCAACATTAAACAACAAGTATGTTCAAGACGCTGTAACACAGAAGACACACGTGGGGAGGAAGACACCCTGCATCTGCATGCACACACAGAAAAAGAGTGAACAAAAAGCAATTATAAAAGTAGTCCAGACATGTATGCAGCCTATACTTGGTCTCAAGGGTACTGAGACTCTGACCCTAAAAAGTAAGCAAGCTATCAAGCAAACAAATGCTTTGCAAACTTACACCTTCCACAAGCTGCCCAGGGTCACACAACTCTTTGGAGGCCATAGCAAAATCAGAACCGGAATCTGCTTGTAGCTGTGTGCACACTCCAAATGGCAAAAATGTTCATACTGCCTCATTTCACATATAAAGTCCAACTCTAAAGTTATTTATATTGTTTTCTAGGGTCTCAGAGTAAAGACTGCTTAACTCTAAAGAGTCACAGTCCCTCCCTTCTATCTTCTTTCATACTCTTGTGCTTTTTGCTTCCTAATGACAAGGTAACTAGTCACTGAAATTTAAACACACATCAGCTAGACTACAACAGCTGAACACCAAAGATGAGAATCACACTACATTAAGGCCTATGATCAAAAGGCTTAGTTAGAGACCAGTTGTGAAAGAGTCAGCTGGTCCCCAGCCACTTAGCTACCTCCCCTTCCTTCCAAGTCCCACACACAAAAGACCTAAAACCAAAGTCCACTGGGAATACTGTGTTTGCCAATATGCTGCTTACAATTGCAGCTACAACTCACTACCCAGCCCCACTGCACTGTGATGCACGGCAGGGTGGGGTCACTTCTCTACACCACGGCATCCGTTCTTCAATCTGTCAATGTATTTTGTTTTATTTTTATAGTATCCTTGATATCATGTTCTCTTTATCACGGACGTACTCTAGCAGCATTTTGCAACTACCATAGCAACATCTGTCAAAAATACAGGTATGCTCAGATACAGGATTTTGCTTATTTTCACACTACAAATGCAGGAAGCTAAAGCTGATGTTCTTTTTTTGTTGTTGATGTTCTGTTCTTTTCTAAATTATACTAGAATATTATATAAAGCAGATTTTGCCTCTACCATACTGACACAACTTCATCAGTACACATAGCAACACTTAAATTCACACACTGAGTGCTGCAATACACACATTTTCCCTGCTACTCAGAGTCCTTAAATCAAAAGAACAAAAATAAGCATGATATAAATCACTTTAAATCAAGTTAGATAAAAAGACTGCAAGTCTTTAAAAGAACAGATGAATTATTTGGAGCACAAAAGACAATGCTTTACACCCAGAGCCCCCGAGAAGTACAGAATTACAGTGTATGTGTTGAATATCCTCAGATTTTTAAGTCAGGAATTCCTAAGAACTGCAGGTCCTTCAACAGTGACACTCTCTGGAAAGCTGTAGCAGGTAAATCTCAGGTGTCTCCAGAATTTCACAGTATCACTCTGTGATCACCTTCTGCTCAGAGTTTTACCATGAAAAATTAAGCCCACCAATAAGTGCTTTGATCCTCATCTGATTCTGCTCTGAAGCTTTCCCTACATACAGACTACAAGACCTGTTAAAATGACCCTTTTATTAAAAGGAAAAATAACACCTTTTAGCAGCAAGTCCTAACAACCTCTCTAGTAGTTTAGGACTGCTTTTTGTCACATCATTTTAAAATCTTCTACCAACATTCTACATACCACTATGAATAATAAACTGAGTTTCCCATTTGCAATTCAAATAATTGCTTCTTTAACTAAGGACTGACCATAAATGAAAAGTTCACTATAAAAGTTCTGTCTCAATAGAAGTTTACTATAATGTGAAGCAGGATTTCTCCAGATAAATCCCTCCAAGCTGTAAAACATGATTGTCCTGATTTTTAAAAATACAACATTTATTTCAAATTAAAGATGGAGGAGTAGGCAATGATACTCTTTCTGTATAGCTAAAAAATTATATGAAAAAAACCCACGAAGTTATATATCAGTTTTAGTCCCAACTCAGCCTTGAGGTGAGTAGTAAACTAGAACTACATCTCCTCAGAACCAATTCAGATAAGCAGCATTTATTAGCTCTGGCTCCACCCCAACCCTGCTCGTCCTACACTGATTTCTGTAGAGCCATCCAAATTTACTGCACCTTGGTTTAAGTTCCAGAAAGGTTTATTAATCCAGGTGGAACACAAGGCCCAGCTACAAAACTATCTCAGAACCAGGGGAGTAAGACAGACACGCTCAAGTGGTTTCACACGGAGGTTGCATGAGGGATCTTTGCAGGGCCTTTTGGTGAGGTCATTTCAATCAGCCCTGCAAGCAGTATACTGACCATGTGCAAAGCCCTCTGGTTGGACCAGATGACATCCAGAGGTCCCTTTCAACCTCAACCACTCTGTAATTCTGTGAAGAGTTCATAGGGAGCCTAGAACTAAGACCACACAGCTGCAGTATGAGATAGACTGCAGCTTTATCAGAGGAGGACAATGTTTCATGCTAACTGCAAAGGATTACCACACCAGTTGAAATACCGGATTAACATGAGTTTGCAGGGGGGGCAGAGGGGAAAAACTCTGGAACTACTTTATGGTTCATTTCTATCAAAAATGCAGATACGTACTAGCACAGAAAGCAGTGGTATTTCTATGGGGAAAGAAGAGCTGACATTAACATATTACAGGGAGAAGTGCCTATTTCCTCCTCTTTCTCAGTACTTCTTGACCGTGTGCATCGTCCCTGTGAACTTACCCCATGATGAAGAGGATAGGGAGATGGCTTTCCAATACATATTTTGCAATACACTGTCATTATGCAAAGAAGGGAGTGGGGAGGGAAATCAATCTGTAATAGTTTTGTCTTTCGGAAAAGCACAATACTTACCCACCCACACATGAAAACAGCAGTAACAAACTACACTGGCTTAAGGCAGACTCCCCAGGGGACCAAGTCCCCTACGCCAGCTAACGTTTGAAGATGTCACAATCTGACATTTTGAGTACAATGAGGTCCTGATTAAACAACCACTTTAATAATAACTACACAAAGTTCATGTCAGTCAGTTCTGGTAGAACACTGTCAGGATCGAGCCTCTCCCACATTTAATGAAAGATGCATGTAATATTCCTTCTGCCAACAGAAAATTTTAAAAAGTTTTGAAAACCAATAGTTTTCATACAGAATGCCAAAAAAAATATGTCTAGTTCTGGTTTCACTTATTTCTCCATTTCTGCCTTCCCTACTACATCAGTGTACACACAAAGATCAAAGACAAACATATTGAAAAGTCCTCAAACAGCAACTAGTACCTCATGACACAAGACTGATGTTTAAATTACTTTTGGACAATCCTGACAGCAGTCTGTGGTGATTATTATACCTTAAGTTATCCAGCATCCATAGCTTTTTTGTTTGCTAGCCACTGCAAGTCACAGGTCATTATGCTAATATAATGCAATTTTCATAATCATATGATAATGAACACACTTCGAAATTAGTATAGGGTACTGAAAAAAACCTACTGCTCCAGGAAGTGGAGAGTACATCTTCAAAATCTTTCTGTGACATCAGTCTATACCCACTAATCAATAATCATTCCAGACATCAGAACAGAGATCTAATTCACAGTTTTGAACATGGTACTACCTCATACATGAACTCCCTTTTCACAAATCAAGTAAGATCAACTATCGCTTAAGAAAGCCTAACCCCAAACTTGCACTGATTCCAGGAAAACTTTCTCTCTGGGCTTATTTAGAAACAGAAATTAGCCAAAACCTCAGCTATCTGAAGTTGATGCCCTGTAACCAAAAACTCAGTTCCTGGAATTAGTATTAATAAAGGATCTTGCCTTTTGGTGGCAAGAGCAAGCATATGACTGACTCTTTTCTAAGCCCCTACTTTCAAGATTTAATGCTACTCACTGCAGAATGAAAGGTGTAACTTTAGATAAGATTAGAGGACAATAGGGAAAAGGGAAGAAATTAATTTAAAAGACTTGAATCTTTCTCAGAAAAAAAAAAAAAAGAATACTCAATGAGCAGAGCAGGAAATCCTAGTGTCTCTCCTAGATCTGTAAAACTGAAGTCTGGCTGGAGGGTGTGGGTGGTAAAGTATTTGGAAGAGTTTACAAACTACATGTTCCCTTACTGAAGATTCTTGCCTGATTCCAGGCACTCAAACGGTAGCAGCCATTAACAACGTCACCATTTCCAGATGTCAGGAAAAAAGCATCTGCTTGCTAGCAGATGATTACCCAACCTCAGTTATTCACAGCTTCATCACCTTAGTGAAACTGCAGGAACAAAACATTTCACAGGCACAGTATTTCAGTGTTTAGATGGTGAAACACTGTAGTACAACTTCTTGGCAGCAACGGGGACTGCGATTGTGACAAGCAAGCCAAACTTCCTTCTTCTCTCTGCCCTTTGAGTGAAAATTCTAATGCTGTTCAAGGGTCTTGGGTTGTATCTTCAAAATACTCTCTGACCCAGGCCAGATTATCTAAAAGACCACATAAAACTCCAAGATGAAGACTTCTATCAAAAACTCCTTTATCACTTTAAGATGCCCTGTAACAAAGACAGAACTTGTCTGTGGAGGATGCAGAGCCTTTTTGAGGGCTGATCCAAGACCGTAAAACGAATTTCTCCTGAAGCTAAAGGGGAAACTCAAAGTTCACCATCTTCTACCCCAGGTGTACGGTGTTTCTTTGATCATTTTTTTTCAAATGTGAAACCAAGTGTATTTGAAAATGCATACAAAAGCCTCTCAACAAAACCTTACCAAAACAAGGCATTCCACTGCACATTACCACTTTACCGATAGAATGAAGGAACAAAACCTTTAGTTAATGAATTAACTGGTAGCGACTGACTCTACAGAAAAGAAGCAGAGTTTCCAAACTGCTACAGCTTAGCGTGCAGCTGAAATACTCACTGGTCAGAGTAAAGCAATCTTCATAATCTGCATGTTAATAATTGTTGATCACCCTACTGTGCACATAAGTATTTTTATTACACTACATGTTAAAGTAGCCATCATTCTAAGAATCACTACATGAGTGATTTTCAGGCTGTTATTATCAACTGTGGGCTTGGTTAGTTGTCTAGCTTTGTTCCTTCCATTTAAAACAAATAGTAAAAAAAAATCAAATATAACTGCAAGGAACAGCTACTTTAGTATGAGCACAGTCTTTCTGGTCACTCTTTGGCAACCTGACTCTATATTTATTCAGCCAAGTTACAATTTTTACTTCCAACAGGAAATGCACTCAAGTATTTTTGGGAAAAGAAATCAGAAAGGAAGTTATTACAACCCATACTGAACTACACTAACAGGCATTCTGCTACCAGTAAAATTTCTGCTAGGGGTTACTGCTACTAGCAAGAAAGGTTAATGTTCTGGAGACAGGCAGCTAAAATCTCTGTTGGAAAACAACGGGACCTCCATTTGGTGACGACTGCAGAGAAGTGCCTGAGGACAGGTTTTCTTGCATGCTGTAATTTGCAGCTTGCTTGCTGCACCTGCTGAGCAGAATTCAATGGGGAGGATGACGCATATGGTGTACTATCATCACTAGCAGAACATTGTCCTGCTGGCTCCAGAGCTGGCAAATACATGGAAATATGGTTACAGCACTTCCTAAGGAAGAAGAAAGATTCAGGTCAGCTAAGCAAGCCAGGGCAAGAGTCAAACATCCTTTCTGGATACACTTTCACTTAATATGTGAGTTCTAGGCCTCAACAAGGTGGTTCAGAGTGCTTCAAATAGGCATCTAGGATACCTATGTCACCAAAGGCAGACATCAATATAATGCCACTATAGGGCTTACCAAGGTAGCAACTAGAGTTAACTAGCAGAAGTCTTGAGCTCAGCTATGAGCTCTTGCTCCTCTCTGGAACTCAGGCTTCCGTGACTGGACTGCATGTTGTATATCTGAACTCCAAGAGGATGAACAGCACAGCCTTTAATATGGGAAGATGCCTTTGAAACTGCAGGCAAAGGAGATGGAAGAATGGCGGTCTGATGAATCACTATAGAACTTTGCAGAGAACTACAAACTGCAGTCAAAGATTTCTTACCATAGAACATTTCTACTTGAGTATCTGAAGTCAAAAAAACAGGTATGGATTGATTTTTCATACTTGCAGTACTACAAAGTTTTCCCAACTACCCTTGAACTTGAGCACATAAATTTTCTTAAGACCTTAAGTGAAACTTAAAGGATCTGAAGACCTTTTGGAAGAGCAGGAAAAGGAAATACCAAAATTTCCATCCGTTACAGACATACCCACCAGAACAGACAATTATTAACCTAAAAGATTACTTCCTGAAATCAAGATTGCATTTACATGACTAGATATTAAAAAAAAAAAGACTGCTTTTAGTTTAGATGTAGGAAATATCATATTACCAGTACATAAATCTCACTCTGAACATACCAGAAACAGAATCAACAAATATATACATGAACTCATCTACAGTAGAAAAGAATATTTTTCTCTGCACCAAACTTTCAGTTAGCTACTTTGACTTAAAAAAAAACCCAAGAATTAAAAGTAGTGCCGTTTATTTTAGTAACAAACCTTAAATTATTTTGCTGTTCCTGTAGAATTGCATAACTTTAAATGCTTAAATGTCCAAAACTGTGAAAGACTTAGAAGAATAAGAACTAACAAAAGAAGTTTATTCTGCTTTAATTTTGTCTTAAAAAGTATTCCAATAACTTAATGCACTCTGATCATCTGATTTAAAACACCCAAGCATTTGTATTTATAACAAAGCCCAGGAAAGAATGAAAATTTTCTTATGTAAACTATGTCAGATTGTGAACTCAGAAACTTTACAAAGAGAAATCCCAGCACCCTCCAAAAGAAAGTAGAAATATCAAAGAAAACAGTAGTTTCTTTGATGTAAATTCCTGCTTTAACGGATAAACTATGGCAAAAAATCCAGACACCTCAGTTTTACAGTATGCAGTCCAGCACTATTTTTAAAAGTAGTAATGCAGCCATACCAATTTAAAAGCCAATTTTAAAAAGAAGTTAACTGACACAGTGAGGTTTGGTTATTCTTCAAGAACAGCAGGCTTCAAACAAAAAGGCTGTGTCCTTGTGAAGAACAAAGATGTAGTATGTGATTATAAATAATTATTTCTAAGCTTGTACGACTTCAATGAGTCTAAATAAAATGTAGACTTCTAAAATCACCTTAATTTAAGCTGTACATTTGGAAGAAAACTAAGACTATTTTGTGTAACATGACTTTCATCTATTCTATTAAGAATGCTTTTTATAAACTTGGACATTAGGGATATTTGAGTAAGAACCACTGTGCTTCAGAACATGGGCATTCAGACTCTTACCAATTGCAGATTGGCTGCTTGGCAAGAATTCTTATCTGTGGCTATTAAACGTACTCCCTGATACATCCTGACTTTTGGTGGCTATTAAATGTAGTGCCTAATATATCTTGACTTTTTTTTTTTCTTTTTTAGAAAAATTATTTTTCTCTTGACATCCATGAAAATACAGAACATTAAGTTAATTCCCTCTAATAAAACAGATTCTGTCAAAACTTTCAAAGAAACTTGAAAAAATCCTGTTAGTGGAAGATAAAAGTGAGATGAACCCCTCAGGTTAACTTAAAAAGATCAAGACAAGGAAAACCCCTTCCAATTTTCATTACATGCCAGAGTATGAAATTTAATTCTTTACCTGAAGGGAGACTCTTAACCATGATTTATAGAAAACTCTGGATTTCTTAAAAATCATCATAATAATAGAAAGCCTTTGTACTCTCATCAACCATAAACTAGCACCTGTATCTCACATTCCCTTTTTCTTTCTTTTAATTGTACTTCATAGAGTATTCTGGAGGAGGTCAGGGGGTAATTCAGAATATTGATTTGGTCATTGACACTGTATGCAATGTTTAGATTTGACTTTGTTGTCAAATCAACAACAATTTATTTATCCTTCCATGACGTTCTGAATAAAGAAATAACTCTTGAAACTTGAATTCTGCTTCACAGCAAGCCTTTAGTAACTTTCAGGTTTTCCTCCAAGACGCTTAGTTCACTAGTTTGGTGACTCATAAGTTACATGGACTTTTTGCACCTACTTTGGTTGATTTAATAGAAGGCATGCCTTCCCTTGCTTATAAACAGGTAGCTATGGAAAGTTTTCCTTCTCTATGAGCACTTTGGTTGAAAGATTTCATGGTTTGTTTTAAATTTTGCATCATTTTTCCACTTCAGCTTTCAATTTGAATGCTGTGACGGCTTTCTCAGACGTTCCACAAAGGGTCTGGGCTATTTTTCCATGTGGTGTTCCCAACAAAGAACATTGTTTCGTAAAACTAAAATTAATTTAACAAAAAAGCAGCCATAAACAAGTTTATTTACAAGTAACTTGCAAACCTCAGCATTAGTTGACGCTTTTAGCATCTTGAGGAACATCCAGTCATGTTTAGGTACCTTGGTATGGAACCTATCCCTCTGAAAAACCAAAAGTGTTGCCCACTCTCCCCTGAAGCTGGCAGCCTATGTACAGTCCCAGTAAGAAAGGACATGAGTCATTCCTAATTTCTGCTCAGCTGGTCACCCCAAGATCCAAAATACCTGCAGTTGCTGTGGTAGCTTCTCCTTCCTGACCAGTAGAAAACTGGCTTATTTTGGCATTGATTTCTCCATCCTCAAGGCCAGTCAATATTTTTGCAGTCCCAAAGAGATGGACCAGCATAAAGAGCAATACCCTCCAAGCATATCCCAGTCACGAGTTGAATAAAATCTGTCACATTTTGGCAAAAATCCTGACAGTCAATTATAGCCAGCAAACTCGGCCCAGCCTGGTTAGCACCAAAGGTTAGGGAAACAGGAATCAACACCAAATATTAGTCTATTTGGTGCTCACCATTGACAGGTCTCAAGAACAGTTCTGTGCCTCCATCAGAAGTGCCTTAAACACAGTCAATCCCACCTTCTAGGCAAATAGTAGACCTCAAAGGGTCTCTTCCAGCTTTTGGGGTTTTTTTTACAACCTGGAAGTCATCAGCAAGACATCTTTGCAAGATCAGGGCCCTGAGAATTATTTATAACTGCAGCTGCTCTTACTGAGAAGTAATGGATTTAATTAATACTGTGGTACTTGCCTGCACGAAAACTCAAACATATTATTTTTATAATATACATACTAGGCATCTTCTTACTTGTTAGAAGCTGAAGCGTGTTCTAGCATTCACTGTTTTGTTACCCTTAGCCTGCCAAAATTCTTGAGGTTCTCCGAATTACTCTATCTTCTTTTAAGATACTACTACCATGAACTTCAGACTTTTGTCTCCAGTTTCTCTTAAATGTATGTTTATACTGACATCTATCTACTCTGCTACTTAAACTGCAGCTACAAAACCATTACACTGTCATAAGGGGTTTAAAGATGGAGAGGCTACTTAACATTATTTTTTATTTAAAAAGAAAAAGAAGCAAACTATCCTGTTACCATAGATAGGAGACTTACACTTTTGAAGTAGGATCAAGTTTCCAGGGAAGAGACTTGGTGACAGCTGACAGAAACAAAATTATTGCAGCTAAATTTACAGAAAGAAAAACATACTCTCTGACGTAAGCCTGGAGCTCCTCCTGCTGTTCAACTTACAAAACAGCAGAAACGGATAGCAAGAACTGTAGAAGCAAAGAGTGAAAATAAAGGCAACCTAATATGACAGCAAACATCATTAAAATTCAATAGTCCAAACGCATGTGAATATCCTACATTCTCCAGAAGTACAGAAGGAAAAGAAATGGTTTTCTTCCTAATGCCAAAATGAGCAGAATAATCTATCTGCAATCCAACTCAATTATAATATGGTTAGTTCCATGACATGATCTAAAGACAGTATGACAGTATCAGAAGATGCTCCTCCAGGAGAAGGAAACAAACACAGAGCCTTCTACATCTAATGCTCTAACCCTTACTGAGCACACTAAGTCTGAAAACAGGGGAAGCAGACATTATAGGAAATGTAGAAAATAAATAGGATCGGCAGACAATAAATATTTGACAGCAGTTTTAAGCACTATGAATCAGAATGCAGTTCTTGATGTTTTCTAGACACTATAGAGGCAAGATAAAGGAGATCTGTAAGGTACAAAATAGTACATTGAATGAGTGTGGCAGTGCTCTTCCACAGACTGCTACTGACCACTGCTAAGATAGGATTTGAAGCTAGATGGACCTCGACTCTCCTCCAGAATAACCACTATTTAATTCCCACTTTTACAGAAGCATGTGTCTGCTATCTGTCCAGTTTAAAACAAAAGCTGTCACTCCCAGGTCATGCTACAAACAAGCAATCCATGCATACACTGTGGAGTGCCTTGTGCTCTGGCATTAACTACCAGGAGAAGACCCAGCAGCTGGACACCCATCTCCCTCCCCTGCATGGCAAATTCTGCACACCCAGAACATGAACACTGCTGCGTGTACGTAGTTCAGTTCCCACCTGAGCACACAGTAGCTTAAGACAAGACCAATATTAGAGCTGCTGCCTCTGTAACAAAGTACAAAAAAGCAGCAGAACAGCCAAGCCAACTGCTGCAATCCTTCCATGCCATGTCTATACTACCATAGCTTTCTGATCCAGAGTAAACTACTACTTTAATCAGATACATGCAGCCTAAGTTTGTTTTAAAATCAAAAACCTATACTTCTTCAGTGAAGGAAGATTTTTCCTCCATGTCTTGTGAGAGGAGAACAACTGAAAATTATCTTTTCCAACACAAACCTAAAAGGTCACCACTGCTGATCTAATAAAGGCAGTATGTAAGGCTCACATCTGTCAGAGCTGGCATCTTACTATGTACAAAAGTCTTGTGCATTATTTTAAGTCTGTGTAAAGGATTTATTTCTCAATTTTGCAGGAGAGATGAGAATGAATTCCATCCATAAACACTGAAGATCTACTCAAAAAGTTGCTATTTCAAGTCTGTAGAAGGGGATGACAGGAGCACGTTCAGCAAGAAGTACAATAGAGTTAAGATCTGAAGAGGAGTTGGATTGTATAAAGTGACCAAAATTTATTTTGAAACACTACTGCAGCTCAGCTAAGAGTAAAACAAGAATAAGGATTTTCTAGCTGTTCTGAAACTATAACTAACTCTTATATCTTCAAAGAGGGCCAATACTTTCCTGTAAAGCAACAGAGGAGCTAAAAACTGCGACAGGCATTCCAGCAGTAACTGAGAAATGTTACAAACAACTGCTCCACCAGATACTCTTTTATTTTTTCACATTGAAGTACATCTTCAAAGAATGAAATCCTGTTTACACTGAGGACTTTCTTTATCCTTATTGCAAGGAATGAAATAAAGACACTCATTTACATTACAATCATGAACATAAGGAGCTTACCTCTCAGCTCGAAGGACCCCACTGTAGTAAGGGTGATCCCACGGCATCAGCTTCTGAAAGAGAATTCCAGTTTACAATTACAATAATGGACAGCAAGTGAACCCAAAGTAAAAGTTTTGTTTCCTTTGAATATTTTTGCAGTTTTGACAAGTTACAGAACTTTAAAACATAATGGGAATCGTTCAGCACTAAAAACATCATCAGAAATAGCATCATGTGTCCAAACCTTTTATTTTTTTAACATGTGCAATAAGATAGTACTTCTTATTCAAATATATAATGGGACTTCATACCAGACTTGAAGAAATACACTCTACACAAATAAAAGGATAAACCGAGTTACATACAGAACTAGGATACATACAATAGAGTACGCAAACTGGGCATGCATCTAACCTAAAGTAGAGCCTTTCTCTTCCAAATAAGTCAATTAATTCAAAAAACCGTAATATTCACTTTCACCACTTTAAATGTTGGTTACCTCAATATCATTTTGTATAAACCAACAGCTATCTCACACTTAACACTTGGTTTTAATACAAGTAGCAACTGAGCAGTCAAAAAACACTTTGAAGCCAGAAGACAAAAGGTTTTTCTTTCTAATGATACTACATGTTGTACGCTAAAATACAGTTTTTCTTGTAGAACAAGGTTAGCTTACACTATATTTAGAAAACAAAAGCAAAAACTACCTATGAAAATTTAACTTACTGAGTTCTGGCGGTTGAGCTTTATTTTCATCTTTGTCATCATCTCAAAATCTTTCTGAGTTCTGAAAAATATTTTTATGATGAAAACGTTAATGAAAGGTTTGAGCAATGGAAGTACACAATAATACTCTGTCGTAAGAAAATGCCTATCATCACAGATTGATAGTGCTCTATAAAATGGCAGGCCCATATACTATGATAAAACAACTTTTCAGTTCTGCTTCTGTAATTCAGGTACCTTCAAATCCAGTCCCTCTTATTCTGGTTGTATACCTCCAAAGTATTTTCTTTCTTACAATACACCCCATTTATACACAGTGATGAAACTGTTTCGTGCTGCATGGAAACCAAGAGAGGCGAGAATGAAAAACAGGGGAATTTGCTTATAGATGTAAAATATATGAAGTTGTGTGTACGGGGAGAAGACCAGGTGTCCAACACTTAAATCTGGTCTTATTGTTTGCTGTTGCCTCCATTTCTTGCCACATCTTTTATTGCATTCAGGCCTGCATGTTCTCCGGTCACAGATGCAAAATTTATTCTGAGCTGATGATTCCCCTCAAAACTCTGAGAAAGTCTTACTTTTTGTTTCATCAGAGCAGATAATAACCAGCACTGACTGACTTATTAATGCACATGTCCCTCTCCTTGAAGAGTACACCTAGAAAAATAACTTAGTGAAAAAGACATACCTTTTAGACAACTGCTCAGAAAGCTTTTCCAGAAACTGTCTTACTGTCTCTAGAAGTAAAATGGGAGGATAAAAGATGTTAAGCTTACATCAAAACATTGCAAATAAAACAAGTGCTCTTAGAATAACAAAGTTCTTTTTAGGACAACAAACTACTCCATTGATCACTGTGCCATCATTTCAAGAGAATTTAGTACTACATTTACTTTGTCACATGGTGGGATAATGGCAACTTCATAATATACGGAGTAAGCATTGATTATGAACAGAAACACTGGTTCCAACCCTGTGAGTACTGCCATTTATAGAAAGCATGAGTATTGCCCACAGTAAATTATAACTACAACAGCACACTTCACTGGAAGAAATATCAAAAGTAGTAGCCAAAGAAACCAACAACTTTTGACCTCATACCTAACATAGTGCATTTGATTTCTCAGTATGTCCTTATGCCTAGATTTTATACCTGCCTTTTACCTGGATTTTTGGCCATTGTTCCCTGCAGAGCCCTGTGGGCAAAGGTGTCATACCCAACCAACTGTGCCAGACTGTTTCGGCTCGCAAGCAATTCTTCTAAACGGCTCAACTGCTCAGCATTTGGGTAAAGAAAAATCTTGTAAGCAGCTTCTCGCACCTAATCCAAAAAAGAAATAAAAAGGTCACATTACTACAGTGCAGTTTTTAAGGGAAACAAGTAATGCAACTGAAGATCTGGCATTACAGCTGTATTTCAACTGATACTGTTGGGAAAAGGTCTAAAGCCTTTTAACAATAGTAATTATGACTGCCTGGCAATTATGGCTCTTTCATCCATTGAAGATGGAATGAGGAAATGCAATGAGACAACCTGACTGACCAAGACTGTCCAAAAGGGTCCGGTTCTCTGCCCCTCTCAAAAGACCCCTCTCTGCTCACTGTTTCCCTTCTCCTGCCAATATCTGTGCTTCTCAGACCACTCTGGGTTGTCTTAACTCACTAAGACTTCTGAAAATAAATCGAGAAGAAAGCCAAATTGTTCTCTGTACATCAATTAAGCTGGCTGTCTCTGGATCTGATAAGAACCAGAGACAGGGTCAGGGGAGAGGAGAAAAGAGGTAGAGAAAAGCCCTATTTCTTTTGAAGTAGCAAGCTATTAGACTGCCCATATGCCTATAGACAGTCTTTCTCCTGTTTCTGGTTTGTTTGTTTTTTTCATAACTCTCTCTCAAAAAAAAAAAAACAAAAAAAAAACCACTTCAAGCCTCAGAAAATTTGGTAAAATGCTTTTTATGTTTCACAAACTAACTGAAGATCATCTTTACTTTGTACATATGGAATGCGCTTAAGAAACCTAACAACAACTTATGCTTGTCTTCATTTGAAATAAGCTTCTCTCTTGGGTAATACATTCAAGAAGAATGAAGGCCCTGGGTCTATAAAACATACTACTTTAATAAGTCACAGGTCATTTTGTACCTCTTGTCTTCTACCAGGTTTTCATTTTTTAAAAAAGCAAATAAACTGAGATGATTCCCCTTCCTTGAACATGGTTCAGCAGTGTGTCTTTGCAGCAAAGGCCAACAGCATACTGAACTCTATTAGAAAGAGTACAGCCATCTGGTTCATGGATGTGCTTGCTTCCCTCTAGTTGGTACTATGCAGACTACATTTGGAATACCACATCCAGATTTGGGTTCCAAAAGACAAGAATGAGACTGACATACTGGAATGGGTTCAGCATAGGGTCAACAAGATGTTTGGGGGCTGGAACACATGACACAGAATGGAGGCTAAGAGAGCTGGGTTTGTCCAGCCTAAAGAAGGAAAAGCTCAAAGGAGATCTTAAATCTTTATCTACTTAGCAGTAGAGCATAGAGAACATGCAGCCAGACTGCTCTTGGGGGTGCAGAGCAAGAAGAGAAGATGTAATAGACACAAGCTGCAAGATGAAAAATTACAACGTGGTATCTGGAAAACAAAAAATGATACTGAAGGTGAATCAAACGGGCCGCCCAGAGGGAACCTCCATCTTTGGAAAGTGTTCAAAATTCAACTGAACCTGTCACTGAGAAACCTGCTCTACTTGATTCTGCCCTGAACAGGATCAAACTCAAACTGACAAGCTCCAGAGGTCCCTTCCAACTTAAATTATATGATTTCCAAAGAGCCCCTTCAAAGATCTGAGAGAACTGCATTCTTTAATTGCTGTATTACTCACAGCTTCAGTAGCAATTGTACAAATCACACTGTTTTCAGGACAAGAGTTTATAGATGACATGCAATGTGTATTATTCCTTTATTTACATCCTATCAGTGCCACAATTTAATTTTTAATTTCTTACAGAAAATAAACATTACAGCTTGGGTTCTACCACAGTAAGCTTTTATCTTTTTCATTACAAACAAGATTTCAAAGTCACCTCGATTACTTAACTATACAGTAAATGAAAACAAAAGACCTGAGTGTTGTAATACACTCCTGGAGTCATATCTAAAAAAATAAGGAATCACTGTCACGTTTCAAAGAGTCTAAATTAATTTTTAATTCATAAACAAACTCTAAAAGAATTCTTCTTAGAAAAGCATCGTTAGCAATAACTAAAACAAGATTATTCAGGATAATTCAGGTTGGATGGGACCTCAGGTCTCTAATCCAACCTCCTGCACAAAGCAGAGTCAGCTATGAGGTAATATCAAGTTGCACAATGCCTTTTCCAGTCCAGTCCTGAAATCCTACACAGATAGGAGAGACAGCATGACCTCCCTGGTGCACTGCTTGGGTATTGTGATGAGAAAAAGCTTCTCCAATTGGCATTTCTCACTTCAGCTTTTGCCTGTTTCCCCACGTCCTCCTGTCACACACCACTCTGAAAAGCCTGGCGCTATCTTTTCCATTATATCCATGTAGGTACTGCCAGGCTGCTGTCAGGATCCCTCCAAAGCCACCTCTGCTACAGGGTAGATAACTGTATTAGTGCTGGGAATTTTTCCTTTCCAGGTGCAAGACTTCACATTTGCCCTTCTTGATTTATGTAACGTTCCCAGTGGCTTCTAGGCCACTCTGAATGTCAGTCCTGCCTTTCAGTGTATTGATTGTTATTCCCAAATTGCTATTACCTGCAAACCTGATAGGCAAGCACTGTGTCACGTCCTTTAGGTCATGGATAAAGATGTTAAGCAGGCAAGGTCCCAGGACAGACCCTTGCAACACTTCTTTCATTATGAGCCTTCCAGTAGACTACAACACTTCAACCACTACCGAGTCTGACCATGAAATGAGAAGGGTTTTTTACATATCTGGTTGTCCACCAATCCAGACTGTAATCTCCTATCTTGAATCGCTCCATAAGCTTCCTACTGCCTGTAGTTCCCCAGTTTAGGGTTTTTTGACCTTTCTGAAGGTGGGTGAAACATTATCTCCACCAGTCACTGGGGTTCTTCCCTGATCTTTACAGCCTACCAAAGACAGCAAGCCTTTCAAGGACAATAGCCAGTTGTCTCTGGACCCTTGGATGAAGTCTGTCCAGTCCCAAGGATTTGTACATGTTGAGTTCTCCCAAGTAATCCCAAACTGGATCATCATCTACTGCTAGTTGTTCTGCTCTTTGAACCCTTTCACTAAGCACAGTGGGCTGGGAGCACTCCCTGGTGTACACTGCAGCAATCAGCATCTCAGTGTTATCTGTGTCTGTTGCCATTAAGTCACGCACATTACTCAGCACTGAGACCACCTTCTTCTCATCCAGTCTTTTAGTACTAGAGCAGCAGTAGCTGCTCTTCTTGTTGCCTTTGACGTCCCTTGCAAGTCTCAACTGCAGTTAAGCTTTGGCCTTCCTGACATCATCCCTGCATGTTTAGGCAATATTTCTAAATTTCTCCCTTTTATCTTGTACCTGCTTCCACCTCATGTCTGATGCCTTCTGGAGACAAAGCTTTGCCATGAATTCCGTTTGCCAGGCCTCATTCCTTATGCATCTGCTTGGCTTTCTAAGGACCAGGATTCACTGATACTGAGTAGCTTAGTATCTTCCTGTGCTTGGAGGATGCTACCTTTAAAGAACTGCCAGCTTTCTGGAGCTGCTTTACTCTTCAGAGCTGCACCTATGGGACCCCACCTTCCAGTTTACTGAATAACATGAAGTCTGCTTGCCTGAAATCCAGGGTCTGCATTCTGCCCCTCTTCTTCCTCAAACCATTCAGGATCTCCACCTCTATTATTTCACAGTTGCTACAGCCAAGGCCGCCATTGATTATTATATTTTAAAACAGTTCTTCCTTGTTAGTCATAACATCATAATCATAACCCATATGCATTTGCCTCAGTAACAAGTAAAAAAAACTGATATGCACTTTTGTTATAGAGTATGCCAAAGTAAAGACAGGGAATACACACCAGATCATCAGGACAATCAGCATGCAAACCAGCAACTTGTAAGCAATTGCCTTCAGCTGGAAAATTATACCGAATATGCTCTGGCAAAACATGTTTGTCTATCTTGTTGGGAAGGTGAGTTCCTGTCAGAAATTCATTACATAAATCCAATATTCTGACATTGAGGTTGACTGCCTTTTTACGCTGTAAGAAAGACAAATAAAGTACAAAATACTTTAGTACAAAAGACAAAGTACAATAATATCTTCAGATATAGTACAAACAGAACTCAAAATTTCTAACACTTTAAAGGACTTTTCAAGAAAAGAAGCAGAAAATACAACATTTAAGGTTAGGTTAGATTAGACATATAGCATCAACAAAATCCTAACATAGGGCTGAAGTCAACATGATCAGATGCTCATACAGATCTATAATTTCACACAGGATTGAAAGTTGAAAGAAAATGTCTATGTTTCTGCAGTAAGAAAATGTACAGTGGAGTTTATGTAGAATTTACATAAGCTTTGCCAGCTGCTTGGAAAGCGTTTATAAAACTATGCCTAATATGACTGCTAGGTAAAACACAAGGAGAAAAAAAGAACCATCATTGAGATGGACAAATTCTACTAGCACCCTGAAATAGATGAAGAATTACAGTTCTTGTTACTGTCTGTATTGCAGTATTTTCTGCAGACTGTATAGTATTTATGGTATTTCACCCTTTCCCTGAGGATTTTGTGATTTAGGGTTTTATCACCATAATTACAGTTTTTCACATTTAACTTTACAGGAATATTTGCTTCAGTGAACTTGCTCATGTTAGCAGAGTATGCTCTCTATGGCCTGTGCGTTCATAGCTCAACAGAACAGACTGAGGGTGCACATACAACATACTTGTGAAGCCCCAAGAATGACAAAACCTGCAGATCTCCATCCTCCCAATCCACCCTTACTCTTTAAAACTTTAAAGTTTTATTTTCAAAATCAGAAATTCTTAGTAGCAAAAGTAAATTTCAGCTTATGACAGCGAAGGTTTCTGAAGTCTGAAATGAGAATTGAAACACTGAGTAGCAAGCAATAGAAGAAAGGTGGAACTGGCAGGGGAGGAAGAGGAAAACGTGCAAATATTAGGGGCAAGTGAAACTGAAACTGAAAGGGGATGAAGCACCATAGAACCAATAGTCAAATCACAAATAAAACCCCGAGTCCAAGCTTTGTACAAAGCAATTGTAAAAATGTATTCTAGAAGCATTTTCCAGGTCCATCATAACCATGACCTTCAGAGTAACTTTACCACACATATCTGGTGAAAGAGCCTTTGTACAGATATTTTTGGAGGGGATGACTCAAACCAGCAAGGTATTAACTTAATACAGGGACATGAGCTATGAACAGACATCCAACAGAGCATCCGTACCACAAAGCATGGTGAAAGCTGACGGTTTTGGCAAATCCATCACCAACTACTACAAAAGCCTGTCAAAGCTCCAAAAGAGGTAATCAGACCATGCCCACACATTCAATTTTGAACAAGACTTACAACTTGCCATTATGTGAGCACCAAAGGAAAGACTGGACACACATCTGATCCCTTCTAGAACACTCTACTCGATTAACCAGTCATCAAAGTGCACAGGGTGCTGCTTTTCCCCCCTCTGTAAATTGGTTGTTCAGTCAGCTAAGCAGCTATTTTAAATATCTGAGGTAGACATCAAAGACAGCAGGATCTCAGGTCTTGCTTACAAATCTTCAGAACGAAGGAATGATGAGGGCCAAACTGGGAAGAACAGCCAACTAATATTTAAAACATTAAAACCCATCACTTTAGAAGTGTTTTAAAATACACAAAATTGAACACTTCTCAGAAGACAGAATTCCACAGAGGATAGTGGGAATCTTGGAGGACAAACTGGCCCAGTATCACATGATTCATGTTGTTTGTTTCATTATCTGGTCTTTGGTAGTCAGGCAAATTTCTGTTCATATATTGTAGCCAAAAATTACCTTTTCTTCATCCAAATGAATGCCACTGATCTCAAAATCAAACATAAAAAGTTCTGCCACTCGCCTAAAAATACAGTAAATCCCCGTTAAAACAGCTTCATTTGATAGTAAGCATAACTTCTTAACAGATTTTGCCCTTAGTAGATATTTAGATTTCATGCTTTTTTACAGAAAATTACACAGTTATATGAGTACTGTTATTATGGACACAGACTTCCTGCATTTTAGGTTCTTAGGAGTTTACTCGGTGAAACAGGATTTAAACTTTGTAGCTATTTTAGTCACCTGCATTGAAAATATCCTTCAAAATAATTCCATTACATTAATCTAGATATTCAACCAATTTGTGCAAATTACTGTTTTAATTGGACACTCCATTTATTCTAACAGATCAGAAACAGACCTCTTCAAATCGCACATCTTGATTGTGAGGAAAGAGGGAAGAAGGAATTAACTTACTCAAAAATTAAGATTGTCTAACCATGTCAGAGAAGAAATAATTCAAAAATACAACTGAATAAGCAACTAATGAAACATTTTACAGCAATCATAAAGTAAGCTTTAAATAAATATACTGGTAATCGGATTTTGAAAGATACTAATAAGTTTCTACAAACTGAAATCAAGTTATATAGTCTGTTCCCTACTTCTATTGCTAAAAACACTGATACATTCACCATAGCACCTCGTTTTAATCAAATTCATGTTACTGAAGAAAATTTAAATTCCCTCTTTTTTTGTTGTTTGTGCAGATGCCAGTTATTCAGTCACAGAGACATCCTTCAAGGCTACACAACTATGAAGTTCCTAACTCTTGTGTAGGTAACTTAGTAGTGATGAATAAATTAGTAAGAGATGTGGTACGTTTTCCAGTTGTATTATTTAATTTAACCAAACACAAAATAAAACCACAATAAGGAACTATTCTATCTAAAAATCTAAATCTATAAGCATTAACAAGTACCTGGTTTCTGGATCTAGGGAACTCATAACAATTTCATCAGCTAGCAGACGCCTCAAACTCTGACAGAGTTCAACATCTGTATTTAATCTAGAAAGATACAGAGTAAAAGAATAGAGCATTAGCCACAAACAATAATATTTCAGTCCCTTGGTACTACTCATTCAAAGGAAGAGTTTAATATTTACTGAAACAACATGAAAAAATAGGAAGTGTATTTTCAAAATGCTTTCTGGATCACAACCACACTTAAAAACCACTACATTTGTATACAAAGGATGTGCGGACACACTGGACTGGAAACAGGTCTTGCATGTCTAGTAGGAAGATACTTCTGGATAGCACTTTGTGGTAAATACGAGCAAGTATAAGACTGACATCCTGTTTTTTATGCACAAAGATTATCGTGGTGAGAGCATAAAGGTAAGAAGGAGAACCCTTATTTTGAAAGGACACCATTCAAAGAAAACCTGTGCTCAAGCTTGTCATCAGAAAAATGTGCTGCTGCCTGCCACTGAAGTAGATAAAAGATTTATACTATCCCCAGAACATTTCCAGATGCTCATCACTGTCCCTGTGCAACAATACTATGTCCATCGGATTTGCCAGCATGTATGTAGACCTGGATTACTGGGTGGGAATTGAAGTGGGGAATGAAATACACACATAGACCTCAGTATAGCTGTGGTTGGCAGCAGCACCCAGTCTGAGAGTCACAGAATGACAGAATGTTAGGGGTTGGAAGGGACCTTAAAAGTTCATCTAGTCCAACCCCCCTGACAAAGCAGGATCACCTAGAGCAGGTCACACAGGAACACGTCCAGGTAGGTTCTGAATGTCTCCAGAGAAGAAGACTCAACAGCTTCCCTGGGTAGCCT
>WUAM01000431.1:34292011-34309568 GCA_024336885.1 Actenoides hombroni
TCAGGCATCGGTCAGCGGGTGGTGAGCAATCGCACTGTGCATCACTTAGCCTCTTCTTGAGTTTTATTTCTCTCTCTCTTTTTTCTTATATTCCTTTTCATTACAATTATTATTATATTATTTATTATTATTCTTAGATGTTATTTTAGTTATTAAACCATTTTTATCTCAACCCATGAGTTTTACTACTTTCTTTTTTTCAATTCTTGTCCCCATGCTTCTGGGTAAGGGGAGGAGTGAGCGAGCAGCTATGTGGTGATTAGGTGCTGGCTGGGATTAAACCACAACTGTGTACAGCAAGAGTTTCACCATGAAGACATGTATGTGTAGGTGTGCCTCACCGATGTATATACTGTGCTCACTGTACATACATAATTTCTCACGCATTTAAGTGCAGGATAAGCATAATATCTGAAGAACCTGCTATTGTGTTAGAAGACAAGTACTCTGGCTGAGAGCATCAAGAATAAATTTAAAGAAAGGAAGGTGTGATTTGTCTACAGGCTGATGGTAGATGTCCAGATGCTTGTTCTCAGCCTTTGGTGCACAAAATGGGGGAGCTGATTCACAATTTAATCAGAGGAAGGTTCTATCTGGACAACACCCAGAACTTCCTTGCCATGTATTTCTACAATTTCTACTTGATGGAACTTTGCTTGGGTTACCTAGATTGCTACTGCAGTGCAACTTGTTATTTGTCCTTGATATTTAGTACCACATGCTCCATTTATCCTTCATCCACTCTTGGATGAGGAAGCTCAAAACCTCTGAGAATCCTCTGATTGCTGTAGAAGGATTTGAAGGTAAAGGTCTCATGGTGGGAAAGGCATGCTAGCAGTTGTTAGACAAAAGATACTATAATGATCATATACTCTATTAATCAGGAAAAGGAGCTGATAATTTCTGCATAAGGTCCTCTGGTTTCTGATGTTAGGAATAATGCTGCATTTATAGTTTACTGTTCTCAATTTACAACTGAGAATATTTCACAGCAGCAAAGAACAGAAAATGGGTGTGATTGTACAGTGAGCCTCTGGGAAAAGCAGTGTGGGTCCATCAGGTCAAGGACATAAGAAAAAAAGGCAGCTTTGCTAACTTAAACGACATTTGTGGCCTCATGGTTCTTATTCCTTCCAGGACTGGGATAATTTCTAATAGACTGGAGAAAAGTCTGAGGGATGTAGAGCAGCTTGTAATAACACCCATGCAATGCATACACTCTATGCTATTTCTCAGGGTCCACTCAGGACTTTGGAGAACCTGGACATTGTCTTTGGCAGGCTTCCAAGCTTTTGGATATATACATTGTCTCTACAGAACTACTGCAAGGATGCACAAGTACAGCATCTCAGAATTACTGAACTTGTGCAGAATGATGCAATACCACTTGCACGATGGCTGACTCCCCTTTTTTTTGCACAAGTTACTCTGGGCATGTACATCCATCTGACAGGAGACATGGTGCATATGCATAGGTTGGCTGCACAGCTGAAGTATAAAGGATTTACTGTATTTTTAGATGTACAATTTGTGTCTTCTACAATTCGCTTTAAAATTCACTTTCCCTGAAGTTGTATACATAGCTACAGGAGCCTCACTTTCCTGAGGTAGCTGCAGATGTGGTATCTTCCTCAGCAGCTGACAAAATGATCAGAGGTAGGAGAGGTAGGATAACAGGCTGAGTAAACAAGTTGTAGGACATCAGAGGCAGCAGGATAATGGGAGGTGGCACTCTTGTATTGTCAGCATATGTGCGCAGCTTCTACTACTTCTGGAAAAAGGATTTTTAATGTTCATGGCACTTTTACTTCAGCTAGAATGTATGTCTAGCACTCACAAACACTAGGGCAGCAATTGATAGACAAATAATGAATTGAAACATTTCTCCTCTGACCTCGTTCGCCTTTCTCTCCATTTGCACCATCTTTTCCTGGACTGCCAGGAAGTCCTGCTTCACCTAGTACAGAAGAGAAAAAGAGATTTTCATTAAACAATTAAATTAGCTGAAAACTCGGGATGAATTTTTCTCTAATTCTTCCTTTTCAAGACTAGCTAAACAATAATGTAGAAAGTAGTCTTATTCCTGACTTTTAGTGTGTGCCACTACTGGTACTTTTACCATATGGAGAGTTTGACAGAGACACAGAAACTCTGCTCGAGGACAGTACTTTTTTGAGACAAAGGGAATTGTTGGTACAAAGAAGTGGGTCATAGAAATATGTAGAGGAGCTATGCACTGATGAAGACTAGCAATGTGGAAGCCTCTTTGCCTCTTGTTGCCTCCATCCATGGAAGATACCAGCAGGAAAAGGAGTGAGGAAGCCACATTCAGCAAGAAGCTTTGCAGTGAGAGGAAGCCTAGTAGTGAAGCAGTGGTAAGCTCCCCTCTTATGAAGAGATATCTGCAGGGTTTTGGCAAATGGTGATGAAACATTACAGTGGAATAATATTGCCTGTAGATCTAAGGGAGGCATTCACACTCTTGATCCCTGTATCTAGCATGACACAGACTTTCCACTGCTTTACAGAGAGCAATTATAGAAGTAATTTTTGTAATAACATCACAAGTGACCAGGAGGTGTGTGATCAAATGCCTGGATTTGCATCTAGAATGCAAGAGATGAAAAAAAATTTGGCAGCTACCCATATTTCAAGAGTAGTGCTCTGACCATATGGACTGGAGAACAGTTCTTTAGCAGTTTGTTGCACAATGGGCACAGTCCAGCATCTGCTGAGATTTCATTGACTTGGTAAGGAACAAAATTAAGCCTCATGTATTTAAATGCAAAGGTGTGTGTACATACAATATAAAGAATTATGCAGTCCCCTAATTTGTTCAAACAAAGAATAGTCAGTACAGTCATCATAATAGCTTAATTTAGGAAAAAACAGTTGAGGACTTTATCAAAAACCAGTGATATCATATGGTGACTACTCACTGGAGTAACATGAAGACCTTTATAAGAGAAATGAAAATAAATAAAATAGACTTTCCATTTTTCAGACTTTCCTGGACCCCTGCATATAGAAAAAGAAGACAGTTAATTGTATGTGCCTATTAAAACACTAATGGATTTTTTTTTCCTTGTTTCTAGATTTTAAAAGGTTTTGGTTTTAGCCAGGATAGGGCACTGAAAGCAGAAGGAATACTTAGGTGGTTGCTTGACAGAGAACTCTAAACCATTTTATAAACAAAAGAGTTCAAAATAACTCTTTAGCAATCACTGAGACAAATATGTAAGTGGGTAGACTTGATTTTCAGTGGTCCAGGGCAGGCCATAAGTAGTGAATAACCCTTCACTATACTCAAAGTGTAAGTACTGGTCATTCTTCAGCTGATCTGTTTTACTGTGTAGCCACACAAACAGTTGTGGTGTGTAAGAAAGAAGAGTCAAGTGGCAGGAAAAGGGTTTGGTAGAGGATCTTGCCTATGCCAGCATAGCCATCAAAGAACTGCACATCAAACTACACCTTCAACACTGATTCTGCAGCATACACTGTCTGTGGAGACGTATACTTTTCTACTGGAGCAGCTGATTCGTTAGCTTAACAACCAGGCAGACATTTCCACCAGCTTGAAAGACATAGTAATACACTTGAGAACATTTTTAGTTAATTTCTTTTAGACTGTTGACCTCAGTGCGGTTAATGTACTGGATTATATACTCCACTGAATAGAACTGTTATTCACAATGCTTAAGACCAGCACTTGGTAGAAGGGTTTATCTGGTAACTGTAAGTTTGATCCAGATTGATTTGTGCTTTGATTTGAGTTAACCAGGATCACAACAACAGTGTTTGTGGCAGGTTTATGCATTAAGCAATAGTGCCGCCTGCATGATGCCACATGATAGCTGACCTAATATAAAGCCTGCTGGGAAAAGGTTCCTCACAGAAAAAAAGATGTAAACAAATTTGAAGCAGCAGGCTTGTGCGTGTTCTGTGCTTTGCATTCTGGGGTTGTCACATTTTAGATGAAGTGTTATAACCACATGCCCACAAATTTGTCAGCTTGTACAACCCTGGCCTTGATATTCCAGCCTGGATGCCAGGGTCATCGTTATCCTGAGGATTAAAGTACTATGGAACTACTAGCATCCTAAGGATGCTGAGAAGGTTACCTCTGTCTTCAGTATCACATGCAAATCTCTATTATAACCTGTTAGAGCAGATGTGAATCCTACACTGCTTTTCAGCAGTCTCCATTCCTGAACTTCCCTCTAGTGGCTCTTGAGATACAGCAAGGAGGCACTTCAGAAACAAGTCCTACAAATGTAAAATTTAAATAAGGAGAGATATTCTTACCACAACACACTTCGTATCACACCAAACAATGTATGAGTTGTTGATTTTTTTTAACTAGGCTTGAAGCCTTTTCTAGAAATATAATTGCTATCTTAGATATGTAGGAATAGGTTTACAGGCTTTGAAATTTTCAGGTAGACATGAGAATATTCCCAAAATAGAAGGCAAAGTCTTTTGTCTCTTGTTTTTATCCCATGGGCCTGAACCTCTTCACAGTATGAGCTTATATCTTTCTTTATATTTCCTTCTTCAAACACATAAACAACAAATGTCTGAAATGTTCTCTGAAGGCCAGGCAGAATAGTTCCATTAATGCAGTGTGACTACTGACAGCTTCGAGAAGTAATAGCATTGTATTTGGTACATGAAATCATTTATTCTGAACATAGTACCTGTATCTCCCTTGTCACCTTTTGAACCGTCACGTCCATCACGACCAGGTATGCCATTGTGCCCAGGATTGCCAGGGATGCCAGGATATCCTTGGGTACAGATGTCCTGGTTTTGTGTTTCTTCTGTGCTGGCTACAATAGCCAGCAGTATAAGCCAGCTTTTCATTCTTTAGATAGGTTGTACAGTTTTGGCTGAAAGATTTAGGAAAGCAAAAGTACATCTGCCTAAGGGAATGCAGAGTGGGGAAGGGAGGAAAAAAAGGAAATGAGTTTTCACTATGTCTATTGTTTTGTTTTGTTTTGTTTATAGGTCTCTATATAGCATAAGTACAGTCCTGGAGACTACTGAGTGCTATTTCTAATGATTTAATGGAAATATCAGCCATAGCATCATTATTATTTATTTGAAACATTAACTCAGCTTTACACATTTAAAAACATTCCTTAATTCCCTGTGATTTGGAGTATCAGGTTCTGTTTCATATTTTCTTACACAGTATAACTTGTGGAAATAATCGCAAACAAGAAAACAACATCTCAATGTATCCCACAGAGTATCACACTTTTCTGTTTAAACCAAGAGAGCACTGACTCATGATCTGGCTGGATTTAACTCAAATTTCAAGATCATAATAAAAAGGCAATTCAGGCAGAAGTTTTTTCCTTTTTCTTTTTCCCCGAGCAATTGCAACAAGAAATACAAAGTAGCAGCAGCTGTATGCTGAAGACCTTCCAGTGACCTCTTGTAGTCCAACCAAAACCATGAAACCCCAATGTCTGGCAAGCCTACAAGGAAGTGTACTAATAATAATGTTGTTGCTGTTCTAAGTCCAAATGGATAGTGAAAATTTCAAATCTTGGAGGGTGATTCAGGTACAACCAGTGATCCCATGTTCATACCCAAGGATTCATACAATGTCCTGTTTCTCTGAGCTGTAGTTTTGTTTATATAATATATAAGCATTCTCTTTGTTCAGAAATCTCTCTGTAATCTACTCTGGCCAGAACAGTCCCCAAAGCAGAGTTATTTCATGGCCATTACTGGATTCTACGGTCTACATTTTCCAGCTTCCTCTTTCCTTTTTCAAAAATTTCCTACCAAATGTAACCTTATGCATGTGGAGTCTGTAAGGAAACTCTCTTTCTCTCTGATCTCCAACCTTTTATCAGTGTTGCCCATTAATAGCATGGTATCTACCTAACAGCTTCTTAAGGGAAAAATAATATAATTGAGCCAGTCAAACAGTTCATAATCAAGAAGTAGCAGAGGTCCCAATGCCCACTTCTCCATCCACATTTCTCCCGACACCTACTTGTGGGTGCACAGTTGTACCTCTCATCTCCCAGGAGGAGTTGGCTCTGGTGCCAAAGGAGGTGATGTAAGGTGATTCAATCCCCTAGTTCAGTACAAAGCAATCACCTTTTTTTTTTCTTTCTTTCTTTTTTTTTTTTTTTTTGTTTGTTTGTTCTTTTTAATTGAAGTTAGTCATCTACTGGGTTAATAAGTTGAATGACCTCAGAAGGGGTCAGAGCTGGAGCAGAGGGAGATGAGAGCAAAGATGTGAGGGATTAAGCAAGAGAGCTTTTTGGCAAAAACAAGTCTTTGTTCTGGTTATGCCTCTTCATGTAACTATGCTACTTCAAGTGCAGCTTACGTTTATCCTTTCATTAGACTGTCCCTCCTATATAATGTATTTTAATATAGGCCCACCAAAGTACATTAATACTTAATTCTGGACACAACTGGTTTAAGTCTTACACTGAGTGCATGCACAGTTAATGGGAAGAGATTAGACTGAGGAGCAAAAATCAAATAGCAACAAAATTAATGCCCATTCTATTTCAAATTAGTATTCATAAATGTCTAATGCAGAGAAGCTTGGGTTCTATAGGTTAAGTACTTCTACAGGTAAAAGTAATAATTAGAATGAGTAAATTTTACATAATGGGCTTTTGAACTGATTCTTTCATTAATGAGAACTTAAGATCAGTGTTCCTTTTGAAATATTAACTAGCATTGGCTAGAAAAATTTGTGTCTTCTCTTCAGCATCTTCACCACCATTTCTCAGTCTTATGAAACAATGCACACAAATACATGTAGAGAGAGACTAGTATGTTCTCAATAGGAATAATTACACCCAGATAGCAATATTCAATTTAAATATTAGTTTCACTTAATTTATAGAGAGGAATATGTTATTTTGGGGACATTTTCTTAATCTCTTTATTCTGTCATCAGTAAAGTTCCCCATTTTGCAACAGATATTGGAAATATGACGTATGGTACCTTTGCCAATAGTCTACAGAGAGATGTTTGATCACCCACCAGCAAAATCCCACTTTGTCTGCTGCTGCTGGTTGGCACTAAAGAAAGTTGGAAATAGATTAAACATTTGCTACTTCTAAGATATATAAACATTTTCTGCCTTAGTCATAGGACTCCAGAGGAGTAAAAAAGGAAGAAGTGCTCTGTATGATGCTGTTAGGATGGAGAAGCCTGAAAGTCCCTGTCCACTGACAGAAAGCCCCATTCCTAGGTGTTTAAGGGAGTGTTTCTGGCTTAAGGAATAAACAGTCTAGTCCTCACACATGCATTCCTCTACATAAGCTGACAACATTGATACCATCATCATCATGACCACCATCATCATATATATATAGGTTCTTTGGTCTTACCTCATTCACTTTGTACTTGCAGTGTTCTTGGGCACCTTTAACCAGAGTATAAAAGCTTCATGTAAAGGAGCACACGCTTCAAATATGTGCCTTGAGGACAAGCACTTGTTTGGTCACTAAATTCTCAAAGGTCAGTGATTTAATTTTGAGAGCTGTTCAATAATTAAAACAGAAGTTTACAGTGGAATCTTCCTCTTTATTCCAATATTAAGCTCAAGTGCTCTGTACTTTGGCTTTTACCACTGTTACATGAAAGAACATCGTTAAAATGTATTAATAAGTCTTTGATTTGCCTGTTCCATTACACAAATACATTACACAAATGTTAGCTTTTGACAGCTTGGTTGTTTTGTCGGATGGAAGGCACATCTCCTACCATTGTTGTGTTGCAAAAACATGTGATAAAGTTAGTTTCTGCATCAAGCAATTTACAATTAAATTAGGGACAAAAAGACTATAGAAATTAAAAATAGCAATGATGTCAGTGTGGCATTACAAATATTAGGCGATTATGGCAAAGAAGGAACTAGGTTGAACTGAAGATGAAATAAATGAGGTTGAATGACAAAGAGAGCTTCTCAGATGTAATTTTAGGCTCCCCTTCTAGCCATTCAAGCACCAGTCAAAGCTATCGTGCTGCTAATTTATATATTGTTGGCAACTAAGTTTGAAGAAGTCATAGCTTGATAAGTGTCTTAACCGTGTCTTCTTGAAATGACTGAAACAGATGCTGTCTAAGGACTAGTGGAAGTAAAGCAACTGAGCCTACCATCAACGCCTTAAATGCTGATCGTGAACAGTGGAGGATATAACCAATCGTAAGAGGAGTTAATGTGTTATAGGAAGTGTCCTTAATTCACCCCTGTTCGTGCAAGTGACTGAAAACACTGTCTGACCGGCTTCTCACACGGCAAAGGTAGGACATGCGTGGTCTGCGTATCAAATAGCGTATCCTCAGCGCAGCCGAGCGATGAATGGTTTTCATTAAGGTCTTCACCACCCCCCTGTGGCAGTAAGAAAATATTGCAAGCGTTATGGTGCCCTGGTTTGCATCTGGGACATTGATTCTATCTACTGCCCTTTGAGGAAAAGGAAGGACAATGTGCAGCAATTAGCTGCTCTGCTTGAATGAACTTCTGTAGCCAAATTAGCCTCGCCGCTCTGCTAATTGAGAAGAAGAAATGAGAGCCACGACAAATAATCCTTTTCTCTTTACCTGTCAGAGGTAATTTTCTAAGGTTGCTTAGCCTTGGGCTCCTCTCACCCTTCAAAAGTGAGTCATTACAAAATAGCCCACCCTGCCAGCTAGTGCTGTGCTCTCAGTGATCTGTTCTGTCATGCAGAAAACCTGAATTTATTGATGAACCTTCCTGGCTGCAGGGTGCTGGGAGAGGTGGTGATTCTGGGGGGGGACAGCACTGGGGGCAGCAGGGGGTCCTGGGGACATGACAGCAGCACCGGCAAGGCCTCCCAGGGTTGCAGGGTCCTTACACTGACCTGAGACTGTGAATTTTACAGTGACAACAGTCACAGTCTGTTTATCCCAATCCTGAGGCAAGAATGACATAATTCATTAGTTACATCTACTTTGATCCAGTTTGACACTTTTTTAGAAGAGAACCAAGAAAATTGCTGTAGGAAGAGCCTTAAAGACAAACATTACCATCAGCTGCTTTCTAGTGTGCCGTATGTCATCACAGTATGATGTCTTGGAAACAGTTATGCAGCAGCAAACATTCATAATTCCCTCTTAAAAATGATGCAGGGTTTGTTTTAGATTGATTGTTGTGCCTTTGTTAGGTGCTGAAGATAGCATTAATGACCATGAGATGGATGGTTAATAAAAGTAGATAAACCCAACCTTATTAGCAGAGCACCTTCTAGACATTTTTTCAGTCCTTCATGAGTTGCTATCTCCAAAGTCTGTGGTATGCTCATAGGTAGAGGCCAAGGTTAACTGTACATAGTGAATCTGCCTACTGACGGTTCATGTCAATGTCTATATAGTGGGTCTTCTGCTTTCTTATTTCCTATGTGCCAGAAACAAGGAGGAATTTGGCATGTACCTGGTTCTGCCAGCAAAGTCCTTCAGGGGCACCTGGAGCTTCCTTCCCTCCAAGGCAGTTTCAGTATTCCAAAAGTATCTAGAAAACAGCTGGTACATCATCTTGTGTTTCTCTTCTGAATGAAACTCAGGTAGTCCTTACTCTGATAACCTCTACCATCTCAGATTTGCCCTTCTGAACTTTGCTGACAGCAGACTTCAGCAATATAGACACTTTCTAACCTTCACTTGTTTGCGGAGTTGTTTGCCCATCACTTCTGGTGGCCTTCTCTGAATACTTAAAAGATTAAAATGACTCAGGTGAAACCTTGCTCATGTGTCATCATGTGTGTATGGTTGTGTGTGTGTGTCCCCGCCAAGATGCATGACAGAAATGCATGCTGCAACATAAAGAGAGGGAGGGTATGATGGGTGTGGATCCCTTGTCTGATGCAACCCGTTGTAGGTGCCAGCAGAGACATTATCTGGGGATGCTATATGGAAGCATAAGGGGTAGGGGAGGGGGGAGCTATATGTGTAAATACATGTGTATACAAACATGCACACACACACATCCTACTTTGAAACCGGAGCCTAAAAACCTAATAGTGGTGTTATGTGAGTTCTCAGCCCTAGGTACTCAGCTGGACAACCAGAAGTCAGGTCTGACTGCAGTGAACTAAAATTAGCATAGAACTAAGATTTAAAATAAAAATATTGTGCTGATAGTTTATACAGTTTTGACATCTTCTCACAATTTTATGTTCTCTAGGTAGTTTGGATAGCTGAATTTTGAAAAATACTCAGAAACACACTAATTATTTGTGTGCTTTCCTTATAGGCTATATGATATGTAGTCTTCCATTGCTGGCTTTTTCGTTTCTCATTTGGTACTGTAAAGTAAAAAGGCCCACATCCTTGTCTCTGTTACCAAGCTCAGATCATCGTGCAGCCTCTAAAGAAAAACCAAAAATCAAACAAACAAAACCACAAACAAAAAAAAGACCAAGACAAACAGTGCTACTTTCAACAAACTAAAAGCTCTACCTTACAGACAAGCTCTCAAAGACCTTAAAAACTGACAGCATGGAACAATCTACAGGAATTAGCCTGACTACCAGAGCATGAAATAAAATGCACAAATGAGCTCACCATGACCAGATGAATTGCAGGCTCCTTAGAAAGCCTGTTGATCACAACATCCTACTCCAGTGCTTGCTCAAGGTATGTTTTTCAGTCATCTGATCTACCTCACTAAGTGCTCAAACTGAGCCTTTCACTTTGATATTGGAGCCCTCAGCACACATCCTGCTGCAGCAGCTGCACTTGGGAGGCCTGGGAAATTCTCTGCTTTGAGGTGAACCAAGAAACAGAGATAAGAGCTTGGACATTGGAAGGAAGGGAAAAGAACTGACAAACCCAACTTTTCTGCCAGCACTTGAACTCGCCAAAGTACTTTTGACGAAAAGATTTTGACAACTTACTTTATTTTGTTAAAGCTAATGCATCTCAGCAAAACATACTTTTTGACACAGCCTTGAGCCGGAGACACGCACACCTTTCAGAAGGTGGTCCCCTGCTTTGTCAGAATAATAAGAAATGAAAAACTTCCCTGAATCAGAGCAGTGTGTTGAATCTCTGGTAGCATGGGCCATTGCTCTACCAAGCAGGCGGGTAAGCCTGTTCACACGCATTTACAGAACACACCTTCTGGGTGAGCTCTTTCAAAAGGTTTTGCTTTTGTTCCAAAGAAAACAGCATTTAATCCTCCTTACCTAAATTACAGTACTTAAGTCACCATCTTCTGTTAGCAGGAGCGTTATTAATAAAGAAGCTGCATTTGTATTTACTTCCAAGGGGTACTATGGGAGCTGTCTGCGAGGACAAAGTAAAATACAGTGATCACAGATGCATGTGCCTGGGACAGTAACATGGAGGGGTTTTGCCTGAACGATTAAGACTTCAATCCCAAAATCAGGTTTAACAGTTGTTAAAATGAATTTGTGCTGAGAAGTACTGTAGCTGGTATCGGAAAACCAAGAGAGTAAGACTTTTTTTGCTGTAAAATATAAAAATAAATATGAGAGGTCATACATTTTTGCATCACAGAGAATATTTTGTAGACAATAAAAAAAGAACCACAATAACTTTAAAACTGCACAATAAAGTTTTATAAGACATATCTGAGGAACTTCAGCTTTGTACGTTATTTAATTCAAACATGTACAATAAGAGAAAAATAATGGGAATGTAAGTTTGTACTTATTTCCAGAAATTTGATTCTTTTGACAAACAATGTTCCAAGAGTAAATAAACCTTGTAATGCAGTTACTTTAGAACAAATGCACATCAAGCTACTGCAGTTCTACACATTGTTCTTCAGCTGTCAACAGCCAATTCATCTGCTCTGTAGCCAGGACACTTCATTTACAACATGTGTAACAGCACACAGATGGGAAGATGCACAAAGCAATGTAGATAAGATAAAAAGTTACAAAACACTTGTCAAAATAAAAGATATATGCAAGTCATCCCTAGTATTTACAACAAATAGTTTTAAATTAGAGATCTTTCAGAAGGCATTTCCTACGTACAAATGCCACACAGAGATGAAAAAAAAAAAAAAAAAAGCAGAAAGGCAAAGAAAGGTACTGTGTTAGTTATGGCAAAAGACCTTTGGCTCCAAAACTCTGTCATAATTATTTTCAAAAGACAACTGAAGTGTGGACCATTTGAGTAGTCTGTCTTTGAACTCCGTTATTACACTGACCACTGCTACTCAAAGCGAAATTTAGCATGGCGAGAGCCACTTGTAAAACAATCATATTATTTTATACATCAAATGCTCTGAGTTACATGCAATTATGGTTTGGCATTTTCCTAACTCAGTAGGAACGCATTTGAGGACAGTTATATTTTACTGCATCTCATGCATAAAGTCTGAGGTTATCTGCTCAGCAGGCCATTGGGAATGCTCTGGCTGTGCTTTATCTAAATGAGGCACAAATGTGCTTAGTAGTTGCCCTAGAACTTTTTATACTAACTCAAAGCATGCAAAAGCGAGAGAAAAAGAACAGTTGTTGCCATCACACTTCTCTGATCTTGCCGTCAGAAGGAGGACCAGGGCAAGAGTTGCCAGAATACAAACTTTTACATTTTAGTTGCAACTTTTTTTCCACGGACTCTAAAGTCAGGATGAACCCCAAGTAAATATTTCATCATTAGATAATGTACATTTTTGTTTTTCATTTAACTATGTGTTTAAAAGAATATGGTGTAGTCTAAATTTGTCCCGTCTTGTTTTATTTTATCTTAATCTGTTGCAAGGTCAGATTGCAAAGAAAGACATAGAGAATATTCTAAACAAATCATGTCTGTGTGTAGGGTACTATATGTAAAACTGTCCTGAGTAATCTGCACCATGCAATACTCACTTTTGATCTCTCTGAAACTCAGTTCTTCTGCTGCATCCAAAACCATACACAAACATTTCTGTTGATTTTTTTTAGGGTTAAGGCACCAGCACTACTACATAGGAATAACCTTCATGGGCACTGACATGTCAGAAGATACATTCCAAAACCTCCTCTTTTTTTCCAGAACTACACAGAACTGAGCCCTGGAAGGGAGTAGGTTTTAGCAAAGACACATATATAAGCGTGGATCTCATAATGTCTTCAGGTCCCTCTGGGAAAATTTCTGGGTGAGCACTGCAACCCAACTTCAGATATTTTTTTTTGCATCTAGAACAAGTCTTTCAAAATGTGATTATGAAAAAACATCCTCTCCACTTCCACAGCACATACACCACTGTGGCTTGCAGGCCTGAACGTGGCAAGTACCCACAGAAATGGGTATGTAAGAAACACAAAAGGGTTCCTCATTTAAGAGGAAGGGCATGCATCCATGTCTGCATTTGGAAGTCTGCTCCTTCTGTTTAAGTTGAGCATTTAGAACTATCTTTTAAAACAATCTGAAGAGAAATGGCTTATTTTAAACATCAAAAGATAAATACAACCCAGCCAGCTTTTTTCACTAACTTTCCCATACGTTTACTTTAAGCTGGACCATTGAAAATGTCAGTGCATTATTTCCAGTTCTGAACTGTTTCAGGTTCTTCCACTGTGGGAAAGCACAAGCAATGAAGCTCACTATGCAGTGAACAATTCGGCTGAGCATCACCAGACTTTGCATTATTGCTGAGCTATATACACAAGGCATTTGAAATGTACAGTTGTCAAAAGATGTAATTTAAAATCAAACCCACAAGCCTGGGCTTTGCAGAAGTTGCCACAAAGTTATCCAATCTCAAAATCTAGCAACTAGTGGGCTTCACAACACTGATGATAAATAAAAATATAGAGGTAACAATAGTAGTAGGAACATACACATGTTTAAAATAAGGCTTTTTTTACATTATTGTTGAGATGTCTGGCCTCTAGCCCCTTGTTTGTTCTTCATATATTACAGATTCATGACAAAGCTGATTGTGTCTGTCAAAGAATACCCTTGAATTTATCCTTATCATCAGATAATGCCCCTAATCAGCAGCATAGGATAAAGTATTGTAAAGACATTCATAGCAAATCAGTTCTGAAACATATGGAGTCTTTCTTTCCTTCCATATTACCAGCAGTCTTGCCATCCTTTAATGACAACTATCAAGCAGAAATGATCAATGCTGCAAATATCAAGATCCTCTATCTTTTTTCTTCCAAATCAACTTCATGTCATAGGCAAATCATGGCAATGCAAATCACATATTGCGTATGCTGGCCAGAGCTGACCTGAATCGAGTCAAGTTCTTCCCCTTCCAATACAGACTGATGACTCTGAGATAAAAATCCATCTCTGGTCCACACAAATTCTCTATCCCTTCCAGTAAGGATTTCTCTTTCTTTGTGAAGAAATAATTGGTCAAAACCATTGTCAATTGACTGTGTATAAGAAGCATGGATCCAGACTGATTCAATATATTTACATTATCATTCATCCATTTTTGTAAGTCAAGAGAATACAAGGTGTGAGAACTATGTAACATAGCCAGCAGTCAGCACGTACTGTCTCAACTCTGACTTTGTACATTCACATTATCTCCATTAGAAAATTAAAAAATATGGTTTATACAGAGAAATAAGCATATTGGAAATATAAAGAAGTGTCTCTCAGGCGAAGCACGCAAGAAGTGGTATAAAAGCTCTATACTGAAGAGCATACAAGCATGCAATATATTGCTGTGACTGAAAGCATTCAATCTAAGATGCCCTGGGCTCCTCTTGTTTCCATTTGTGTGCAGTAAATGCACATATCTTTATAATCCATTTCACACTCTGTTCATGTTTCTATATGACAGAATAAAATTTCCCTGTTCCAATCTGGAATATGGTAAGGCCTTGCGGGACGTTGTCCTGCCATTTGGCAATTTAATAGAAAAAGACAGGAAGGATTAGGGTCCATGGAATTCTGCAACAGCTGGGTAGCACATGGGATGTCTCCACCTGATTTTAAAGGATGGTCTTTGCACAGTGCTCCAAAAGGAAGGAGAAAACTCTCCTAAGACTCCTTGCTGATATACCCCTAAGGACAAATTCCTCCCTATCCTAAATTTGGCCAACAATACAAGGTTAAGAAAAATGAAATGTTACAATGACCTGCATGATTCCAGCACTACTTCTACATAACTAAGAAATAGAAACCAAATACTGCTGCTTCAGAGTAACAGCAAGTTGTCTTGATCAGAAGGGAGACTGCTCTTCATCAGCAATGCTGACACTGGCAACACTGGCTTCAGAGCAGTCTTGAGGAACTTCATTCTTCTGCTAGACAAAGGTTATATTTCTGGCTCAAGGGAGCCCAAGGTTTTTCCTCCAAAACTGAAGATTCACTGAGCTCAAATAAGCTTAACCACATCTCCAAGGTCCTTCCCTGGAGTACGTCTCCCTCCGTGTGGATGTCCTTCCCAGGTCCTTGGCCTCTCACTTTTTAAAGGGGGTGAGTTTGTTGAAGGTATGCCAGAAGAGGGATGGCTTCCGCTTGGGTTCTGCCAGGGCAAAAACCTGCTGCTGCGGGATGCTGGTAGGCACAGTGATGTGGCGCTGATGAATAGGATGCAGGCTTTGGTGTGGAGGAGGCACAGGACACCCATTATAGCTTACACCTGCAAAAGGAACCATTATGAAAGCACATGAGTCAGGTAGAGGAGCAATTGCTACTTGGAAAATGGAGCAAACTGAATGGTCAATAAAGCTCATGTGAATTTTGCCATGATCCTGGAATGGAAACGCTACTAAAGGTTACCTTTTCTGATGTTAGACTTTTTAATTGCTGCATTCATTTGGCTTAAGAGGAGAATAATACCAGTAAAAATAACATTACAGAATTACTGGTGCAGTTTCACATAGCCTAGCTATGTTGTTTGCACAAGTAAATTCTGGTATTTCAAAGGAATGACTTAACACAGTAGATACTCATTATTTAGTCAACTCTCAGAATAAGGCTGGGTAAAATACTGCTAGCAACAAAAATGCTATTTGTTCTATTTGGAAAATATTTTTCCACACTAATATTCTCAGGCTTTGAACTTTTTGCAGTCTGACCAGCATCTCCTGCTCACAATTTTCAGCCACTCCCTTGAAAATCCAGGCAGGTTTTATAAGTATCTAGTGATTGACAAAGAGAAAATGCTTTAATAATATTATTTCCAGGGAGCAGAGGACTACCTAACACCAACTCCTTTACTCCTAAATTTAGATTTAATCTGGTCCCACTTGCTCCATGTCTTCTCTCATTACACTAAGGAGTTACCCCAATTTGGCTTTAAGACAGAAGAGGACAAAAATCACATCTTCTGAGAGAGAAAAGGAATAAAAAAGCTGTTTTCCAGAGAAATGTGTTTCTAATCCATCCTTCCTTCTAGTCTAGGACAGAAGGAAGCCATTTGGAGTTTGTTATCATAAATACAGTAACAGAACTTTAGGATATTTAAACAAAGCACAGAATTCCCAAGAAGAAGCTGAGTAAAAGCAAAGGAAGGAATCATTGATCCTCATTTCTAATTTAATCTCTGCATGCAGAGGTTAAATAAGCCAACTGCCTTGCCTCTTGAGTTTCTTCTCTAATAACGAGAATACTGACTTGCCTGTCTGAAGGAGACAGGGGAGCTGATTTAATGGACAGTTTACAAAGGCACTGGAATTTGATATACACCTACAGATTAATGGAAATTATTTGATCTCTATGTAAACCACAAAATTTTTTAAAAGACTGAAGAACTCAACCATAGCCAGATTGTGCTATTTCCTAAGACTCGCACACAGTAAGAATGTAAAGTAGCTCCGAACACTTACCTTTAATTTTTCCATGCCTTGACTTACGAGCATTCTGCATGGCTTGTTTCTTCTGGTTTTCTGAGATTTCCATGCCTATGTCAAAGTGTAAATTAAGACACTGGTCTAAAAATACTGTATCTAATACTTGATTACATTAAATTAAAACAAATGAGTAAACTGTATTTTAATCAATTTTTAGTAAATTCTAATAGTAATATACCTGAAATTTTTAGAAGTATGTTTTACTTTGTCATATGATTTTAAAAATAGTTTTTCACATTAATTTGCCTGTCGATTACTGGGAAAAGATGCTTTCCAATTCCTGCAAATGGTTGGGAACCAGCAAAACAAATGTTCTTTTTATAAATAAGCTCAGATAACAAGAGATTAAAAAGCCCTGTAAATTAACTCTTCTGAAAGTGACTACAAGCCACAAAGTAATAGATCACAAATGCAGAATCTGTTTCTTTTTTCACTTGCTCTGAGCTAACTTTTGAGTAGCAAATTGAAGTCACTGGTACTGCAGTAGTACAAATTTGGGTATCATTCCCTCCCCTTGGAGGAGACAGTATCACAGAATCTGACAGATACCAAAGCAAGCTGTCATGTAGTTGTAGCTACATCAGACTAGGGCTGGATCCCTCACTCTGGTTTCTCATGTACTTGTTTGCATGTGTGTATGACTTACATGATGCTATCTATTGTATGTAGTCATAGAATCAGAATTGTCAGGATTGGAGGAGACCTTAAAGATCATATTGTTCCAAACCCCCTACCATGGGCAGGGACACCTCCCACTAGAGCAGGTTGC
>WUAM01000431.1:34311192-34361748 GCA_024336885.1 Actenoides hombroni
GGGGCGGGGCGGGGCGGAGCGGCCCGGGAAGCCCCGGCTCCTCCGGCTGCACCGGCGCCCGATTTCCTTCGGGGGCAAGGTACGTTTTTCTCCCGGCCCGGAGGGTGTCCCGCTGTGTCTCCAGCGCTGTACTTGCTGGAAGGAGCCTCCCTTCCGTCTGCCGTGTGCGACGGCGATGCCCGAGCGGGAGGCACCCGGTCGCCGGAGGATGATAGTGTTTAGTACATTCAGAATTTCATCCCTGCCTCACCTCACCCTTCGCTGCGCGTTTCTGGGTCCGTGTGCTCTGCTCACCCTTGCTTTTTGTCGTGGGCACAGGCCTCGCACAGTCCTGCCATGTAGCGCGGCCCATTGGCCGAAACATGGCCCAGTGCTCACCCCTTCTCAGACAGTTTATTTTCCCAGTTGTAAACCAGTCCACTTCTTTCCATGATACAACAAATCCTCCTAGTAAGCCAGAAGCATTTGAAAAAAGCCGCAGATTGTCATTCTTTTTCACCCCAGCAAAGTAGCTAGTTCCTTATAACAAAACAAATCTATAACATATATTTTTATTTAATATTTAAATTGGTCTGGGGCCCCATGGTGTTTGTGGTGCCAAATGCCAGATTTCTTACTAGTGAACAAATCATATTTTCCTAAGCTTGGTTTGCTTTATTCAGCTTAATAACATAAATGCCAGAGAAGAATACTTGCCAATCTGCTCAAACTCTTTCAGATATTCATGCTTGGTTTCTAGGCTTTCTGTCTCAAACCTTGGAGAGCTTTTCTGCTTGCTTCTGTTCCTCTGAGTTAACAGCAAGAACATTTTATGCACAATCTGAACAATGTTCATATCCAGCAGGGAAAATTCTGTGAGACAGTTTCTTACAGCCCCATGTCACGTCTCCTGACAAAGATCCATAACATCTGGTAGTCTTTGCTCAAATAGTTGATTATCTGAAAATATTTCCTCACTTGAACTGGAGCTGCAGACATAATTAAAGCGGGTTTCATGCAGCTCAGGTGAGAGGCAAAATGAAAATGGGACAACACAGAGTGCATGGCAGAACAGACACTCTAAAGAAGTAATGAAGGCCATCAGCCCCACTGCCTCTCCTCCGAGACTGGTGTGACTGTGCATGCTGTAATTACTTCTCTGGAGAGCAGTATAGGCAAAGGCAAGGTGTAGTTAGGGGATAAGGCAAACAAATGGGCTTAAGGGATGTAGGTCAAATGAGGTAGCAAATAACTCTGGGAGTGACCACAGGATTCTCCAGTAGTCAGCAGCAGAAGGCACACAGCCTGCCACCAGTCTTCTTGGCCTCAGCTTTATGGTACACCCCATGGAAAGAGTGACTTGAAAAATGACTCAAATGAGGCAGTGAAGTGGTTGATCTACAGTGCCAGGCATGGGAAGTAAAGGTGAAATGGAGGTTAGGTCTGGAAACACTGACACAGCATGGAGAGAGTTCATATGGACCATGGCTGATGATCTACGTCAACATGGGACTACCCAGGAGAAGTTCTCAAGTCAATGCAGACAAGAATTATCTGCTTCAGACTGTGGGAAAAGGAAGTCTTTAAAGGGAGATTCAATGAAGACACAGAAATAGCCAAGATAATAACTTTAGCAGCATTATTAAGAGAAATACTCTTTGATTTATACGAGACAATAAGTATATCAGAGGTTAACTTTAAAAACACTTTCAACGTGTCTTATAAAGTTTTCTCACAGCCGCCTTGGTATCTCTAGGGGTTTGTGCTGGTTGCTTTAAACCTTTTAACTATTCAAATCTGAAATTCAATGGATTTATGTTCTTGTCTTCCATCACGTTCCACTCTATAAATATCCCAGCTATATTGACCACATTCATTTTTAATACCACTTTTAATCCACAAGCCCCCTCAGTGAAGGGAACCCACAGTTCCTTCTGCGTCCTCTACCAGCTGAACAGAAAGACAAAGAAAAAAATATTGAGCTGAACTGAGCCACTAATTTGTGTCTCCCCTTTATCCAGCCAACAGCACTTCTGAAACTTAAGAAATTCTGAAAACTTTTGAGATCTGATCCTTTCTTTAAATATATTTGAAGCTCATTAACAGGTTAAAAACTGCTTGAGGAGACAGAAACGACACAAGAAAGTTGCTGACAGACTAACAATATGCTCACAAGAACTTAACTTCCTTAAAAAGCTCACTTCAGATAATTAGATAAGGGTATTTTTTATGTTGTATCCCTTAAATATCATTACATTTAATAAAGGAAATACCTAGAAAATTGCAATCACAGAGACAATAGTATTTAATACTTTTAATCTTTTAGACATGTTTGTCATGGACATTCTCCTGGTAGCATGCCTAAAACCTCTTCTAACTCTTGCAGCTTCACTGAGTCAGAGTCTTTCCTTTCACGTGTGCACACCATTTAGCGAAACACGGATGCAGCACACTAAAGAGTGTGTCTGAGAAGAGGATTAAGTTCCTGTACTGGAGACCAATAATTGCCCAAATCTTTTCTTAATCTGATTTAATTATTTAATTTTTTTTAAAGACTGGGAAGTGTACCTGTGTTGTCCCACAAGCAGGGTCATTTCCGTGGTGTGCAGCACACCAAGAGACACCCAGAGCAGGGGTATTTTATTCAGTTGGCATTTGCACAAAGATGGGTGCTGGGTGATACTTCCACAAAGCCAGCACACCTCACAAAGCAGCCACAGAGTATTTATCCTGTTCCATGATTAGTAAAAACACACCTAAATTTACACTCGTTGGTCAGTAATTACCGTCCCGTCCGCTACTGATTAGTTATATTTAAATTAACCTATATAAATTAGCATGCATGCTCCGTAAGGGGGGGGTGGGGGACACACAAGGCTTTTTGGTCCTGAATTGGGTCGGTGGTCGCGATCTCTTCCTGCCACCTTCACCTTTCTCTCGGGTTCTGCAAACCTTCACTGACTTCACATTTCTTCTGGCAGCTACCCAGCTCTCAGCCTCTTTTGGGCAGGATGCTCCTTTTTATCAGGCTTTTTGAGCTCCTCCTCAAAGGTCTAGTTGACAGTTTTTCACAGTTCACTCAAAAAGTGAATACTTCCTTATCTCTTAGCTCCTTCCTCTGACCACCAGATCATGTTTCACAAGGCCATGGTAACTTTTACTTCGTTGTTTTGCTAATAGGAAAATTTCATTGCCTGCTGTATACCATATACTATTCAGGTGCCATCACACGAAGGTTTAGGAGAATGATTCAAAGCAAAGTTTGTCAACAGGACTGCCATGAGAAAGAAGGCAAATCATTCTTCTGACTATAAATTTGAACACTTTCCAGTTTCTTACAATAGTTGAAGAAAACCAAGCTGTAGTGTTTCCTCAAAGTTACAATCCAAAGTTTCAGTAGATTAGTCCTTCCTATATAAAGGTTTTCCTACGATCCTAAAAAACCAAAATGTCATCCAGATTTCCGATTTTAAAAATGTGCTTTTGAAGTAGCATTCCTGTCTGTTTTTCCAACTTTTCTATTTCTTGAGTAGATTAATACTATTTGCAACTGAGTATGCTCAAAAAGGTGTAAATTCATAGCACTTTCATAGGTGTTTCTCAAAAAACGTGGCTATACACTGTGTTATTTACAGGCTAATAGTTTGACTCCAGATGAGTAACAGTGCAGTGAACTGAGAAACAGTGCCAGCATTACATGTTATGGTTGACCAAATAAAGTAGTTTAGAAGAGAAGAACTCCAAGAATAAATTCTAGATTGGTATATATGCATGAGATTTCAAATAGTGATTTGACAGTGGTCACCACACTTACTGCAACAAAAATTAAATGCTCGGTTTAGAAGCTCTAAGTCTAATTTAAAAGAGGTTTAATGCGCATGTGACAAGGAATGAGAAGGATTATTCCAAGTGTAATACAGGTGGGAAAGGATTACAAAAAATGTCACATGGGAGAAAGAATATAGAGTTTTAATGATGCGGGAACACCTCCCCCCAGCTTTTACTAGGTAGTGATACATCTCTTAGCTTTCTCAATAGCAAAGGACACATTTATGTAATAAAGTCACTCAGATCTGAAAAGTCTAAATTAGAATGATTCTTTCTACTTAGTGTAGAATTCCTCTTTTCCACTGCCACAACTCTATTATTTCTTTCGTGGTTCTTTTATAAATACTTTCTAAAAGTCTGTTTTAAAGTAGTGATTTTTTTAAAAGGTACTCTTAAAAGAGAGTACAAAAGAAGAGTCAAAAGGGGTAGTTTCAGGAAAACATAAAAATATTTGTCCTGCTTCGATAGCTATTGGACAATATGGCAAGGGAAATTATTCTCTAAGATATGCTCTAAATTAATAAGTGATCAAATTTAATTATTAAGATGCAGGATTAGTGAAATAAGAGATGCCTTTGCTTTAAATGACAGTGTCTTTTCCAGGCTCCAGTACATGGCTAATGCTCCAGTTCTGCAATTTGCACCTTCCTTTTACATCCCAGGCAAAGGCTCTCCTGCAGGCAATTAACCTCTAAGGAATCTTTACACATTAACAGGTCCCACAGGGGGAATTAAGCTGAGTCATATATCTACTAAAGTTAAAGGCGACTCCCCCACCGACTTCACTGGGAGCAGGATTGAGATCCCCATTTGTTCAGTTTAGAAATGAGGGAAGAGTAGTATGTTTGTGTATGCAAGCTCAAACTAACATAGGCTGCTAGTTATTTTCATCTGTTTTATATATCAACTGTGTGAAATTAATGTAGGATTTTTCCATTTGTGTGTATCTGCAACCAAATTAGTAGTAATAAATGGCAAGGGATTTTCCAACTTCAAGACCTTTGTCGTCTTTGCACTGAAAAAAATCCATTCCAGAAAATGAATCATGTTGCTAAGCAAAACACTCAAAGGACAGCTTGGGTTAAATTGCTGTATTAACTTCTTAATTTGCCTAGTGAAAGTCATCATTGCCCCTATGCAGGAAGCTGGTATGCTGCTTCCAAAAGGCCAGTTCCTGTTGTATTTACTTTGCTGCTGATAAAGGCAATTACTGACCAAAATGAGAAAAGTTTATCACAATTTGGCCTAAATCACAACACACAACAAACTGTTTTTCCCTCTAATCTTCTTTTAAATATGCTTTGCAGGGACTGTTTCGCTGAGCTTGCTCAGCTGTGTTAAACACAGAGACCTAATTTAGGGAGAACACAATAGGCTGATGGAGTGACGCCATCAATGAAAAATGACCCTTGTGTACCAGGTTACCATTATCCCATCTCCGAGTTGCTCTTACTCACCCACCTACACCACTACAGCTGCATGCAACTTAATGATGGCTTCAGCCTTTCAAGCTGCCAGAATGCTATTTATAACCCCACAGGGTCCAACTGCGATGCTATTCTTTCTCCCCATCCTCAAGAGGCATTATTCAGACAGCATGACATGAAGAGATGGCTGGTGCTACAGAAGAGCAGTTTCCAATAAATAGATCATTGTGTTTAAACATAAAGAAGACTTCCAGTTACCAATTAGAAAGGCTGAATTCCACCTTTATTTCTTGTCTCGCAAAGCGTTGTAGGAAGGAAAAGAAATGTGGAGATGTAAAGCAGACAGAAATAGGAAGGAAAAGAGATTAGTCAAAAATTTCTTTCCTTTTTTTTTTTTTTCTATACCGTATATATTTTTCTTTTTCTTCTTGTTATCTGTTAGATGGATGTACGTTGAAGTGTTATGGACTAGTTGGAGGGAAAGGATACAATCCCAGAAAGAGAGTTGGAATTGTCCCACTCTGCAGCCATTTGCTTTCACTTTTTTCTCTGCTCTACCTGTCATCCTTTCTTATGTCATACCCCTTCCTGCAGTGTCTGATGGCCCTATGACCATTCTGCATTTATTTTCCTTGCAAGAAACAACAGCATGTAAAAGTGACTATTAAGAGCTCTCTCTTTATCAGCCTTCTTCCCCACCCACTTAATTACTGTGCCAGCCAGTCCTCTCTATTGAAAACTGTCCTTCCAAAATTACCTGAGGATATGAAGGTGCCTTGTTATGCAACCAGGAGGCCAAAATAAATCAGTGGAAGAATAAATACATAGAGAAAGGACCTTGAGGAGTTTGAGGGCTGAGGACCACCTGCAGCGGGTGTTTGCACCACTCAGGCCAAGGGCTGGAGTGACAGCGAGGAGCTGGTGCACTTCATTCATTTTTGTGTGCGAACCATAGCAAGGGGCTGTGCGTGGGTTTATTTGTTTTCTGAGTGATGGTACTTCTCCCTGGGCTTGGGGAAGAAGCACAAGTAGCACCCAACCCTCACTTAAATCATTCAGCTGTGCTGAAGGGAGCTGGGATACATCACCACTGCAGAGACCATCGGATATTAGAAAAGATGGAAAAGCTTGAAAAGCGAAGCAGGCAGTGGATTTCATTAAGAATGATGCCACATCAGTAGGAATTATGTGAAGTTATATAAGGTCATCTTGCTTCTGATGTTTATTATAATAAAATAACAGGTCTCAGTAGAATAATTGGCCCAGTGTGATGCAACAGATATACCCAACTAGTAATAGTACAGCTGCGCACCTTAGTTAACTCCGTGGTGACCAGGGCAAAAAGCCCTGAAAAATGACAGCTTTTGATATGTGCAGGAGGTCAGAACAGTGAATATCTCAGTAAGATTAAGATCAGAAGAAATAGGCAGCCTTTGGGGGGGAAGCACTGAGGTACACTGTTGTTAGGAGGCTTCTAGGCAGTCTTGAGTCATGCCCTTCAAGAACTACACGGGTGTTCTTTTTCAATTAGTATCAATACTTTGTTTAGTCTCTTTTTACAATGACAAACTTGCTGTCTTTGTTACAATCTGAACTACATTAACATTCATGGGCACATTTCTTGTGCCAGAAGATTGAATTACCATCTCCACCATGTTTCTCTTTCTTTTGCAGGAGAAAAATAAAAGAAATCTTCTTGCTAATTTTACCCCTAGTTTATCAATAACTTCTACTTTTTGAATTTACTCTATCAAAAAATCTTGTGGAATGGAAAAGCTACAAAAAACCCAATTTGAACAAAGTGGATACCAATGAAGTGCGACAACAACATTTTGTGCTAGGCCTTTACAATAAAATACATGCTCTGAATTTAGTCTGCCTGCAAATTTCAAAGCAATGATAAGCCTTTAACTAATAGTCATCCCTCTCTTTCTCTGGTGCTGTAGTAACTAACTATCTTCTTTTTTATTAAGACTAAAATAAAAGGTTTTTTTTAAAAAACATGGATGATAAAACTTAAACAAACTGTGTATTTTGTCAGGAAAACAAGTTACCTGATTTTAAAGATGCAAAAACCATGACACTGCTCACTGGAAAACTTATTTGTCTGGACATGGAATCTGACACATACACATATATAAATTTTGGGCTACCTTACTGTTCCTGTTAAAAACAGCCATACATACTATATTAGATCTTTTAGTAGCAGGATACTCAAGGAAATCTTCTCTTGAAGCCTGGTGTTGTTTGTGATATTACAATTGTTTCTAGGAAGCAATACAAATAATACACACTGACTGCCCCTGTAAAATATTGCAGCTGCACAAGTTAGATTTTGGTGAGAAATCAGATTAAGATCAGCACATTGGAATCATGCAACTGTCTTCCTATTAGAACAGTGTCGAGGAAAAACTAAGTTATCCTGAGATGAAATTAGTTATGTATATCTAAGGTACAAAATGGCATAATTATTTGAAAAAAAGGGGGACTGGAACCAGTGCTCCAAGAGACCTTTGTGGCTCACACACCCATATTCCTATGACTAGAGGTTAAACAACTCTGGATTTTACCAGTCCTGAAAGTAATGGTAAATCATCTGGGGAAAAAAAAAAAAAGTGAAACCCCCATCTAAGGCAGGAAAAATGTCTTTATGACTGGGGCTGGGGAAGAGTGATTCTGGATTTTGTTTCTCTCTGACCTTGGCAGTTCAGCATACTTCTCTCAGTTTAAGTGCCATATGTGTAAAATAAGTGATGATAGGAGTAGTACCTTATAATCTATGGACTTGCAAGAACAAATCCATCAATGCTTCTCTGGCACTTTGATGCTTACAATGATGAGAGCTATAGAAAGTGTACACACGAGAAAATAATCCATTATCTACCCATGCAGAGGACAAACCCTAAAGTCCAGTTTTTTGAAAGAAGTTCAGGCTAAAGTGTCTGCTTCAAGATGGAATTGCCTATTTTGGTGATGGTCCATTAATCTTTGAACTGGAGTTTGCAGTTCTGACTAATAATTTATGTCTTGTAAGAGCACAGGGTAGCTCTGAACCTGAAAGATTACACATTTACTTACTAGAGAAGTTAATTTATGTTGGTGAGCTGTCTTTGCCTAAACATTGCAGAATAGACACTTTTGTTTCTGTCAATCACACAGTCCTTTTTAAAAATGCCTTGTTAAACTTCAGATGAAGAAAATCTAACTAGAAAAACCTTAGTGGCCATTCCCTCAACACACTGGGGTACATAATTAAAATACTAAGCTGAAGATGTGAGCCATGTTTCCAGCTCCAGTATGAAAAGGAGGCAGTTTGCACCAATTCTGTCCAAGGGTTGTCTTTTGTCTAAGCAATGCCAAATACCCGAGTCAGATCTCTTCCCACTTCTTACTTTTCTCATGACATAATTCAGCAAACGTTCTGCTTCTGTGCCAGGATGGGAACGGCTGTTTTGCTCTCTCCTGTTACCACACGCTGACCCAGAGATAATGTCACTCCCCACAGACCACCTGCAGATGCTCTTCACATCATCTCCTTTGATCTACCTGGTCTCTATGGACGAAAGTATAAGTGATGGCTGGAGCAAATCTAAGAGCATGCCACCACAAAAAGGGAGAGACGCTAGACGTGCATTCTGCTTTTTCCTGCCAGGCTCTGAGTTGAACCAGCTCCCCCAGCTGCACCCAAGCTGTTGCAGGGCAGGAGGTGGAAGTAAGCATCCAAGGGCAGGGAGGAAAGTGAAGGAAGTTTCCACAAGCGACAGGACTCCTGAAATGGCTCCAGGCTCAAAATCTGTCTCGGGAGCTGCCCAGGAGTGATGTGAATTGGAAAGGGCTGGGGGAGCATGCAGTTGTCCTCAGCTTATTCTCCATGTGTTGTATTTCAAAGCCATAGGGTGCCAGGATATGTGGCTGTGAGGTGGGTTTGGAGGTGGTGGTGTTGGGTGGGTGGTTGTAGTGGGTTTACAAGAGACAAAAGAAACACAAAATTCTGTAGCAGCATCCCAAACAGGAAATATTTTTAATGTGTTCTCTTGAAAAGCAGGAAAATACTTTCTCCAGAAAATGGTTAATTGAATTTTTTATGAAGCACTGTTGTGTCAAATTCAGAGATTAAGATCGATCATTAAGATAAACAGAGATTTTAATCTGCTTTGCATTCAATTTCTGATTCAGTTTCAATGACAGCCACACCACAAAATAGTAAAAATCCAGTATCAATGCAAGGATATTGGGAGCGCTGTGTACCTACAAATGCCCATGTGTAAAATAACTCAGTAAAGATGCCACCTAACTCCTTTTGGATGAAGTAAAAATTTTGGCAGGCCAATCTATGCCTGAATAAGTTATTCAGTCTCACTGATAGGATGAGCACTGTGTAGTGGCTAACGCTTAGTATTGTGCTGAAAGCAGTTGGTTTCAAACCTGTCTTCAGCAGTCCCTGCAGCAGCAGGGAACAGGGCCTCCCTGTCCGGTGCTTGCAGTCCAGTCATAAGCAGCATATGTTGAGCTGAGCCACTGGTGACACCCCCTGTCAGCGTCTGGTAATTTTCCTAGCAAGGGCAGGATGTACATGAGAGCTTTAACTCTCAAAGTCCTGAAGAGACATAGACAAATACATTCCAGAATAATTGTTTTAACCAATGAGGCAGGGATGCACCTTTATAACAAGCCAATTTCAGCTGACTGTAGTATCAGCTTTATACCTGACCATACGAGGCCAACAGAAGATTTCTCAGAAATCCTGCTATCGTTCTGTTGATAAACAGCTCCTGTTCAGTGTTCAGCCCTCAGCGTCACTGATACTGCTGCCTGAGAAACACGGAAAAAAAGCATCCATCTGCTCCATGCACAATATTCTACATCTTGATTTTCCAACACTCAAGCAAAATAGATCATAGAAACACTTGGAAATGATTCAAAATTGACTATTACATTTTTAATTGTTCTGAAGTCTAAGAAAAGGAGGATGAGGAGATTTCAGGGTCTCCAGAGAAAGAAACCCTTCCTAAGGTTTGCGATAAGATGCAGCAACTCCTACGAAACCATTCAATATCTTAATGAAGCATATTCTCCTTTCTCACCAATCTTGCTTCTTGCATTGCGTAGGGCACCAAAGATACAACACTGTTACCAGTAGAAACCAACATGTAATTTTTAGGCAAATCTCATTTTACTGGAACCTCTAAGCTTTTGAGGGCTTATTAGTCCAGATTTAGCCTGATATTAAATGAGAGGAGAGTGAAATCCAGGCTTTACTGCAAGCATTAAACAGCTCTGCTAACACATAGTAATGAAAGGGAATTAGCAACCAACCAACCCCTGGCTCATTTCCTCTAAACTAGTAGGAGCTGTTTTCCCAGAGAGGATATTGAGTACTTGTGACTACTTTCTTCTGCAATATTCTTATATGAGATCATGTGGTGCCTTCATCCTACGCTGACAGTTTTGAAAAACACTGGCATCAGCAGTCCACTTTTGTTCCCACAAACTTCTACCTATTTCCCCACTTTGTTTTAGTGGGTAAACAGCTCTCCACTTCTTAGTGTAGCTAACTTAGCTAGCTGTGCTTACAATTACACAGAAACCTCTCTAATTTACTAAAGACTGCTAAAAGCTCAGTTTTGTTTGGGTCTTTTGCTTATTCCCCAGGAAGGCACAGCAGCCAACTTGACAGTCATTACTCAGAGAAAACTGGCAGTCATCAAATTGCTTCTTAATAATCCTCAGTCTACTTAACGTACCCCAATTTCAGTTAGAGTACATTGTCAGACCTGTGGTCTTGAAAACATTTTATGTATGTTATTCTCTGCTATCATGTGCTTAAAATCACACCAATCTCAAGAAATAATCCACAAAAAAAATATGTGTGCAGCTGATAGTCAACTTGTGAGAGTGATGGCAAAGGCCAACATTATGATTGCTTATTTTGAATAGGTAACAGTTATTAACATACAGGTGTATTTGAATTAAAATGAGATACCTCCAACAGTCCCTAGAACAGAACTGTGCCTTGCTTTCTGTCCATCCTTAAGTATAAGTCTGAAAGCAAAAGTCAGGTTTAGTTTTTACTTCCTAATTACTACTATTTGCAAGTGACACCAGGATCAAAATCAAAGAGCACCTCCTTGCTTGCAATAGCATGGCAGGGTGTTGAACAGGGAAGGCAGGGGCTGCCTTTTTGGAAGTAATTTTCCTTGCTTGTAGATGGAATTAAACCCCATTACTTAAAGGTTTCAGGTCATGGTTTGTTTGGCTTTTTTCCTTGAAAACAGTGGAAGATTATGGTCTTTGTCTGCATATAAACCAGGAAGAGTAACTTTTAAAACATGTTGCAGCACTTTTTCTGTGCCAAGTGTATCTAAACTTACAATACACACTCTCTTCTCCTGAAACAAGTTTCAGAGAAAGTAAAGTATAATAATTAATACACTACTTTGCAATGTCTACACCACATCCTGGTTTCATTAAGATACATTTGACCACTAAATAATAATCCTGGCTTCCCAAAAGGTAAGCAACAGGTTGGCTCAGTACCCTTTGGTGAAGCCTACCTTTCAAAATGCCTGACTCATGGCAGAGGACAATGCCCCAGCCCAGTGCCACCAGTAACAATGCGCTGATGCAGGCAGCAGCAGTGGCTCGGGTCTATGGCTGTGTGTGCTTCTGCCCAGGGGGGCTCCAGAAAGCTGGGGTAATGCCAGGGAATCTGCTCCCCACCCTCCCGATGCCACTGCTAGTGGGATCCCCTTGAAGTCGCAGCGCACAAAGTGCCCCGTTGCAGGGTGCGTAAGCGCAGCGATATATAGCACCCTGACGGCTTTGCTGGGTGAACTGCACAGATTATCTGCAACTCTAACAAACATGTACAGCTTAACGTAGGGGCAAAGCACGCTGCAGCCAACAGACGAAAAGATTAAATATTAGTCTCGGTCATGGTTTTGCACGTAACTGGAACAACTAATAAAACCGTAATTGTAAAATGTAATTAATTACCACCATACCTACCTAAATGTTTATGTCTTCCAGAAGCCATTACCTATGAGATCTGTTGTTCTGGATAAGATTTAATCTAAATATATGAAAACCCATTGCACAAAATATTGCCCAGTTACAGTATGAACCTTGTTCCAGAAAACCTGTTTGTTTTTTGAAAGACCCTGTTGTTGCCCAGATTCAGGGCTCAGTCCTGCGAGGTGCTGAGCACCCTGTAAGCCCTTAAACACAGCTGGGAGGGAAAGGGACTTGGCATGATCCAGCAGCAGTCAGTACCTTGCGGGATTGAGTCTTAAGTTAATATATAACGAACGGCTGCACAGTGGTGTGTGAAATCAGCAAGTTAAACATACACTTAAAATAACTGTAACAAGAGAGAAGCAAGCATATTTACAGGAGCATTTCATTAAAATCTATGTGCTGAATAGTCTGCTATGCAGCATTCCTACATATTTACCATATGAAAGCAAAGGTTTGGGGAGCGTTCTGGTGAAAATAAAATTAAGCAGTCGAGGCAGAAATAAACTAAAGCTGCAACCAAAGACCTCTAGTTAAATACTGTGCAAACTGTGAGTTGGTTATTATCAGCTGATATCTACCCTGAGCAAGCTGTACCTGGCAGAGTGGACAAAATGAGTGACCGAGAATGGCACATGCTAAATGCACATCTGCAGAAATGAAAATAACAACAAACCTCAAAACTTTACCACCCAGCTCTAGTATTTGCAGGTGTCAGCAGCAGAACCGAATGCCAAAATCTTACCTGGTCATACCTGGTCATTTACTGTAACAAATGAAAGAGGCAGAAATCAAAGGTATAATTATGTCTTTGAGAGCTGCAAAGCGCCACAGTAAAGTAACTGGGTGTGCAGAAGGCATTGCAGATGAGAGCTCAGTAATTGCAGCAGCAGACCAACACAGTGCGGATGGAAAACCAGATACACGCCTGCCACAAAGATGGGGCTTGCTCTCCCCTGCTTTTGCTGCCTGGTGTACAGGGGCAACAGTTACACTCTCCTGGAGACTTGTTTATCCTGAGAGTCTAGCATGACATACAGAAATGTAGAATGCCCCTGGCTTTGTGCTTTCTGGTCAGAAGGACCTGACAACTCCCTCCTGCATATCCCTATACAGAGGATGAAGTCATACAGAACAGAATCATAGAATCGTAGAATGGTTTGGGTTGGAAGGGACCTTAAAGATCATCTAGTTCCAACCCTCCTGCCATGGGCAGGGACACCTTCCTCTAGATAGGTTGCTCAAAGCCCCATATAACATGGTCTTGGACACTTCCAGTGATGGAGCATCCACAACCTCCCTGGACAACCTGTTACGGTGTCTCACCACCCTCAGAGTGAAGAATTTCTTCCTAATTTCTAATCTAAATATACCCTCTTCCCACTTGAAGCCATTACTACATATCCTATCACTGCAAGCCCTTGTAAAAAGTCCCTCTCCATATTCCTTGTAGGCCCCCTTCAGAAACTGGAAGGCTGCAATAAGGTCTCCCTGGAGCCTTCTCTTCTCCAGGCTGAACAACTCCAACTCTCTCAGCCTGTGCTCACGGGAGAGGTGTTCCAGCCCTCTGAACTCTTCGTAGCCCTCCTCTGGACCTGCTCCAACAGATCCATGTCCTTCTTGTGTTGGGGGCTCCAGAGGTGGATGTAGTACTCTAAGTGGAGTCTCCCAAGAGCAGAGTAAAGGGGCAGAATCACCTCCCTCGACCTGCTGACCACACTTCTTTTGATGCAGTCCAAGATATGGTTGGCTTTCTGAGCTGCACTTGAACATTGTTGTCTCATTTTGAGCTTTTCATCAATCAGCATCCCCGAGTCTTTCTCCTCAGGACTGCTGTCAATCCATACCCCACCTAGCCCTTACTTGTGCTTGGGATTGCCCTGACCTATGTGCAGGACCTTGCACTTGGCCTTGTTGAACTTCATGAGGTTGGCATGGGCCCACCTCTCAAAGAAGATCTGCTAGAATGTGATTTGGTCTTCACATTTCCTCCTGAGAAGAAATAGCAAATTCTAACTGCATATTTTTTCTGAATTAGAGTAGCAAGATTTGGAGAGTAACTGCAATCATGAATGGAGGAGAACACTAATCGGAGAAATTAATTTCTATCTTACATTTCTTGGAGTTACTCTGTGAATAATCACAAGGAGAATTTTTAATGGCAATATTTCATTCATTTTTTTAAAGTAGAAATGCCAATAGATTTCTGTAATAATAGATTTACATAATCAAGATAATTTCCAAAACCTAATTAATAATTTATCATGAAGTATGAAGCTTCACATACGTCTCATGCAATAATTTGAAATACGGGTATTATTAATTATTCCCAGTTATTAGTTACATTCATTTCAGCTGAAAGCTCTTCTGGAATCTCAGTACCAAGAAAATGAACTACATGAGAAGATAAAGACAGAACTACTACTCCACAATGTTTGACTTGTGCTCAAAGCCTTCAGTGAAAAGGAGGAAGCAAGCTCCCCACTGCTGTTCTCTTCTCAGGCTTTCACCATTTTAAGCCTTCTGAGTCAGACACAAGGTCCACTAAAGTTAAGGGGAGGTTCCTCTGCTTCTACAAAGCCTGAAGTAAATATTATCATAAAGGCTAAATCCAAGTAATTTTCTTAGTCTCAAATCACTCACCAGGGTGCTTATCTAGGATGTTGCCATATAAACACTGATTTTGATCATGGTTTGGGACATGGGGGTGAAGTGAAGAAAATAACACATCTTGCTTTGTGGTTTGAAATTTAGGAGAAACAGAAATGCAGATAATACTACATGGCACAAGCTAATCTCCAGGCTCTTCGCAAGTGCAAAGAGAAGGATTCAGATTCAGATCACATAGGAAAAATTAAAGTAACAAACAACAGACAAAAATGTGATAAATGTGTTTTCTTGCAGTTTCTGGTATTCCTGCCTGTGAAACCTTGCTTATGCTTATGGTATCAAAAATGCTATTGTAGAAGACAGACTGAATTTTCTGGGAAGTCTAGCAGCAAAGTCCAGTGGAGTTGCCTCAACTGAGTGCTGAAATATCTTGATGAAGTTCCTGTTTAGAGGACAATAAATAATTATACATGTACTTGAATTGTATCTGTAATCTCAGAATCTCCAAGTACTTTACAAACTTGAGTAAGTATAACTTTTCATGTGTATCAAACCTGTTAAAATATTTTCTTTTTTTTTTTTTTCTTAGAAATTTGCTTTCAATTTTGAGCATTTCAGGTTGTAGTCTGATGAGTTGAGACGCTGGCATCCAAACTGTGAAGTAGTTAAAATACAAAAGCAGTGTTCCGTTTTTACTGAAGAATACCTTGGAGAATAGCCTCCAGAACAAAGAAAAACCAACAGAGCAAACTTGTGTAAACAATGATCTAATGCAAATCTCACGAGTTAACAGAAGCAACCAAATCAGCAAGAGGAATCTAAAGAAGGCCAGTAATCAACCAGTCAGGATAACCTGTTCAAAATTACCAGGAAATCAGACCTATCCATCTAATGACCTCATTTTTAGAATTGCAGCACTGCACTGTACTACTTCCATTCTGTGCTATTGTGTCCAAGTTTGTACTATAAACTATGAAAGTATATTTTTCCAAAATCAGGGGGATTCAGGGGCTTGTGTTGCCTACACAAGTCATAGCAGGAGGAAGACAAATGTATCTCAATGAAAAAAACTTCCTTGCCCAAAAGAATTTTTACTGCCTGAAATTGTGACAGAGAGGTTTCAAATCACTAACGAGAGAAATATAAGTATCTGGCAGACTGAGATCTAAGCACAGAAACTGAACAAATGTCCAAACAGGTGCAGTCTTACAGAGCTGTGTGTTAGATGTGAGTACCTGCTATTCACTATCAGTTCATGTCAAATCTGTTACTATTGCCAGAACACAGAAAAAGAGAGAAGTAGGAAAAAAAAAAAAAAAAAAAAGAAAAAGAAAAAAATAGGCATGTCTTCATGTTGCTCTATCAATTATATTAAGGCATCTGAATCTTAACAACTCCACACAATACAAAGCAGGCCTTGTAAGAAGGGCAGTCCTCCTTGAAAATATTTATATTAGCAATTGGAAAATAATCCAGGCACAGCACCATTCATAAGAAAAATTAATCGCCAGGTCATACAAGGCAATTAGGCCTGGACACTAGATGCAGACGCGAGCAGATTAACAACCACCACCAGAAAAGATGAATTAAGTGACCCTGATTTATTTTTAACAATATTTTAAAGCCCTTGAGAAGATTAATTCCTCAGCCCAAGAGCTGAGTACCTCACTGGTCTAAGGTAAACCAATGTACTAATTGAGTCCTCAGCACAGGAATATTCTCTGTAGGGCTTGGGAGTGATACTGCTTTGAGACTGATATTGTCCAAACACAAAAAACGCCGTTGTCCTTTGCCATGAAAATCTTTGCAACGAAGTGAAAAAGTTCCTAGTTTTCTCTCCACCTTTCTTTCACATACCGTCATGCAGAAAACACACAACAGATTACATCCATAAAAGCAAAAACTGTTTGTGTGTATTCTTCAATAATAAAAGCATGTTTCATAAGGAAAGCCTTCACTGAGGACATTATCTCTTCAGTACTATCAGTGGTGGGTAAGGGAGTTTCTGACACTGACATTACAGTGCAGCTGATAAAATGGAAGAAATATATCTAGTATAAAAGATACCAGATGAGATGTCAATATTTTAAATAAAATCAGATACACTGGATAAAAACAGTGAAAGATCCAGGACAAGATTCTGAGCCAGATTTCTAAATCTCATTCTCAAGCTAATGGTGTTAGGTAGGACCTGCAGCATTAGATTGAACCAAAAAGCCATCTGACCAACTCTCTTGTCTCCAAGTGGCTTAAGGAGAAACAAGAAACAGGACAAACACACAAAAATTTTCCCTCTATTTTACTGTCTCATCTGTTGGCAATCTAAAGTTTAGAGTCTTCCTAAATCAGAGGCTGCATGCCGAACACACTATTTTCTAGTTCGGTTCGGGCACTCTTCCATGAATTTTCCTGCTTCTTTTCTATTTTCACTAATTCCGTGGCTTCTGCATCCTCGTATTTCACTGAGTATTTAATTGGTACCCTGGATGAAATGTATCCCCTTTGGTTTGATCTTAATCTCCTGCCCAGGTGATGCTGTGTCTGTTTGAAAACCTAGTCCTGCCAGAGGGTACTGAGAGCTGGGTGCCTCCAGCCTCCCAGACATGGGTGTTGAAAGAGGTGAAGTAACAAACAGGAAGGATGAGTTTCTAGGAGGGAATGAGAAAGAGGAGCACTTTGTCAAGAGGATGTATAGGCAGATATGCAAGTCAGGTTTCTGAACTATTGCCAAAACATTTAAATGATGGTCATACTTGCTTCTTGTACCATTAGGAGGGGATTCCTCATGTTCAATCATCTCAATGACTATAATACAGAAATAATAAATAAATTAAAAAAATCATTAAAAGCCTGCTATTCTTGATCGCTTTTTCTTTTTTGAACTTCTTCATATGCTACTCCTATTTTATACTATCATTCAGGTTTTAAGTAACATATTTAATTCACTCAACTTTTTTACAAGCTGGAAAGCCAGAGCCCTACTGATGAATGCCACCAGTTCCCAAAAATCCATCATTCCTCTGTCAGTGGTCACACCTTTTCTCTCGTGTGTTACACTAGTGTGTAACAGCAGCGCATTCAGCCAACTTGGCTATTTTCTTTCTGAATAGCTAAGCTGTTCCATCAATAACATGAAAATGCTTTAACAACAGAGCAACAAACCACCCAACATGACAAGGAGACACAAAGTCCTTGGTTCATTATTGGGAGGTTACTTTTAATTACAAGGTCCTGATTAACACACTGGAACAAGGCAATCGCTTACTTCAAACAGTTCCAAATCATTGTACATAAAAATGCTGACCTTTGTCATAAGCAAGGACAACAAGCAACAAAGACAAAAAGAAAATTGTTTTGTCTCTGAGTGAATTTGAAGTCCTATGACAGAACTTTGCAGAAACCAAGTAATCTATAAAAGCCACCTTTCAAACATTAATTTTGTAGTGCCAAAAAACAGTTAAACTCTTCCCTTTAGTCCCCCAGTTCCCAAATTGATGGTATCAGACAGGAGCTTAATTTTAAACAAGGTTTCTGTACAACATTTGACTTTAAAACTTTTTGGATTGATTTTATTTTTCCAATTGGTGCAGCCTAACATATCATCATAATCATCACAATTTTTTTTTTATTTTTTTATTATTATTATTACCATTTAAATCTAGTTTAATTTGTTAACTGGATGAACTATTTTACTCATGTGGTTTGCCCAGATACAACATTATCTACTTCCTAGAAAAATAATTCAGGTTGTAATTCAGTCTCAGCAACAGTATTAATGCAGCAACAGATCCTGGTTTCATCTGAAGCTCTTAGCTTCAGTTCTTCCATAGTCAAATAGAGCATGAAATTATCATAATTAACTGCTAGTCAAAAACAGAAGAGATTAAGGAAGTACACTCCTCATCACTGAAGTGGTGAGCATGGTAAAAATGAATCCAGGAGCTTTTGTATTCCTTCATCAGATAGAAGGAAAGATCTGACAAAATACGTGGGTTAAGCTCAGCAGCTGCAGCAGTGCATCTGTCCAGGCTCAAGTGAGTAGTTGGGTGACCTGCTGAACATCTGAATTTTGACCATTACAACAGACTCCAATTTTTTACTGTCCCACATGCATAAAAGCTTTCTTTATTTTCTCATCCTAGGAAATGGAGGACGTATACAAGAGAAGTATTTCTGAACATACAGACCGTGATGGGAAGATTAATCTAGAGCCATAGAACACAAGTAAAATAGAAACCACTGGGATGACTAATTTATGAAAATCTCTACTCCTAAATTTAATCAAGAAAACAAATTAATAAAGCTGACCAAGGTAAGGAATGAATTACTTATTAATTCTACCAGGATGCAGCTGATGCCTAACAGGCAAATCAAGGTCACTTTTAGCTAATCCAATGGCCTAGTCCTATAGGATAGTTTGGGTGAATGAAAGAAATGAGTTGTCTTTATATAAGAGAGCTGGTTCTGGCACACCAAATTAACTCTTACTTGATGCTACCTGTGCACACAGCAGTGGGAAAGCTGTCCTCCAAAAAGCAATGCTGGTTGCCAGGAGTATATGTAAGGTAAGCCCTGAGCATATCCAGGTTACAATGTAGTTAAACTGCTCTTGAATTTGTTTAACATAATTAATCAAATTCAATATGATTTCAGGGAGCATAAAGCATTTGCATAACACAAAGAAATATGAACAAACACCAAAGTTGCATACTGTCTATGAAAAATCCAGGATGAGATTAAAGAGTCTTGCCTTGAAGGCAGTGGCAATGGTCCCACAAACTCCATTACAACCACAGGTCAGATACTTTCCAGATGACTCTCAGATATGAAGGAAATATGACAGAGACAAATATCTCAGACACAAGGGATGCTGTTTGAGTGTTTGTCTCACCTCCTCCTGCTCAGAGCCAACAGGCAGCGTGGAAGAAGCTGTACGTATTCACAGAGACTGAATTAGCTTCTGGTTGGACCCAGGATAAAAGAGCTGCCAGCATTGTATGTACCAGACTTTCACTGCAGTTCTTGTGTGCTGAGTACCCCTCATCTCTCTGAACCTCAGATTCAATTACTTCAGCAAATTGTACTAGAAAAGCTATGCATATCTGTTAAAAAGCATAAAATGAGCAGGTAACACTAAATATGTTTGGCAAAATATATGAAGGAAATGTATTTGATGAAATGTCATTGATTTATCAGCTTCTGTAAAGACTGTTAGACCATAGATTTGGTAGAGATCATAGGTAAGGACCAACTCCTTGCAAGATCAAGGTCATGATATACCAAATACCTGTCAAGCATGGGAATGAGTTTGTTCATTCTCACTGTTCAATTCACTTTCTACTTCCCAAATGCAAATTTCTGCATATACTGATGAGAGTGGCAGAGTCTCCAGTTCTCTAGTGATAGAGTCTGCAGTTCTCTGGTGAACTCTTGAGTGCTATGCAAACAGTGGTTCTCTGTTTAATGATACTTTGATGCAAATGTGTCTCTAATGGAAGGAAAAAATACTTTGTTTAATCTGGGGTTTTTATTAGTAATTCTTTGCATTCTGGGTCTAATTTTTAACTAATGACCTAATAATTATTTCTCTCTAAATAATAATTATTTCTCTGTAAATCACAGTGGACACTAAACAACACCATGTCACACTGCCTTGATAAAGTAGGTTTGAGAACTTGAAAATGTGGCACTACCTTCCAGGAGAGGATAAAAGCTCATCTGTTCTCTGTCATACCAGTTGTGATTCTGGGACAGTTTCCATTTGCAGCTTCTCAATAGTCATGTCCTTTCCCTTCCTAAGATTTCACTGTCTTCTACAGCTTTTCATTTACTTAGGTCAGACTTGGCCTTCACATAGCCCACTCTGCTAAGAAGTAAGCTTTTGCTGCCATCCCCATAATGGTACAGTGCAGTCTGCATGGAAAACAAAATGTACTCTGGATTTCCACTTGAAGTAGATTGATGGAAATAACTTTCCATTGCCTTCAAACACAGAACTTTTAGACCAAATGTCTACTCAAACCAAACTCTTCAGTACGGTTGTGTCTCCATTCATGGTCACCTTACTTAGTCAAAATATTCTCCTAAAAGGTAGTCAAAATGTATTCCAATTCAAAAACAAAGGTTGTTATGGAACCTGTAGTGCGAGTAATACTGAGAAACTTTACTGGTTCAAAAGTGTTCGGAACAGAGGTCTTAGACAAAGCTGAATTTTCAGATACTTTTTGATGTTTTTCATTAGCAAGACGTATAACATTCTTCTTCCCTTCCAGTTTCCTACCAGGAAGACAAAGAAGGGAAAGAGACAGGGGAATTTTAAATGATGTAGCACCTTAGACATATAATTCAGTATAAGTACATACAGATATAGGAGACTTTGTTTGTTCAACAGACTGGCTGTTAAAATTTGCATTCCAGTATCACTTGGAACTGGCTTGAAATTGTGTGACTAGTAACTTTTCTTATCACAATAATGCATAGTAGTATCTGTTAGCATGGCTTCACGTAATGGTGATTTGGGGAGCAAAAGTAAACAATCTTATGTGTTCCTATCGAACCACTATTGTATTTGACTGATATGAACTGGGGGTTCAGTCCTGTAAACCGTTTTCCTTTTCATGAAGGTAATCCAATGTGTATGAGTGGAACAACTCCTCTGCGACCACATACCTACATACAGTATTAATACTTTCAAAGCAACAGCTAAAACTAATTCTCAAGAGACCACATAATGCAAAAGTCTCTGTTCCAGAACAGTGTTAACCAAAATGAGACATTTCATGTGCATTTGCAAGGGTGATTAATGAGTGTTTCAAATACAAACTGATACCATGTGACTGAAGTATAGAAAATGTGATGCTTATATTTAAAAAAGAGGAGGAGGGTTGCCTGGGAAATTAACTGACTCTGAACTTGGTAAGATTTTACAGTCAAATCTGAAGACAAGATTGGTGAGAGAAAAAGCTGGGAAGCTTTGCCTCAGGTGAAGAATCATGTACCATAAAGAAAGAGATTATGGGAGACAGGAGCAGTAACAGTGCACAGTAAGAAGAGGAAGGTAATGCAATTTCAGAGATCAACCAGGGATCCAGGAGAAGGAAAAAGTGATGTGACAGTCTTTATGAATGTAACAGGAATGAAGCAGGACACCACCAAGGCCTGAGGAGATCACTCACTGTACATGTAATTATGCAGCCCTTTGCCTCTGCAGACACTGGGCTGCTGTTCCCTGAATGACAGTGACTCCTTCTACCTGTCTTGTAATTGAAGAGCTCTGTTCTGTAAGGAGCTACAAATCAGGAGTCAGTGACAGAAAACACGATCTTTAATAGAGAGAAAAGCATTTCAGAGGTAATGAATTCTGAGTCACAAACAGTTTGACTCCCTGCTTCTTCCTGATATGGACCATTCCCAACTGGAGGGAAACTCAGCATCCTTCACTGTTGGTTTTTTTTCTGGGGACCTTTTTTCCTAGGTAATACAAAGTAATAATTCCTAGGTAATAAAGTCCAAAGACTTTCAATTGTTGTCTGCCGTGTAGCTTCTCAGCCTGACATTGTCATCTAATGTGAGATACCCAAAGCTATCCCTCTGATTCTTTTTTTTGTTTGTTTTTTAATTTGAGGGTGGGGAGCCAAAATTGTTGGGATTTAGTTCTCATGGATTCTTTCTCAGATAGCTGATGGCCGTAAGAATCAATTTGGCCTTTTTCCCCAGAGTTCATGGGCAAAGGTTGCAAACACACCCCAAAAGCCAGAAAAGCTTCTGGTGTTCCAGCCTCCACCTTGCCCAACACAGAGCCACTCAACTGGGCACTCTTAATGCCTTGAGATATCTAGTCACACCTCTCCTTACGACCATAGGGCTTAACACACAGAATCAATTAAAACTCTGCCTTTGGGAAGATCATGTAAGGAAGACTTACAAGCAATATACCATAATACCCTTCACATTCTCATTACCTATCTAGTACATCTACCTGAAGTTCATAATTAAAATCATATATGTGTGTATATAATTATCCATCACAGAATTCTTAGATTATTACAGTGTAGGACCTAAACATGCATGACATGAGTCAGGTTCACTCCTTGACTCCATAAAAAAAAGCTGTATTAGCAAGTGGTGCCAGCTACTAAAGCTCTACACAGAGTGATCAACCTGCCACATTTAAAAAGAAAATATCTGAATCAGAAGATCTGAATTTGTGTGATATTTCTTGCTTCACTTGACTAATTGGTCAGTTGTGCCAAGTATTTTGCTTAAATTTAAATCAGACTAAGAAGATATAAAATAATATTTCAGTGGTTCAGGTTGTGTAATCTGGGTTACTAGCTTTACATGGTGGAGATTTCCATTGTCTTGGCTAATCTTTGAATCTATTGCTTTATAAAACTGGAGTTCTCTGTGAGCAGACTATCTGTCTGCTGACCCAACAGTGCAAAGTACACACTAATTTCCTTGAAGATGGGGCTGCTTTTGCAAGTTGCAGAAAAGGGTCTTAAGCCTGCCACTGATAAATCGATTTATTACACAACTGCCAGTCAAAAGCTGTCCTTGCTCCACGAAGCATATGAAGATAACCACTGCTGTCCTATACTACCCCAGGAGCTAACCCACAGCTGTAATTCTCATCTAGTTGGGAAGCTTGTTAAAATCCTCTAATTAAAAACCTCTACAGCCTTATTCAAGTCCACCTCACAGTCCTTGACCTTTTCCCCTCAGCTGGGACACATTTAGGTGTGGCAGTCTTCTGCATTGCAGTAGATGGGAAAAGCATTACAGTGTCCATCTCCCAGAGGCTTCATCTTCCCATAAATGCTTATGTCTTTGACACTTATTTTTGCTTTGAATGGACTACAATGACAGTATTTAATGAAATACAAGACTTCTGGAACATCTGTCTGCTCATCTGCAGTTGCATCACTATTATTTTCTTTTTAAAATGGTAGAAATTCCAAGATTTGGAATTGTTAACTGATCAGGGAACAGATAAAAATAATGCATCCTCATTCGCTTACAATAGCAATTTTAAAAGACTCACAAAACATTAAATATTTATGATATAGTCACATTAAATGGTTCCAGTAAGCATAAATAATTTCCCGTTGTTCCCTTCCCTTTAAGTATTCTATCTGAAAAATACTCATCCAACTCATTAAGAGGCACCAACTTTTATCTGAATAACAGACTTAGTTTATCAGAGCTGCTTCATAAACTCTTGGAAGTGAGTTCTGCTTATGTCCTTCTAGGGCTCTGGAAATGGAACATGCAGGGAGAGTGGCATCAAGGACTGGCAAATCACACTGTTCTCTGTGTATTGGAATCCAAAGGACGGTTATATTTAGATGTAAGAAACTGTACAAGAAACAGGGATTGCTAACAGATACAGTAAAATGGTGATGTTCTTTTCAAACCTCACAGGACAACGTGTTAGTATTCTTATGAGAGGAGATACAAAGCCATGTAATTAAATCTGAGATTCTCCAAAAAGATTTGTCACTCCTCTGAGAACACATGACACTTAATGCCACTATCAGGAATGATACCGCAAATTGGAAGAAAGACAACCAGTACCAATTAGCTGCTCACGACTTTGGCATGTTTGATTGCCCTTCATTCGTTAGAGATTTGCTTGTTGATTGAATTAAGCCACAGAAAGGCAAAAGGGTTTGGATTTACAAAGTCTACAAGGAAATCTTCATTTCCAGCTTGCACTGTGTCTTCGGAAGTTATGCCCACCAATTTGTTTCAACTAAGAGCCAGAAAGAGGGGGACAAGGAAAAACTAACTTGGTTTTAAGTTCCTTTATTAGTCTTACCAGCTCAAATAGTATATTCTTCCATCCAGAAATGTAGTCTGGTTGGAAAAGGATGAATTAGACCATTTGTCAAAAAATTCTAGATGACAAGTGACAGAGCCCACCAGACACTGCAATGAGCCAACAAGCGCCTCAGGCATGCTGCTGCCATGCATGTGGACAGCCCTGCACACTGGATGGACATATAGCAAGTCCCAAGTTGTAGGGACCATAGCCCATCATTTGCATGAAATGAAATCCCTGTCCATGGGTAGAATCACATGGCTCTCCTACAGCTTCCCAGGATTTCTATTATCTCCAACCAGGAAATCAGATCAGAATGTGACAAGTATCCACATCACACACTGCGGCCATTGTTCTATGTCTATCATAGCATTCTCCTGGAGAGCTGGCTGCTCATGGCTTGGATGGACACACCCTTCACTGGGTAAAAAAAAATGGCTGGATAGATGGGCCCAAAGGATTGTGGTGAATGGAATTAAATGCAGTTGATGGTCAGTCACAAGTGGTATTCCTAAGGGCTCAGTACTGGGCCCTGTTTGCTTTAATATTTTCATCAGTGATCTGGATGAGGACATCAAGTGCACCCTCAGTAAGTTTGCAGATGACACCAAGTTGGGCAGGACTGTTGATCTGCTCAAGGGTAGGGAGGATCTACAGAGGGATCTGGACAGGCTGGATCGATGGGCCAAGGCCAATGGTATGAAGTTCAACAAGGCCAAGGGCTGGGTCCTACACTTGGGTCACAATAACTCCATGCAACACTACAGGCACGGGAAGAGTGACTGGAAAGCTGCCTGACAGAAAAGGACCTGGAGGTGTTGGTCAACAGCCAGCTGAACATGAGCCAGCAGTGTGCCCAAGTGGCCAAGAAGTCCAACAGCATCCTGGCTGGTATCAGAAATGGGGTGGCCAGCAGGACTAGTGAAGCCATCATCCTCCTGTACTTAGCACTGGTGAGGCCACACCTCAAATTCTGGGTTCAGTTTTGGGCCACTCACTACAAGAAGGACATTGAGGTGCTGGAGCGTGTCCAGAGAAAGGAAACTAAGCTGGTGAAGGATCTAGAAAACAAATCTTATGAGGAGCAGCTGAGGGAACCAGGGTTGTATAGGCCAGAAAAAAGGAGGCTGAGGGAAGACCTTATCACTCTCTACAGCTACCTGAAAGGAGTTTGTAGAGAGGTTAGGATCAGTCTCTTCTCCCAAGTAACAAATGATAAGACAAGAGAAAAGGGCCTCAAGTTGCATCAGGGGAGCTTTAGGGGGGAAATTAGGAAATAAATCTCTTCACTAAAAGGGTTACGAAGCATTGGAACAGGCTGCTCAGGGAAATGGTTGAGTCACCATCCCTGGAGGTATTTAAAAGACACGTACATGTGGTGCTGAGGGACATGATTTAATGGTGGACTTGTCAGTGTTACTTTTATGGTTGGACTTGATGATCTTATAGGTCTTTTTCAACATGTTTCTATGAATCTATGACCTTTCCAGTTAAATTCAGATGTCCCCATCACTGGACTGGCTTCTAACACTGGTCTACAGTTGGCATCTCAAAATGCCACCTTTAGTTACAGGTGCTGCACAGACATGTTCCTGTTCCTGAGAGATGGCAGCATAGTGCTTTGTAATTACACATCCGTTAATGAGTTAAAATAAAGTTATGCCCATATGAAAAGCAGTATCTTCATCACTTAACTTTTTAGGGCTGGATCTGAGAAGACCATTGTAAAATTCTTGTCATGGCTACACGAGCTACTCTTGCTGATCTGTGAGTTATGTCAATTTCATGGCAGATACCCTAGCCTCAGGCTTGTCTGTCTCCCTTAGGTTTGACAGCAGAGGAGTCTTGTCTACCTATCAGAATTATGGAATCATCATAGAACTGTTTCGGTTGAAAAGACCTTTCAGATCAGCTGTATTAGAAGAGAAGGGTGTAGCTTCATTCTTCATGGAAGGAAGGCAAGGGCTCTTTATCTGTGGCTTTCTGATAAATGAAGATCATAATAGACCCATTTCAAAGCAAAGGAGCAAATAAAAGGTAGATTCGGTCCTGTGGGAGAAGTTATGGACATTTATTAACAATACTTTGTTTCTTTTTTTCTGTTTCTTGCGTCTTGAGTCTAGTTTGGGGGCTACCCATGTGGTTTTACAGAACGGATCCTGAGTAGTTTAAAAATAATTCCCAAATGCAGCAGCAGGCTTTCTGGAGTTTGTAGATTTGAGAGATTAATTTGTGTACTCAGTTCACTTCTGCATCACCCCAGATACATAAACTGTCGTATCCGTATTCAGAGAAGGTCTTGTGCAGTAGCTGCAAACCCCTGTTGAATAATAACATGGTCTCTCTAATCCCTTAAGAAAATGCTTTGCAACTGGAAGTGACCACTCCTACAGTGTTTCTAACCATATTCAAATAAACATAAAACCAGAGTCTTCATCCATGAATGACATCAGCGGCAACAATTCCTAGTCAACAACTTCATGTGATTCCTCTGCTTCTAGGCTATGTCAGGGTAAATCTGCACAAATAGGCAACAGAAATGTTGCTGTAATCCAAGCAGGGCTGGACCAATCTGTTAGGAGACCACGTGAGTGAGTACAGTGCAAAGTGTTGCTGGAAAGAGACATTTGGGGGTGAAAGCACATGGGAATCTGATAAAGTTACCCATTTAACTACCCTGTAGGAAGAGAGGCAGTTTGCAGCACACAGGTATAAAAGAGCTTTTGATTCAGCCAAGCCCATACTGTACCCTGCAGCATGTCACTGCAACACCCCTGTTTTGACATGGGACAGTCTTACTGCAGAAAGGGAAGAATCTAATCATGAAGGCACGTATCCAAGGTCGAGTCAGCTCCCAAGTGAATCTAGCAGTGAAGATACTGCCTAGCAGTGAGGTTTATCTTAGGGGAATTTAATACTCATTTAAGGCAGAATCAAAGAACCTGATCTTGGAGCTCTTATCTGTGAGATTAGCTGTAATGAGGCAGTGGAAGCCCATCAAGATAAATGGGAATTCAGAGGGGATTGGATGAGATCCTGTATGAGCAAAAGGCTGCAGAAGTGAGACTCAAAGCAGACCACTGGTCTTTGCCTGTATAGGAAAGTTAGCCAGGATCATTCTACTACTAACACAGTTGTTGTGACACAACAGACTACATGGACATCTTTGTTTGACTGCAGGTTTCCATATGATTAATTAGGTGCCTGAACACAGACACTCAGCTGGGGAAGGAAATGGCAAGAGGGACTGATGTCCCTGGCACACAGCACATGTGCTGTGCTAAGAGGGACAGTAAGCTCCCACCTGCTCCCTCCAATCCCCTTGCAAATCCATACTTGAGTTGAAGAGGTATAAATTACTGCTGTAATTTTACCAAGAAGTATTCACATATATATAAACCCCTACACAACTCAGATTATTCAGATTTTATGATTTAGCTTCATAATTATCGAGAAATCTCAATTTGTCCATCAGTCACACCTCAAGATCTGAGTTCATGGGCACACAGCTATTGGGGAGAATAAGGGGTGGAAGGACAGAGTTGCAAAGAGGGCAAAGGGGCCTCTGGGTGGTGATGGAGAGGCATGAGTGAGCCAGCAAGGAGGTGCTATACATCGCCAAGAGATTCACCTCTCCTTCAGAGAGGTAAACTTATGGAAGTAGGCAGTTTAAACAAAGGAGCAAAGAGCTACAGTAACACGGAAAAGGCAGGTAGAAAGAAGAAAATTTACCTGAAACCGTTTTCATGCAGTTTTTCGCAGGGTTTTTTTTTCAGAGTGACTAAAACCAGACAGCCCCAGACACTTTAAGCTCACAGGGCAAGTCACCAAACATCCAGCTCACCTAAGGTCTCTCTGGCCTTGGCAGCGCTGCGAGTGTTTTATTTTCACATAGGTGCAATCATAGATAAACCATTCATGAACAATTTCTTCAATGAATTAAGTGTAAACAAGCTTTCCTTTTGCATAGGTAAGTATTTCTTCCTACTTCCATGATTTCCTCTCCTAAAACAAATATTTTTATGTGTGGAACCACTGAAAGAAAATGTCTGAGGCTTCCCATTAATTACTGAGCTTCCCAGGACTTCTCCTGCAGTGTCTGGAGCCAGGGTCCCACGCCGCAAGTTTTGTTTAGTGGAGTCTTTCCATTTTATGACTCTTGGAACAACTGGTCATGTTTATTGATCTTTCCACACAGCTGTTCTTTTCCTACAGGAGCACCGAGATGTTTTTTCAGGAGTCGGGGAGGCAGCAGCTTTTTAGAACTCAGAGTTTGTGGGTGTAAAGGAAGCAGAAAATGCTACACACTGGCTTCACTTTCACTGTAAAAATATGTGCTTATGTGACAAATTCCCAAATCCCATGAACAATCTAGCCCAGATGAGATTAGCTGGGGTATATAAGGATGGAGCAGAAGAATTGCGAGAGACCTGTGCTGGAAAAGGAGGGGTGAGCCTGAGCAGCTGCACCGGAGAAGGGCAGTGGAGCATCTGCACAGAACAACTCCAGCCACACACGGGCAGCTCCCAGCATATCTCCTCATGTCCCAAGCAGCACTGAATTCCCCTCAGCAACTTCTACCATTTCTCACTCATCCTAACTAATTTTACCAGATCAGACATGAACAGGAATGACCTCATGTAGATACGAAACCTGCCTCATGCAATAACAGAAAACCACAAGCGCTTGTGACCCCAAAATAACCCCACACTGGGGGTAGACTCATTCAATCGTGGATTATGTTTCACGGGTTTCCGAGGACCATGAAGCACACGGGACCCCAGAGCTGCCCGTCCCTGTGGCTGCGGCCAAGGTTCAGATTTGGGATGGGGGGGTCTGCCTGCCCGGAGGGCCACCTCTCTGCCCAGGGTGCCTCACAAGCCGCGGATACGAAGCCACTGCTGGGCCACAGCAGCGGCCATCAGCCTCGGAGGCTTGTGGATGTAACAGGACCAGGATGCTGGTGAGGGCTCATAACTTGGGGAGCAAAGAGGCAAACAAGCAGGAAAGGAAACTCGTTAAGAGAAAATATCTGCCTTACCTCTCTGCCGGCTCCTCAGAAAGTGCAACAGACACTTGCATGTACAACTCCTTCCCCCCAAAACCAGGTAAGGTTCTCGGCTCAGCACAAAGACAAGCAGGAGCTCTCTGGCTCTCGTCTGCAAGGCCCCGAGCTCCCCCTGAGCAGCCCAGGTTACTCCCTGAGGAGCACCAGCCCTCTACAGCTCCTCTGAGCTCTTGGGGGTCTCCGAAGTCCCCGAAGCCGATCCTGTGCCTGCCCTGCGAGCAGGGGGAGGAACAGCTGGAAGGGGGTCAGCACAACACACTCCATAAATTTTCCCTTCAGCCTTCTGCAGACATTAAGTCCTTGAGAAAAATGCCTAAATCCCGTCGTTTGTTGACATAGTAACCACATGTAAGTTTTTGCCCCCCTCAGAAGTCATCTGCATAAAACAATTCGTTATGAGAAAGGTTTATCCGGCTGGTTTATGCGGTTTTATTTGTCCGAGGAAGAAAGAAAGAGAGTGAATGCTTATACACTAAGAGACTTCACACTCAGACCAAGGGGTTGTTGCACTACAGCAGTTAACATTAAGGACTTCCACAACTCTTTGAAGGAAGCGTTATTAGCAAGTAAAAGGAAAAAAAAAAGTCCATTATTCAAATAAACAGCCCGTTTCTAATGCATAAGTGAAGTAAAACTTCAGGAACTTTTAAGGAGGTCCCAAAATGTTTTGTATTTTTCTCTAACTTGTTCATATATACTTACCAGATTCCTCCAAACATCTTACAAGTTCCCAGTAAAGTTTATAAAGCCACAACAGATACTGGGAGAAATACCAGAGGGTCAGAAACAAGCAAAGCCTGGGGAAGACTTTCAGAGGAGATGAGCTCTATGGAGATGAGCTCTTTAGTCTTCGGGCGGTGGAGAGGAGAGAGATAAAAGAGAATTGTGCTGAAAGGATCACGTGGGCTTTAATGCATCCCCTCATCCAAACTGCTGCCACCGTACAGATCTGCATTCAGCTTTCTAGCCCTTTTACTGGTACTTTAGGCTCTGGGAGCAGACTGGTAGCATGTGCAAAACCATGCTGCCCTGCAGGGCTTTTTTTGACCCCAGTTGCAAAAGGATGGGGGTAGAGGGTAAAGTGACAAAAACTGAACCTTGGTACCTGGAGTTGAAAAGAGCTTTACAAGCAATATTTCAGTGTTTTAACTCAATGTTGCCTTATAAAAAGTGCCTTATTTACAAATCTCTTTAAGGGCCTAGTTTTAAATTATTTTCTACAGAAAAGTTGTCTTTGAGCAGGTTTAAATGTGTACTTGAGTCTGGAAAGATCAAAGCATCATAAAGAGAGAGATCTAGCATTTTGGAAGCTATATCCTCCAATCCTGAGATATATTACAAGTGAACATAATCTTCCCTCCAGCACGTAGGCATCCTCATCTTCCTCACACCATGCTCCCCACCCCCAGCCTGCTGAAAAGAAAAAAAAAGGAAAAAAAGAAAAAAAAAAGGACCAGAGGACTCGTTAAGTTCTTCATCCACATCTTTTTCCCAGACTGTAGCTGAGAATCATTACTCATTTCCCGAACTGACATTTCAATGGGAAAATTCTTGGAAAAGAAGAGAAGAAGAAAAGAGGAGCTCTAAATGTGCATTTGCAACTCATGACTCTGCAAGTCTTACCCTTTGTGCAGGTTTCGTTAAGCTTTTTAAAGGATTGATTCTGAAATAAATTTCCAGCATCACTACTCAAACTATTATTCATCACTTTCGCAAACTATGCTCAGCTAATATCCTGACCTGATACCAAAAATACAAATAGTAATTTAACTGTTGTAAATATTGTAAGAAACCAGTAGGTATTAAAAAGCTTGTAAAGCTATGGCACAAAACCATGCTGCTGTGTATTTTACACTTGTTGGGTATATGAAAACATTTTAAGTAGACAAGATCTGGTTAAGTTTTTAAAATATTTTCAAGCAATTCCAAAAGGGTGGGCCACTAGCCTCCTTCTCTGCCTCCATGACTAATTCAGTGAAGCCCGTGGAACAACTGAAAAATGTTTGAAACAGTGGTCACACCAAGGTGGTGCACAGGAGCTGCACTGCAGGCCAGGTCTCCTTTGGACTTGCTTTTGAGCCCAGTTTGACACTGTGCCTAATCAGCTGGTAACTCGGAGCTACAGGCTCCAGGTGAGTGTCACCCTTCTCTTTCCCTTGCATCCCCTGCTGCCATCTGTGTTTGCCTTGTGCTGTGCCTGTGTTGGGGCCACGGGGGCAGCTGTTTCAGCAAGCTGAAAATCACTCAAAACCCAACCCACCAGAAGCAGTAATTTTCCATTTCATCAGCTCTTTAAGCTGACCTGTCTACCGTTGTGCAATTGCTGGATGCAGAGTCAGGCAGTGCAGGCAGATGGGCAGACAGTGCAGTGGGATCACGGAACAGCAACCCCCAGTTACACTAGATTATACATAATATTAAATTCCCTTTTCTATGCCTTTTTGTAACTGTGCTATCTCAGCCAAATGGGACAATACTCTTATTCTACAGCTTGTAAGCCACTGAAATGCTATTGTGTTGCAGCCATGTGGGTACCTGAGGTGTATCTGTAGGCTGAGCTCAGAAAGTCTGCTTCAGAAGGTGACTGAGGTACAGTGCCTGTAATCCTTTTCCACACATGGTATATAAAATCAATCATCACAAGTTCAAAACATTAGCTTTGAATATCATACTATCATCTACTAAAAAATGATAAAATATGCAAGAAGTAAACCAGATCTATTGCTGTACACTGTGCCTACCAAACAAATACTCTGCTGTTAGTTAGAATATAAGTACTAGTCTCTCTGGTGTTTGGAAACCAAACCCAGTTTCCATTCAATAAGCTATTAATTGGGAAAAAAAAACAAAAAAAGAAAAAAAATCCCAACAACAGTGGGTTATTTTTATTTTTTATAAAGTTTTTATTAAAAGTTTTTAAAAAGTTATTTTTATCAGGACTCTGGAAATACCTTTCCTGGTAAATATACGCAATATAGTTTGTGCTAAGACTGGTTAGCTTTGTTTTTCTGAATCTATTTTTGACCAAATAATTATGATACCCTGCTTGGACTGTTTCCTCAGAAACTATATTGTAATTGCACTGGTTTACTATACATAACTTAGAATTGTAGCAACTGGGCACCATCATGCACAGGATTTGATGAGATAACAGAAAGCTGCACAAGTACACTAACTAGGACTGCTGTTGAAGATGAACCGGTATAGTGATGAGATGGCAGAAAAGTCCTGTGTCCTTTTGTAGTGGTGTTTTAGAATGCAAAGGAATGAAGGAACAGGAGCAATGAGCTCTGGCCCAGAGCTGCAAGCAGAAAGCATTAGCAACTGCTTAGCGTTATGTTTGCAAATGCTCTGGTTCCTGTAGAAACACCTAATCCTTCCTGAATTCTGGTCAGCAATTTACAGTTAAATGCAGACAGTAAAAGACTGTTCTCGATTACCTACTTCTTATCTGTATGGTCCGTTTTGTGTGACAAAGGATTTTCAGCTAGGTTTTTAAAGCTTAATTATTCCGACCATGTATTCGGCATCTATTTACATTGCTATGTGCGCCAGGAACCTATTTGGTGGGAGCCACACGGAGAGGGCAAATTTGGGTACTGCCTTAGCCATAGGGAACAAAACAAAGCAGGGAGAACACAAGGAGCTACAGAGCCCTTAATGCCAATCTAAAACTTTCTATAGGCAACCTTGAACTATCCTGTAGCATATACTGACATCCAGCAATGGGATTCTCAAATGTCATTTCAAAAGTGTCTGGAGAGAGTAGCAGATTGTCAGATTTGGGGCTGATAACTCCTTCCCATTTCAGGGCTGACCTCCTCAGCACTCTGTAAGTTGGGTTTTACAGAATCATCTCTTTAGAATCCTGCTCAATCCTGCAGGATGAAGTCCACAAGGCCTTCTCCATAAAAGGCCACAAAATACTGAGGCAAACTTAAAAGGCAAAACCCAGAATAAAAGCAAATAGCAAACCAGACAAGTTTTGTGGTCTGCTCTTGCAAAAACTAAAGCTGAAATTCCTGTTCACTTTGAAGGGATGCCCCTTACCCAAACCAGCTCATTTTGTGGCTGTTGCACTTGCTTAAGCTTTCTAAACTTTGTACACGTATCCCTGTTCACTATGGTGTTCCGGAGACCAAGATAGGCATCACCTTACTGAACCTTATGAAATCTGGGCCCTAAATGCCACCGTGGTAGATGTATCAGCTGTAGCAAATAGATAACACCATGCCTATAGAGACAGGTGCTTTATAGTAAAAATGGAATGTGAGTGCAATGTCTTTGCTGCCTACAGCTCTTGAGGGTGAAGCTGTGCCACTCTGAACCGCAGCTGCCATTGAAAGACCTGTCCTCTGCCCATCATTTATGCTGGACTGACGTTTGTCTGATTCCAACATTAGCTGATTTACCTTACTCAGTGAGCAGAAAAATCTTCATTTTCTTCCTGTTGGGTTGGTTTACCCTGTATTAACTCCCTGACCGGCTCACCACAGAGTCAGGACAAGCACCAGTGCTGCTTCAAGGGAAACAGAAGTGCACCCAAGTGGGAAGGGGAGAAGGGCTGCCTGGCTCTTTTTGGCATTAGTTATATTTTAGGCCAGTTTAAATATAGTGCCCGGCTGTACCTTAGGCCACAGCCAGAGATGTTGTCCAGGCCACAGAACAGAGTCAAGAGGTTATTTCTTTATCCCTTCTGCAATTCCCTGAAGATTACCATCTCCTCAGATCTGCCAACAGGGTGGCATGTTTTGTCCCCTGTCTTCTCAATCTCAAAATGATCTGGAAAAAAATCTATGAAAATCACTGCAGCTAGAGCAGATCATTTTCACAGAACCATGCCAAGGAGTGACATAATGAGCCATTATATCACTACATCAGAGGGTGAGGTTTCACAAGGCACGTGCTTTAGTTAATGGCTTGCAACAACTGGAACAGGGCAGCAAGTCTCTTCTCTCCCTTCTGAGCAGTGGTCTTCACCTCCATTTAATGCCAGCTCTGCTGTTCCTCTGACAATTTGATGAGCCAATTCAGTTCACTCAACTGACAGAAAATGCTGTTTTTTGTTTGTTTGTTTTTCTACAGCCTGTGAGATGAAACAGCTCGTACAGGAGTGATAGAGCATTCACAACATGCAGTCATGAACCAGGACCATTCGTGGGTTGGAGTGCATCCTGATGGGAAAGAAGGGGAAGAAGTACTTAGTGTACAATAACATCTCAACGAGATGCAGCCTCATGTTAACAATAGCTATTATTGCTATTTCCTAGCTGAGCCTGAGATCTGTCCCAGCACATACTTTACATGCCGTGATGAGGATAGATGGATGGTTTGCACAACACTGGACATCTTTCATCTCCTCTCAAGGAAAAGCTCTTTCTTGACATAGACAGGAACAACTTCCTGAAAGTGTTAATTTGTTTAAAGCTACTGTGTAGCTCCATTGCCCTTCAGGGCCCTGAGCCACCAATCAGTGTGCATTGAGATGATGCAATACTTGTACCTTGACACACTATCAGAGGACTCTGGTAGGAGAAAAATTGGGAAAAAAGAGTGGAAGATGAAACTGTCTCTTTCCAGAGAATCTTTGTACATTCATTTGAATTCCTGCCTTCTGATTTACCAAGTTACCTTGTGATTCTTGGCTGCTTTGCTTGCAAGACTACACCAGCTCCCATCCCAGCCCTGGTATGCTGACATCATCTTCCCCCTCCCCGGTGGCACTCACCCCCTGATGAAATACACGTGCCCAGAGGAGGAAGGAAACTCAGGGAGTGTCAAATATCAGTCTATGTGCCAGCATACCATAGCAGGCTGCTGCAGTCACCCCTGGCTTTGCTTCAGAAGGATTTGGGGAATGTCACTTCTTTCTGTATTATATTGTGTAGCAAATGCTTGCAGGTTGACATCCTGCTGCCTTCCTTGATGGCTTTTGAATGGCGCAGGTTGCTGTAGCCCGTCATGCTTCAAAGAGGGCTGAACACTTGTGGGAGTCATTTCAAATTACTTTCTAAATGTCCTACTCACAAGGAGGCATAATCTTTTGAGGAGGTATTTTACTTTCTAAAAAAGAAATTCCTTTCAAAGTTCTCCCAGTATTACTGTTCAAGTCCCTTGCTCAGCTGGCCCAGCAAGTTGAAAGACCAGTTTGCATCCTGCCTTGCCTGACAGTTTTGAATTTCCTCCTCTAGTCACGAATCTTCTGGATGAAAAGTATTCAGAGAGACAGGACTTGCAAGATGGATGTTCTCTTAAGCTCAGCCTTCTTGTGGCACAGCAACAACCACCAATCAATCAGAACTGGACCACTGTTCTTTAAATGTGCTATATCTGCAAGCAGTCCGAGCTGTGATACCAACTCCACCAGTAGCCTCTGGGAAGAACTTTGCCAGAATCTAACAGGTTTACTCATGTTGGAGAGTCTCCAAAGAAAGACTAACAGGACTGCTGCTCCTGCTGCTGAGGGGAGTTGTGATTTCACATGACCATGGAACCAAGTTAAAATCTGGCTGCCACAGAAAGAAGGTCTTTGCTCTCCTCCTCCCCAAATCCCTTTTCCTCCCACCCCCATTTTCAGCTGCACATTCCTCCCTCTCCCTATTCACTTGTTTTCCTGACTTAATTCTCTGTCTTCTAGTGAGCTAGATCAGTTTATTCTCTAGATGGAGCAGCACCAGAGCTGGCAACAAGGCAAGCAACAAGGATACATCGTGAAGAAAAGTGGATGAATGGATGAAGAAAATGAACTGCACTTTTTTGGCAATGCTCAAACATGATGCAAAAATGCAACCTAATAGAGAGCCAGAACACAGGGCAGGGTATTTAGTGTCTAAAATCTACAAATAGAATGAAGGTAGCAAATCATCCTGGTTATATACAGGTTTTTCCATCCTGGTTATATCCAGGTTTGAGGCAACATGGGAGCAAAGAGTTGACCATTGCTGACTCTCACATTCTAGGCAGTTTTGGCATGAGCACACGGGTCCCCAGTGTTCTGCTGTCATGCTGCACTGACTATTCAAGTAACCACAGGGGAAAAAAGTGGTCTGTGGCTGTGGGAAGCATGTCTAATTTGTCTATTTAAGTTTCTGTTATATAAGCCCTCTTGTCTGCATAGGGAGCCATGCTCTTTGTCAAAGCACATGGACAAGCCTGGCTCCCCAGGCCCTTGGGAACACCAGTCAGGAGAGCAAACCCCCACGCAGCCTGCAACTCTGGTGAGCTCTACAGATCCCAGCTGGTGGCTTCTGTTACACTGCTTAGGGCTTTCCACATGACCTGCCTTATTTGGGATTTCCCATTAGCTGGTCTATCCCATACTAGAGGGCTGATTAGCTCACCTTCCAGCTACAGTGGTCCCATTCCAAAAGAATGACTGAGAAAAAGGACTCCTGAGCACACAGAATTGGCCATTTCTCAGCTGCCATGTGGGAATGGAGAGAAAGCCTTCAAGCAGCCAGCTCAAAAGACCTAGTGGTATCAGCACCGAGGTCCTGACAAGATGACTTTATATTTTCCTGCCCCAAGGCTTTTTGGGCACTATGTATATAAAAGCTGAAGCTGAGCATTTTTTAAAACCCACCAGTCCTATATGTAATCAGTGCCTCATTAGATTTCCAGCAATGCAAAGGGACTAATGGTTAATTTGGAAGCTACTTGGAAGTAGCTTTTTTCATTTTATGCTCGCCAGTGTTTTTCCACGTTGCTCCATGTAACTAAATTAAGTGTTCTGATAACACTGCTAAGAGCAGTGGAAAAGCCAACATATTAAATAAACTTGGCCACCTCTCATATTTTACATGCCATCTCTTGCTCACAGCCTGTGGGTTTAAATGCCTGGCAGTTGGAGCCAGGGCAGAGAGTGGAGGGCCCTTGGCACTGGATTTCACTCTTCCTTGCTTCAGCTGAACCTGAGTTTGTCAACCTTTGCTCTTATCTGTTTGCTGAGGCAAGAAGCACCGAGCTTTTTGCATGGTACTTCATATGCTGATCTGAAGCCCAGATGGTTGGAGGCCTATTGGGACCAAAGGAGAAGAGCGGTTTAGACCTACCCTGAGAAGTCTTTGAACCTCAGGACTGCAGGGAAACTTCAGTACAATGTACTGCAGTCATACACTCCATCCACCATGCTGCCAGGATGCCAAGAAAATCAGGAGATTTTTTTTTTCTGGATTGACAGGAGAATATTATTCTGAACATGCCTTGCTCACTGATGGCTGGTTTGGAGTTGACTGCACAGGCTCTGTCACATTTTCTTTTCACCCTAGACTGAAGTTGGGAGTGAGGAGCTGGCCTCCCAAATTGTCTTCCCCTGGAGCTTGGCAAGGCAAGGCAGCATCAGTGGCCAGATAGCACAAACAAGGGCCACCACTCATCCACTGACACTTGAGGGTGGCAGGAGAAGGTGTGGGGAACAAAGTGGTTTCTTGTTTAGAACAGAAACCTGTTTATTCTGACACTGGTGACACACTGTGGGTGTTGTATTTACCGTTTGTACCTGTACTAACATCCTGCTGTGTGAGTGCACTCAGAAAGTCCAAAATCAAATTAAATTGACTGTGTTATTTAGAAGACATTTACTCCTACGTGGAGCTACTTGATTACTTTGTTGATGAGTGCTCTGGATATGTTAGTCTATTAAGGAAGGTGAAGGAAAACCACTCACAGATCATAAAAGTTTACTAGAGGAGATGACCCCTGCAGACTTTGGTAACATCACCAATGTGAAGACAGTGCTGCTGTCCTGCTGATCCTCAGGAAACTTGGCCTCAATAGCTCTGTAAAGTCAGCAAAGACAGTGCATCCTCCCACTAGTGATCTGCGGAGCATATCCCAGGAGGGTTTTATCTGCTGCCCCTCTGCAAGCAGATGACACTGACTGTTTATTCCTGCTCACAAAAACACAGCTCAGCTCATCCTTCGCAAAGCTCACTCCAGAGTTTTGTTGGACTGGTCTGAGCTGCAGGGGCTTCCATGACATTTTCACCCTGTTTTGCTAAGTAGTAGTCCTGGTTCCTACAGTCAGTCACATCAGGCCACGCATTTACTTGTCCATGAGTCAAGCACCAATTGGCTGTCAGATTATAATCAAACTGGTGCTACAACCAGGAGCCAAATGTCAGTTGACACTGGACTTCAGCCTCTTACAAGCATCATTTTCTCCATTTGTACAAGGGCAGTTTTCTGAACAAAGAGCTCAGCACATGCATTTTATAAAGTCACAGGAAACTACACAGAAAACAGTGGTTTTGTAGGGAAACATGTTACGGACAGAGGGAGAAAAAGCATCTTTAATTTATTTTTTTTTAACCCTTAAACTTGGTGCCATTTACTTTGGCTTTCTCAGCACACCCCGGGGTGTTTACCAGCAGGGATGAAAATTTACGGTGCTCAGGCCCCTCAAGAAGTGACCACAAAGTAAATCAAACCACCCATAGTTTGCTTACAGTAATGGTTTCCCCAGAGACTTGTGTTTTGGTTTTAAGCAAACAAATAGCAATACAAGTAGGAGAATGATGACTCAAGTAAAAGTACACAGATCTGTTACATATAGCGAACACCATGTATGCTCAGGATTCCACTGAGACTTTAAGAAGGCCAGTTTAAAAAAGTAAGTTGCCACCCTCTGAGACTCCATAGGTTCTAACTTAAACAACTACAATAGAGTCAATGTATCCAATTTTTAGAATAAATAAATAAATAAATAAATAATTCTCTGCTTTCTTTGAACTAGGACAAATGGCACATTTAAAAATAAAATTTTATTTCTTTAGACATTAAGAGCCTGAACTTCTTGGTGATGTTTGCTGATTTCAGAAAACATGACACTTGGTTCTATCTAGAAAATGAAAGGGTATGAGGTTTGCCAGCTAACCTTTCCTGTTTGTGCAAAACCCAGACCTCTGAGCTGGAGTGGACCTCTAGGCCTTTCCATGGGATGAAGGATTCTGGACAATGCCTCCCTTTCAGACCCACGCAAAACATTTCTCAGGCACAGAGCAATCCATTCATGAAATGAGCCTCTTCTCCATCTATCCTTCCTCACAGGGCAGTGTACTTGGTCAAAACAGGGGACGTACAGTGACTTAAAGGAAGGGCAGACATGGAGCTATTTCCTTTGGCAAATAATTCAGTATAAGAATATTTTACATAAGTGCATACATATATGTTTTAGTTCAGGTTGCGTACAGCAACAAATATGGTCACTGAAATGACAGCAATGTGGTGACATACATTGCAATAAACTTTTGCAAGCACAGCTGCCTCTCTGGAACCTGTGCTTCAGCAGCAGTCCCCCTAGGAAATAACGGGAAGAGCAAATTAAACCCTTGTTCTTTCTACCTACTCTAACCTTCTCCATGTTCTCCTTAGTGTATTCTCTCCACAGTGCTACAAGCAGATGGAGGAACACTTGCAAAGAACAGAAGTCACAGCTTCTTCCTCGTCCCTGTCACTGCTGCAGACATCATTTGCACAGTGAGCAAGGCAGCAGTTGGGGTCCAGAGGACAGCTGTGTTTGCTCTTTTCCCCTTCATTGTGTGTGCATGCATATGGCTGGTTTTAGGCAAAAAGTATCCTCATATTCTTCCTGAACACACACTGAACTAATCTGTAGAGAAAGAAACCCCTATGGAACACAAATAAGGCTCGTTGTGGACAGACACATATGCCAATGCTGCCCTCAGTCACTGTGAGACATCAGCTACCAAACAGAGGTTTCCTTCCCCAAACTCTGGGAAGGGGCCCCTGGACAAATGAGGGCAAGCCTGGGTCAGCAAAAGGAGGGTATAGGTCTTTTAATGTGTAATGAGGCAGAACCTAAAAATGTACTTACAACAAAGTAAAAGCGGCCAAGTCAATGGGGGCCATCAGATGCAGCCCTGCTAGATACTGTGATGGGGACAAAGCATGTTCAAGACTCAGATGTGTTAGGGACTCCATTAGTTGAATCCCAGTTTTCCTTTGCAATCCAGCAAAATCCCAAACCCCAGGGCACTGAGCCACTCCCAGCATAGGGCTGACAGGGGAAATACCTCACTTGTCTTTGCACCTCTTGTTTCTAGTTTATGCTACAGACCTGGAGATAGAAGAGCTGCTCAAGACTGCCTTAGCCATGAGGGGAGGCTTTGGGCTTCCTCGTGAACTCTCAGACCCAACCTGTTTCCACCTGGGTGTCAGTTGTGCCCTCAGCACAGGGCTCTGGGATGGGAGACAGAAGGGAGAGGGACAAGTGGATTAGGATTAACATTTCTTCAGCACATCTGGTAAATCCAGGTCTGACTAGTTATGCTTACATGGATTAAAGTTGCAAAACTTGCATTTAGGAAGCGATGTGCTGAAAGACCATGACTGATTCCAAAGAGGGCTTTGAGCTGGAAACCACCTGCCAGATGGTCCAAGCCTGTCACCTTGCCACCTTCTCCAGAGTCTGAAGCTAGGCAGAAACTAGTCCCAGCATTACTAAAATAAGTGCAAATTAGTGCTTTACTGGCAATTTCCATATTATTTTTTATTCCAGAAATCATGAAGAGCTGAAGCAAATGAGCCACTACAGCATCTTCTCTCCTCGTATAGTTAAGTCGCTTTGTTGGGCAAAACCATCCTGCTTTCAAAAAATGGCAAAGAGAGCAAACCGTAACAAGCCAAGAAAGGCAGAAGTTGCAACATGACTGATGAGGAAAGTAAGTGGTGATGATGTTACAGATTCACAGAATCACAGACTAATAGGGGTTGGAAGGGACCTCTGGAGGTCGAGTCCAACCTTCCTGATAAAGCAGGCTCACCTAGATCGGGTTGCACAGGAACACATACAGACAGGTTTTGAAAGTCTCCAGAGAAGGAGAGTCCACAACCTCTCTGGGCAGCCTGTTCCAGTGCTCTATTGCCCTCAGAGTAAAGAAATCCTCTGTTATGTTTAGGTGTAGCTTCCCGTGTTCCAGTTTCTGCCCATTGCCCCTTGTCCTATCACTGGGCACTGCTGAAAAGAGACTGGTCCCATCCTCCTTGAACCAAACCTTTAGATATTTATAAGCATTGGTAAGATCGCCTCAGTCTTCTCCAGGCTAAACAGCCTCAGGTCTCTCAGCCTTTCTTTGTAAGGAAGATGCTCCAGTCCCTTAACCGTCTTTGTAGCCCTCTGCTGGATTCTCTCCTGTAGTTCCTTGTTTCTCTTGAACTGGGGATCCCAGAACTGGACACAATACTCCAGATGTGGCCTCACTAGGACAGAATAGAGGGGGAGGAGAACCTCCCTCAGCCTGCTGGTCACAATCTTCTTAATGCATCCCAGGATATCTTTGACCTTTCTGGCCACAAGTGCACATTGCTGTCCCATGGATAACTTATTGTCCACAGGACTCCCAGGTCTTTCTCTGTGGAGTTGCTTTCCAGCAGGTCAACCTCTAACCTGTACTGGTGCAATGTCACTGATGCTATGGTCACAGGAGTCTTTTGTCACTGACAGATTCATTGGAAAGGGATAAGCAATGTCACAACCATCTTGCAGAGTCAGGCTGGCCTCAATCCCTAGAGCCTGCACTCCTCCTTCACCCGTATTTCCAGAGTTCCCATTTCTAAGAATCAAGATATGGAAATTATAGGGTAGGATACATGGGAAATAGACCCCTACTGACAACTTGAGAAATGGTTTGCATGGTGTTTTCCCCTCAAAATTTGTCTGCCTGCCCTGAGATAATCAGGTGGTCAGAAATTCCCAAAGCAACTATGGTTACCTCACAAGGTCCTTTTTACCAACTAGCATAGTTGGTACTGTCCCCAAATAATAATGCATACTAATGGAAATGCTTCTTTGGCATCACATTATAAATCCAAACACTGCATCTTTTAAATGGAAATGGTGGGTGACTATAGCCCTTTCATCTTCGCTTCACAGCATCTTTTAATCCTCACTAAGTGAAAAACTTGCTTTCCATTTTGTCATATTTCTGAAAGACCCAATGGAGACAGGAGCCTGAATTCATTAAAATGCTGAGCATGAAGCCTACTCTTCACAAATAGTAAGCATCATCAATAAATACTTAATTGACTTAGCACCTGTGAGAAGTATCAGACTTAACTGTGCCACAGAGTCAAATTCTCTATCTCAAGTACACCCCTGCTGTCTAAGAATGTTGTCCAGGCCACCTCTAAGCTCAGCGTCACTCAGATGACATGCTGATACAGCCACTCTGTGACAGCCTGTCACTCTGGTGAGTGGACAGCTTTCTGCAGTGACCAGTGACACTTCCACCTCATCTGCTGAAGTGTAATCATTCATTGCATACTACAGAGACGTGACACTCATCATGTGTCATCTCAAGCAAATGCCCCAAGAAACCCATGCAAAATTCAGTATCAGTTGGAATAAAATTAAAGAGAAGGAGCAAAAGGCATTCCCTTGTCTTTTCCTTTGCCCTGGAGTCAGGCAAAGGTATGAAAAGAGTTGTCGCTCAGAGTGCTGGCTTTATTTGGAGCAGTTGCTTGAGCCAGCAAGTCCTGTAGCACTGGATTATTTTAATTATCCAGTTCTTTGTGGATTCTTTTTACAGTCTTTTACAGATTTTACAGTCTTATTAATCCCAGTGATGTAGGAAATCCTGAGGAAAGGGCATGCAGACTCTATAATATAGTCTGTCTGATTCTCAACCCCTGGAGCTGCAAATTTTGGGGAACATTTGCAACGTCTGAGGCAGAGCAAGCTGCATTCTGGCCCTGGAAGTGAACTGGGAGCTGTCAGAAGGGACTGAGAATGCCAGCTGAGCAGATCAGTGTCACATCAAACCAGGCAGAAAGCAATCACATGAGGAACAGCCCTCTCAGGGCGTGGATAAATACCAGCCAAGCACCTCCTTTTCTCAGTAGCCAAAAGCCAAAAATACTTGTTTTCCTTACATATACTGGCAAATCATCAGTTAAAGTAATATTGACACCTAATGATAACATACCACACCTATTTGTGACCCTCCATAACCACTTAGGCTTTCCAGAACCACTTAGTCCAGAACTGCTGCATCTGTGAGATGTGAAGGTGTATAAGAAAACAAATATACTTTCTTCCTCTTAAAAAACTTTATGTTATCTTTCCAGAGGGAAAGTTGCTACAAAGAAACACAACATCAAAGTCCTACAGGGATTGTAGAAAGCTAACATATGGAGAGCTGGCTTTCTTACTCTGAATTAAAGATGACGTAAATTAAGTAATCAATTAAAGATATTTTGGTTAGACATAATAACCCAGCTATTAAAAGCAATAAAGATCTTCTTGCCTCTGCTCTGGGTGGATGATATTCTAAAGGTCTCATTTCATATTCACTGAAGTTGCCTAATTATACACAGCACAGCAACAGACTACTGGGGAAATCATTGCAACCACCTGCAAGGTACAGTGTGGAATGAGAACACTGTTTTTTCAGACATCTACAGGTCAGGCAGCTTTTCCTCTCATCTTGATTACAGAGGAACGGATTCCCCCCCTCCATGCTTAGCATGAGATAATGGGCAACAAGAACTTCAAACCCCATGCTCTAGCCCTGCTCAGAAAAAGCTGGAAGGAGGAGAGATTAGCATCCTGCAAACATTCCTTGAGATGGTCTATTCCACATGCAGCAGTATTTGAAATGCAGACAGCTCTGCAGTTCAGGTTTTCTGAACTGTCTCTGAGATGGCAGTGTGACATAGACAATATAATTGCTATAATTACAAAAGAGCAAAAAGGCAAATAAATCCTATAAAAATTGTATCTTAATGTTGCTCAGCCTCACCATAGTTATTTGTCTTTTGCCGTTTCTTAAGTGAGTAGAAAAAAAATTATTGCCTAAGAGAGCTAGAAGACATCAGTGTTAGGTCCCTCCTAAAGCTGTGAAGTTGGGAGCATGGGATGCTGGTCACACAGCAGCACAGAACCTGCAGATTGTATTGCCAAGGTCTGTTAACCATGGCACCCTACTTAGGAGCAGATCCCAAAGTGCGGCAGAGCTCAGCAGCCTCTTTTCTGCTTGGTGCCTCTTAGGCAAGACTTTAGGCAGGACCACAGATCCATCTCGCATGCAGGACCACAGGACAGAGGAGGCTGTGGTGGAGCTACAATTACACGGGTGAAGCAGAGTAGGAAACCAGAGACAATTATGTGAGCCTCACAGTTAGCATATGAGATTCAGCAAATCCTCTGAGGTGGTTTGTAGACCTGTAAGTAGAAAAACTGTAACAGTAAAAAGTGTTAGGCAAACTGACTGGTGAAGAACATATGAAGAGAACAGGACTGCAACTCAAAAAGGTGCACACTTGAGAAGCAGGATAATACAGATGTGGAAGGGAAACCCCCCTCCCTGTACAGCAATGCAAAGAGCAAGTACAGCTTGGCCATCCATCTGTGAAACACACAAACCATGGTGCAAAAGTCAAGGAGAAAGTGTTAAATGTCCTCTTGTGAGTGTCTCTGATGAACTGCTGATTTTGGTGCTAAACTCTGGCTCCTGAGGCTCTTAAGTGACTCTAATTCTGAAAGTAGCTGACATTTATTGAGTCATGTCATGGTTATATGAATCAGACTTCAGAGCTTACAGTGAATTGTCAAAGGCTTGGAGAAAAAACATTAAATCCATCATTGTCAAATCCACTGTTCTGAAAAAAAAACAAACAACGCACTAAGTGCACATTTGGCCATAGGAAAGAATTAATTTGTTCTTTTAAGACAGTCTGTACATTCAGTGTATTCAGTTTGAATTCTCCAGGATAACTTTATGCACTTTTTTGAGACCCTGGAGGCATCCTCTAGAGATTAGACAGCTCAGAACAGGCAGCCCAGATCTCTCTTTGGGACTCTAGGAATCTAAATGATATGGACTCTGTATGATACAGAACTGTGCTAGCTTTACCCCTGGGATATTTGATGAGCTTAGAAAGTCATGGAGCTCTAAAGCAACCATGATGCCCTCCTGATCCACGGCTAACCAGGGGCTATTTCATCCCTGGTGAACCTCAGTTGTCCATCATCTGCATCAATGGAAGACTGGGCAGTGATGCCCCACTACACCTGTGGCACTATTTACTCCCCTACCTACCATTTGCTCCCCTACTTCTTGCCTACCAACCACTTGTATTCAGGATAAACCATCAGCTTCTTTCCTTGTGTCTTTAGAACAATTTCATTGAAGCATTGTGAGTCTGAGGTTCCAGGGGTTAAGCACTGAGATCTGCATTTCAAGTGTTTCTTTCACAGGTATTCATTTAAAATGCACTGCACTGGCAAGTGTTTTTGAACTCTCTCCTTGGGTAAGATTTAAATGTTAGTTTGGAAATGATGTGTACCTCCAGGCAGCTCATAGTAATTGCTATTCTGTCTTGAAGTAAAACATCCTATCACCTTAGGTCATGTGTGCATTGAACAAGGAGTCATTTAATGATACCTCAGTACTGGGTGAACTAGATATCCCTGTCTGAAATCTATCTGACTGGAGATACAAAAGATGTAAAGGAAGAAATCCCACATGCTGCCAGCACTACAGCACCTAAATGTGGGGAGCAACATCTAAACCTAAAGAGACATCTCCCTGACCTTTTCACACAGAAGGCAGGTTATTATCAAAACACAGTGGAAGGAAATAACCTGATACCAAATATCTGATGGAGTCACAGGTGCTAAATAGGAGCATAATGTAGCAGTTGGCAGAGGCAGTTGTAGGACCAGCCAAGGCATCAGGGAAAAGGAATGGACCCAGCTAAAGTCACCACCACAGGGCCAAGAACTATGCATGGAGAGGAGCCCACTGGAGGGCACTGGGAGCTGAGGTGATGCCCTCCATCCAAGCTCACACCCTGCTGGAAAGCCTTGCCTTCAAAACACAAAGGCAGGAGGGACAGCTTCCAAAGATCCCAAAGCAGAAATCTTTGGAAACCCAGGCAGCTTCATACATCTTTCACTGACCAGCTAGTCCCTTTCTGCCTCTCCTCTCTCACCCCACCATCCCAGAATTCCTCTCTTTAAGCCTCCTAGAGCTTCTCTCTCATTTGTACTGACCCTTTCCATGTTACTCCTTTCTTCACTTAACTCTTTGCTGTTCATCCCCTCTAAGTAAGGCAATACAGATATTTTTTGCTGCAAAGTCATTGTGAGCCATACTCTTTAGTACAGCCTCTCTTTCTCATGGCATGAGTTTAATTTCAGATGTCAATATCTGAGGTCCCCTGCCACTAGTGAGAAAAAGACATTTCTAGGAGGAAATTAATTTTTAAGATCTATCTGCCTTTGGCCAGATGAGTCCTATCTTTAATGTCTATTCCTTTTCTAAAGCCATGATGCTGAGCAGGGCTGTCTGCCATTCTCAGTTTGTACAGTGCCGAGCACAACAACAATCCTTCAAGTTTAGTATTTCATCAGTCTCACAATAAACATGATTAATAATACATTTCCGTTGCACAACAATGTGTAAAACATTAACTAGGACTCCTTTTTTTCCAAGCATTTTTGCAAACACTTTAACCAACTAATCCTTATGATGGTTAGCTACCTTTCTCCCTAGCAGGACAATTGCACAGAGATGAAAAGATGAAAAGATTAATGGGGCCACAGACAGGAAGCAAAAGGAGCCTGACTGTACCTCTTAATGACCCTAAAGCTTACAAGTCTCTGCTCCCAGTACCACTAATACATTTCACACAATGATTTTTCCATACAAAATGCATAATCTGTTCCTGATGCAAAAAAGCAGAATGGAGAAGAGTCACAGAATCAGTGTTTGTTTCTTCCCTTTCTCTGAGTTTCTGAAGTCTTCAGTCTTTTCTGCACAATGGCTTCAACACTCGGCAGAAGTTCTGAAGAGTAATTCCCATTCCTATCTGATCTCAGGCCACATCCTAGGATGTTGAGCTGTGGGTTTGAACACCTTCAGGCTGAACTGGGCCTCTTTTCCTTGATGACTCCTCTAACCCCAGGTTAGAGGTTTAAGGTTCTTGACATCAAAAAGGAAGGTGCTGTTTCTATGTTGCGTGGTACGGCTAAGAGTACTTTGTCCTGTCTTCAACTACCTAATGGGAGGCTGCAGAGAAGACAGAGCCAGTTCATCTCAAAGGTGCACAGCAGAAGGACAAGAAGCAAAGGATAAAGGGTGTAACATGAGAAATTCTTACTTGATAGAGAGGAACTGTTTTCTACCATGAGGATTTGGGTTGTAAAGAGAGGTGTCAGAATCTCCATCTTCAGAAATATTCAAAAGTTGACAAGATAAGGTCCTGAGGAACCTACTCTCATGGGAGGTGCTTTGAGCTGAGGGTTGAACTAGAAACCGCCAGATGACACGGAGTCACTTCCAGCCTTCCCAATTCTAAAGAAGTACTCCAGTTAAGATAATCCATATAGGAGAAAGGTTCCCAAGAAGATTCTCCAAGAGAATTTCCAGGGGCTGTGGGAGTATCTGCATTGCACAGACAGTGTAGGACAGATGCATTCACATTAAGAACTGCTCAGAAGCCACACTGGATACTAGCTCAGAGAGTCATGATCAATAGGGTCAGAACTCAGAGGGTCATGATCAATGGTGCAGGGTTGAGCTGAAGGCCTGTAACCAGCGGAGTTCCCCAGGGGTCTATATTGGTTCCAGTCTTATTTAACATATTCATCAATGGCCTGTGTATCCTCAGCAAGTTTGTTGATGATACAAAACTGGGAGATGTGACTGACACACCAGAAGACTGTGCTGCCCATCCAGCATGACCTGGACAGGCTGAAGTGTTGGGCAGAGCAGAATTTAATAAGGTTAAACAAGAGCACATGTAGGGTCCTGCACCTGGGAAGAAACAACCCTGTGCATCAATACAGGTTAGGGGTAGGCCTGCTGGGAAGCAGCCCTGAGGATAAGGATCTAGGAGTCCTGGTAGAAAATAAATTAACCATGAGCCAGCAATATGCCCTTGTACCAAGAAGGCCAATGGTATCCTGGGTTGCATTGCGAAGATGTGGCCAGTAGGTCAAAGGAGGTCCTCCTCCCACTTTGTTCTGCCCTGGTGAGGCCGCATCTGGAATACATTGTGCAGTTCTGGGCTCCCCAGTTCAAGAGAGACAGGGGAACTACTTGATAGAGTCCAGAGGAGGGGAACAAAGATGATGAAAGGACTGGAGCATCTATTTTCTGAGGAAAGGTTGAGAGAGCTGGGACTATTTAGCCTGGAGAAGAGAAGACAGAGAGAAGACCTTATAAATATCTATAAATATCTAAAGGGTTGGTGCAAGGAGGATGGGGCCAGTCTCTTCAGTGGTGCCCAGTGACAAGATAAAGGGCATCAGACACAAACTGAAACAGAGGTGGTTCCATCTAAACATGAGGGGAAACTTCTTTACTGTGAGGGTAAGGAAGCACTGGAACAGGCTGCCCAGGGAGGTTGAGGAGTCTCCTTCTCTAGAGACTTTCAAAACCCACCTGGATGTGTTCCTGTGTAATGTCCTCCAGGCAAACCTACTTTGGTGGGGGAGTTGGACTAGATGATCTCTAGAAGTCCCTTGCAACTCCAACGATTCTGTGATTCTGTGAAACCATTTAATTGTGGTACTGAAACACAGGATAATTTGCATTGCTTCTTTATAAAACCTGTGGTTCAGCTGGGGCTTCTTTGTTTCCCTTCTGGCAGCAAATACAAACTAGACCAATACAGGGTGGTTTACAGTGTGAAGTCAACTACTAAAAATGACCACACATTACTGATGAAAGGTAAATGTAGAACTTGTAAGCTTGTTGGTCTAAGCTCTCCTGATTTTTTTAAAAGGTGTTGTATTTATGACAAATCTAAAATTAATTGCTTCTTGACTCAGAAAAAAACCATAGTTTTATGTAGAGTTTCAACTGGCTACAAAATTTCTATGATTATTGCTAGAAACCCATTTTATTCTGCCTCTGTTGAGCTTGCCACCCCTGGCCTCATGGAAGGCCACCTGAGAACCACAGGAGATCACTGCTTCTAGGATGCCATCAGAGAGATTTCTTTATGAGAATATTGCTGTCGGGTGTTCAGCATGAAGTTACGGCTACTTTACAGTCCTAGTGGTACTTGCATTTCTTTCCTGTCAAATATTAAAGTAAAAATTGGAGAGGGCAGCAACAAAGAATTAGTCTGCATAGGGTTCTTTCTAGCTAATTAAGTGTGTTTCCTTCAAATAACAAGCGCAGACAGATTTTTGAGGGCAATCTATGCTTGCCTGGTGTAGTTTAGGAGAGTTACGCAGCCATTAACTTCCATGGAAGGTAAAATTAAACAGCTTTGAAAATTCCACCTGCAGCAAAGATAGATACACTGAATTTGCTGGTTTATTACTGAATTAAAAAAAAAAAAAAAAAAAAAGAGAGAAAAAGTGTATTTATGGTGATACAGGATCAGCAGAGGTGATGTCTTGTGGCAAGAGCAGACAATGTGGCAGAGTAACAGCAGCTGTGGTCAGGTTACTGATGGGCAGGATAGGCAGAGATCTCTATCAGCAGAGCAGACTAGGAATGGAGCAACTTTGGGTTAGAGCAGGACCAAGAAAAGAGCTTCTGTGTATAGCTGCTGGGCAGGTGTCTCAAGAAATTCATATCATAGAATCACAGAGTGGCTTAGGCTGGAAGGGACCTTAGGGATCATCTAATCCAAACTCCCCGCCATGGGCAGGGGTGCCTCTCAACTAGTCTAGACTGCTCAAGGCCCCATCCAACCTGGCCTTGAACACCTCCAGGGAAGGGGCAACCACAACCCCTCTGGGCAACCTATTCCAGAGTCTCACCACCCTCATACTGAAGAACTTTTTCCTAAGATCCAATCTAAACCTATTTTCCCTCAGTTTAAAA
>WUAM01000431.1:34368449-34427311 GCA_024336885.1 Actenoides hombroni
TCCTTTCCTTTCCTTTCCTTTCCTTTCCTTTCCTTTCCTTTCCTTTCCTTTCCTTTCCTTTCCTTTCCTTTCCTTCCTTCCAGTGTCCCACATTGAAAGATTTTTCTCTGCTATGCTTGGAAAGGAGCCTGCAAAATTCTCCAAAAAGAATGTTCCTGATAATAATCCATATTTAATGAAACTACACAGTGGTTATATAACCAATGCTGATTTCATAAAGAACCTGATTTAGACTGCATGAAGTACATAGTGCTTATGCTGGAAAAGCTTGAACATTTTACTACATCTGAACAGATAGTGTGATTGGCAAGAGATAAACACTTCAGACAATTTGGTGCTAATATTCCAAGTCCCTGCAGAAAAAAAATAGCGAAAGTACTAAGAGAAATACTGAACAAAATTAATCTTGGCAGAAATCTTACTTTTTCTGATAGTGCTGAACAGTAGATTCATTCAATATTTTAACTACTCAATTATGTACATTTGTTTCAGACAATAAATCAGTTGATGTAGATCACTAGTGGACTCATCTTGTAAAAAGACAAGAAGTACCAGATAAGCAACGAAGATAAGTATTTTATTGCATGCAACTGATGTTCTACAGAGGTGGGCTAAATCCTTATAAACCAAGAAGACAGCTGACTAGGACTTTTGAGAAGAAAATATAAAAATAAAAGGATATGTCAGTACAGAACTGCAAATATTTTGCAATACATTACATAGAAAAGTTACTGTTGGCTTTCAGCCAGTGCTCTGGAGACGATGTGTGGAGGCTGCTCTGTTGGTACACTTTGGAAATGAACTTTGCTTGTTCCAGATGGCTGGCTGGCTTGCAGAGCTGGTTTTAGAGGCTTGCTGGTCAGATGAATATCTGAGATAGAGGCAGGATTTCTCATCTGTGGTCTAGCTGTAAATAATGTAAATAAGGGTCACGCTGTGTGTAGCCAGATGTGTGCCCAAATGAGTTGTGGCTAGGTCTAGGAAAGACCTATCGTGAACACACAACCAGGTGATGGGATCAGCCTAGCTTAATTTATGCCAGTTAGTAAGTTTTTCATCTAAAAGTGTCTGGTTTGGCTTTTCAGCACATAAACATTCCTAGTTTATGGTGCCTTGATTTAGTGGGCCACTGTAAGAGGTACAAATCTAAATCATGTCTCATACCATGCCAAAACCAAACAAGTTACAGAGATTCCAGCATATGTCCCTCTCACCTGTCAAAAAACATAGCTAAGATTTAGCCGGGAGACAACTAAGCAAGGCTTGATGTGGATTTGGACACCCATGTGGATTGTAGCTGAGTTGAGGATAACAAATAGAAAATGATCCATCCACATTCACAATTGAAACCATGCTGTAACGGCATAGGGAAGTGCCATTGCAGGCAGTGCTGCAGCATTTTATGTGCAGGTTGTAGAGAGAGCACTTATCTCTGGCTTTTATCAGCATGGAGGTTATATAGATTACACGTACACAGCGTAAGTCACACTTGACAGCAAGTTAAAGCTAAGTGGAACAAGAACAGAGGTGCTCCTGGCAGGCAGGGAAGCAGAAATAGACCCAGTGAAGTTTCATTTTATTAAGGATATGTAGCCACAGCCAGCAAGTCAGCTTGGAATTGGGATCTCCTGGAGTTTTTCTGCAGAAGCTCAGCTCTCCCAAAGCTGCATTATATCGAATTCCTGTCACCATCTCCACCCCAGGAGAGCTGGAAAATTCTGTTGCAGTTGAGCGGCCACTTCCAGCTCTACTAATAGCAATGCAATCTGGAGACTTTTGTAAGCCCCAGCATAACATCTTGAAACACAGAATACCAATAGGGCACGATAAAAAGCTCAATATTGTTTAGATGGTGAGAAAGATTCAGAAATGACTTGACCATACTGCAAAATGCTTTAAATGAAAGAAAATATGGAATCAATGAAGAAGACAGTAAATGCAACTTGTCCATCTCCTTAATGTGTAAAGAATTTTACATTATGGGTTTTGCTCCTGGAATGCCAAAACACTGTCAGCACCTTCTGGAAACAGGATCCTGTCTGTGCTATAAGGCTTTGGGCTACGCTTTCAGTTTTAATCCAAATACAGACATTTGTACATAAATAAGTGAGTCACTAGCTTTGATGGTGTCGTGATGGTGTAATTTTGCATTTTCTTCAATAGCCATGTTTTTATTATTAAATAAAGACTTTGTGAAAAATAATTTGGTCTTATCAAGAATAAACAATAAAAGGTAAAATGTTAATTTCCACAAAGCTATTAATCCTGCAGGCATTTGTATCATTTTGTCTAACTATACAAGTTTGCCACAGTCAAAAGGAATGCCTCTCCCAAACATATATTTACAAGCAGCTTCCAAGCAACACCTGGAAAATCACTATGCATATGAAGTTTTGCATCCTTCTATCAGATCCTCTCTGTTGAAGCAAAGATTTTTTCCAGACGGCTGTTTTACTGCTGGTTTACGCATATGTACTGGGGTACAGGGACAGGAAGACTTTGAATGTGTTTAACAGGAAAACAGTGTTGATTCAGACTAGTGCCTTGTCAAGTCACAGAATAACAAGTTGCTTCAGGGATGCACAAGGTTTTTGCTGAATTTTTAATGAACAGAAAAATAATTTACAGTTGTCCTGAGCAGTCTTAGGATGAAAATTATATTGCATTGGAAAAGCTACAAAAAAAAGCCTCAAAAGAATGGGAGAAAATGCCTTGCAGTAAGAGACTTAGAGGGATCAGATTATTTGGTTTATCAAAAAGTAGTTATACAGGAACTGGGGGAGTCTTTCATTTAGCAGCAGAAGCATAAGAATCAATGTCTCAAAGCTGAGACTAGGCAAATGCAGAAATAAGGCCTAATTTGATGTCTAAAATGGGCTGTAGGCAAAATTTAATTGTATAAGGCCAACATATGAAGTTTCTGCATCTTCTTTAGCATTTCTATGCTGAACTTCCTGCTCAGTCTGAAAGTTTTCCAGATGACAGTGGTAGTTCATCTGTGGCTTCTGGATGCCTTGGAAATGTGAGAGTTAGCCGTGGGGCTAATAGAAACAATCCACTGTTGCTGAAAGGGAGAAAGGGAAGTTCTTCATCCTCTTCCCAGATGCATGGTGGTCCTTTCCACCCCTTCGATTTCTCAGGCCTGTCTGCCTGACAGTTTAATTCATTTATCCAGCAGGGAGTTTTTGAGGTATCTCATCTCATCTCATCTCATCTCATCTCATCTCATCTCATCTCATCTCATCTCATCTCATAGATTAGTGACTTTACAAGCTCATAGGCTGCCCACTGATTGCCAAGTTTGGCATAAAGTCAGTTGTGGAAGCAGGTGATCTTCTGCCTCACAATAGTGTTCATCTCTCAGATCAGCTAACCCATCTCCTGAAATGCTTTTCATCTTAATTGTCCAAGGCAGCTAATTGCATCCCCTGGTCAAGTAGAATTCACATTCATATCATGTATCTCCTATACAAGCCTCATAACCACAAGGCTACAGAAGGGGGAGGTAGAAGGACCCTCCTAATACAGCTGGCCTCAGAAATCATGGAACCTGGAAAGGAGCAGGCCTGAAAGTGTGTTGTTGCCAGACGCCAGAAGCTTGTGTCCCTCACTTAGGATGGGCTGTGACTTACTTTGGATGCTCAAGGTATAAAACCACAAATAATCTTGAGGGTAGAGCAAGGAACCCAAAACCCCTTCCTGAGGTAAGTACTGTAATTACTGGGTTTCCAAGTCATGCTCCTTCTCACTCATTCTCTTTCTGGCCCTGGGTCTCAGGTGCACACAGAGGATGTAGTATCAGGGTTTGCTATCAGAACAAAATTTCAAGCCTATAAAACTAAGGGTCTGCATGCCTCAACTTAATGCTAGTAACAGCGCAGCTGCACTGACTATAAAGCTGCTTAGACACGTCTAAACCAGCTTAAAATATGCTCACGCAGGTACTGGTAGAAGCCCTCCTGCCAGCACGGCTCTTAGGGCATGTTCATTTATCTTGCCAAGACATACGCTGCACTGTGCTCCTGACATGTGCTTCTTGCACACAGTAGATGTTTCTTGCATTCCTCCAAGACTCTTCCATACCAGCCTTGCATATTTCCAAGTATCCAGCTCATAATCTTTACTGGGAGAATAGACAAAGACACACTGGGGAGGAGGTGGGCTTCTTATGCTAGAGTATGGTGCTCCTTATTTCTCCAGTTTCTGTAAAAATATGAAGTTGTGACTGCTACAAAAATGGAAATTGTGCTGACAATTTTTAGGGTTCTTTTTTTTTCCCCCTAAATTTCTTGAAAATCAATAGCATTCTGCACTTCACTGCCCAGCAATTTCCCTCAAATGATGGGTTAATCAGGTGCTCTGTGAGAGAGTTACGTGCATTACAAACAAAGGCAGGTAGATGAAAAATGCCACCTAACAGGGCTCTGCAGCTTCGTTGCATTTGGCTGGAGAGTTTCTCTCTGCTACACTGATCAGGAAGAGAAGAGGTTTTGTTCATCAGGCTGGATGTGGAAAGGCCATCCAGGCTGCAAGAAGCATCTCATCACAGTCATTGCTCCTGCTCTGCTCCAGTGCTATGATGCTAACAGGATCAGAGGGCATCTGGGCCCTAATCTGCGGTCTTGGAATATGAATTCTTGCTGTATTATCCTGTTCTTTCTCTCCTGTCACCAGAGATTATTGTCGAGCTCATACTCCTACAGAGCTGATCTCAGCTGTGATACATACTTCTCATTGTCATTCCCCCTTCTTGACAACCTCAAAGGCAGTGATGTTTTATATTGCACGGGGTATTTTTTCACATTGGAACACTCTGTAGAACTGAAGAACGCAACACATTGAGAGACAGACTTTTATTGCAAGGGAAACAAAAACTTGGACCTAAGAATATTGGCAGGATTGATTTAGCCTTTTTACTTTCATACTTCCTATTAATCTCATTCTACTCTTTAATCTTTTGTTAAATCTGTTAACATGCACGGAAGGCTGTTTGTACAGAAGCCTTTTCCCTGAAAATCGTGCATATCTTAGGGTTTTTACTGGAGGCAAAGATAATAAAAACAACACACAAAAATGCTGAGGGAGAACATTTTCAAAGTGGGAGGGAAGCATATTTCTTTGGTATTTTCCAAAGTGTTCCAACATACAAGACTATTTCTGACAATGTAAACAAAAAAGCCAATCTTCCCTCTGAAGAATGCAGAATCATCCTTAATTAATTATACTCCTACCATGAGCTCGTAAATGTCAGGATGTTGAATTGCTGTATGTTAATGGAGACTGATTAGTTTTATTATTTATTCCAGGGGACTAAAGTAAGGATTCTGAAATTCACAGCAGCAGCAAGTTACAAGCGTGTTGGAAAGAAATCATATTCAATATGAAGCAAGATGTTGGTCACTACCTCTCACCTCAGTGGATGTGATAAGTCTGTCTAAGCCTTGCTTTGCCAGGGCACGGAAGATGAGAGAGGGCCACTCTGGGTACAGAGCTGGGTGCTCATGCCTCCCTGTGTGGCTGTGATGGTACAGGCTACAGCCCTTCCCACACTACAAAGCTATGGTTGTTCAGAGGAAGATGTCCTGCAAGAGTTGTCTGGGACGTGTGTACAGCCCCTGACCAAGCAGGATGACTGCTTCACCCGAAGCCAGTGCACTCAGGCAAAAGGACAAGATTTCCTCAAAATAGTACGAGTGAGAGGGTAGGCAGGTTTACAGGACAAATGCACACACAGACAAAACTCTGATTTGGTTTATGCTCATGCATGTGCTGGGATACCATAAGGCTTAGCTGTAGTGGTCTACCAGCCCCAAAAAGTTCTCATACTCCGAAGGAGCAGAAAGACAACACTAAGACACAATGATTTCTTCTACATTTTCAGCCATAGGGAAGACATTTGCAATTTCAGCTGGCACCTCTTCTAGCAGGGTGCACTGCTGGAAGTGAGAGAAGCTCAGTTCTCAGGAAATAAGTAGAAGCAATTTTAACTATACTTAACTGCCTATTGCCTGAACCACAGTTCTAGCTGTACCTAGGAAGGAACTAGTGTTGGCAGAACCCCTGGAGGCATGCTTTAGACCCATCATATCAAACATGTCTGAGGAAGGGTGTGTGAACCAAGCCCCTTCTCTGCCCTGGCAGAACCTGTCCTGGTGGCACACTGCCATCAGTGCGCCGGTGGGGTGGAAAGCAGCAGGTTTGCCACACCTCAAAGGATTGCTGCAGGACTCCAAGTGATTATGCTGGAACAGAGGAAAGTCAAAGTCCAGCTCCTCCTTCCTCCTGTGCAGCTTAACAGCACTTGAACAAAAGTGAGGGAAGTTACCTTTGCTGAACAAGTGTGGAAAGTGTCGTTCGTTGAGCACACTGGGAGCTCTGTGCAGGTACCAGCATCCTGAGCGCCTCTGGGTCGATGAGCGGTGTTTCACAGAATCACAGAAGTTTCGAGGGGCACTTGCTCAGAAAATGGCTCCCTTGATCCTCTTCTCTCCCCTTATGACCCCGTGCACACAGATGTAATGGGGGCCAATGGCTGTGCTTTTGCATTAGCCCTTTCGTAATGTCAAGATTCACCTCTCAGAGCTACAATATCTCTTCTAGAAATGACCATAGCTTCTGCGCTTAACAGGGTGAGTCAAATGGGATTATTCACTTAATTCACCCAATTCACCAGAGCTGCTCCCAAGAAGCTTTTTGGACAGGTTCATTTTACCTGGACCTCTTCATCAGTCCACTTCTCTGTAAGGCCAGAGGGACCTGTGCTAGCTCAGTGGCTAGACAACCCTGGATCAGAAATCATCAGCTGGGGAGGCAGAAAGGGACTATTTCTTTCATCAGGCAGTGAAGGGTTTTGACAGTTCAAAGTGCTCTTGGGACAACAGCACAAAGCCCAGAAATACAGCACTGTAAAGAATCTGTATGTTTACATTCCTTCATGGTACTGTGAGTACAACGTGGCAGGCAAATGCTACACATCGTGAGCACCCCTCCATCCAATACAACACTAGACCAAAAGCTTAGATGATATCAGGCAAATCTTTATAACATTGTTTCTGACGCTTATTCCTTACTGAACATTGCATTGACTCATTTTGTAAACAGAATTGATTGACTCTGTGGAGCTTTCAAACATATTATTTTGGTACTTTTTGTAACACTGTATCATTATAACTGCAAGCAGAATGGGTAGATAGCCTGCAAAATTCCACAAAAATAGGAAAAAGTTATGTAACTGAAAAAAAACCCAAACAAAACCTCCTAAAAAATAACAGGAAACTTACATAACTAGAACTCATTTACCTTCTTAGAAATTCACTGTCAATCTAAAAAAGTAAGAATTTAAACAAAGAAGTGTATACTTAGAAATGCTGTAGGTGAGCAGTATCATTTCTCTTTCAAGGGCAGATGATTAAGGCTGCATGAAGGATGAAGTACGAAAAATGCATTGGAATGCCTGTTAAAAGAGGCTGTCAGAAAGTGTGGTGTGTCTTAGATTATGTTCACTCGAGGACTGTCAAGGGCAAGAATTTTAATGGCATAAAAGCACTGAGAAGTTCTGGGCCTTGGAAGCAAAATACTCCACCATGGTGTCTATTAGGAACAGGTAGGGCTCAAAAGGTTTTGAGTGGCCTGTCCTAAATATGATTGTGTAAAGAGTCCACCATAGCTTAATCGCTGAATAGTCTTCCAAAATACACTTCAAAATATCATTTACACTCCTGATGTTTTTCTAGTGTTGATTACTATCCATACATGCAAATTCAGATAAATGTGGATGATTGAAATGCACATGATTAAAGATCGAACCGTAACTCCCTGCTGGATGAAACCTTCATTGTAAAATCAAGTGAAAAGTGCAGCTCAAAACAATACTCCTAGAGCTCAGATATTATGCCACTTCTTGAGTGGAAGTGAGATATTTATGTTTTCTCTGTATTGTTGCTATAACATGCTAAAAGAAACTCTCATCTGTAGCATAATATTTAGTTTGAGGAAGAGGAGGCTAAGGGGAGACCTCATCACTCTCTACAACTACCTGAAAGGACACTGTAGAGAGGTTGGTGCTGGTCTCTTCTTACAGGTAATTAGTGATAGAACAAGAGGGAATGGATTGAAGCTGCAGCAGGGTAGGTTTAGACTGGACATCAGGGGAAAATTTTTCACAGAAAGAGTAGTCAGACACTGGAATAGGCTGCCCAGGGAGGTGGTTGAGTCACCATCCCTGAATGTGTTTAAGGGTCATTTAGATGTGGTGTTGAGGGACATGGTTTAGGGGTGGACTTTGTAGAGTAGGGTTAAAGGTTAGACTTGATGATCCCAAGGGTCTTTTCCAACCTGAATGATTCTATGATTCTATAATCACATTTTAGTGCCCCAGCTGGAACTATGAAAAGGTTATTTACAAGTTTAGTAACATGTGAGAGAAGTATCATCACTTCTAAGTTCTTAAACAGTGTTTCTAAACTGAAAACAAGCCTCCAGTTTTACAAGTCATTAACACTAATTAATTCAACTAATTATATCAAAACTAATTTTTTTTCCATGTAATTTGCTCCCTAAAGTCTTGTTTTCTCTTATTTTTTAACATTTTCAAAATCTATGCTTTTCCATGGAAACACAGAATCAGTATGAAATCCTGATTCCAGTACCAGAGTTCAGCTCCTGAACATGGTCCCCATCTGCTGCTTGGCCCAGTCTGGGACTTCTCCAGTGCCTGCTCCACATCATCAGTGATGATGGTGACATAATTACCATCAGGGGAGGTTGGGTTCAATACTGGTTTTGTATATATTTGTATATATTCCATTTTATTATTATTATTTTCACTGTCGTTAAAGTTGTTCTAGTTTCCTTAATCCATTTCTCTTCCCTTTTGGGGAAGGAGGGGGGTTAACACAGAGCAGCCTGCTATAGATATATAGATATATAAATATAGAGAGATAGAGATAGAAAGAGAGAGAGAGGGTTAGAGATAAAGCGAGAGAGAGAGAGAGACAGAGACAGAGGTATAGCAGGCTGCCCTGACCCTAAACCGTGACAGTCGGTCATGTCAAAGACACCACTAAGAGATATGCAAATGCCATCCTTTCTATAGGAAGTACTGCAAATTATTTAAAATAGGACAAAATTATAGTTAAGACATCCCAAAGTAATTTATTTCAAATCATTGTTCTTTTTTATCCTGTAATACATTATGCTATATTACCACCTCTTCCTCTATATTACCAGTTCATGACTTCATCCACAGAGGTACTCTAAGAAAAGGAATAAAGAAAATAAAATAGCAATGAACAGGACTAGTTAATAGAAGCAAATGACCTCAGTAAAAACTACCTTAGCCCGCAGCATTGACTTTCATGTATTTCATTGAAACACTCTTCAGAACAGCACAGAGCATCTTCCTTAGTGTCACAGCTCGTTTTCCAGCTCATCATGTTAATATCTGCGAGAGGATATATGACCTCCTCATAATGCTTCTGCCTGTATTGGCCCTTTAATGGAGCATTAGACTCCTTTGCTCTCTCTCTCTCTCTTCAGACATTTAATTGGACTCTTCCTCAGACTCTTCCTCAGTGTATGCTGCCAGAGCAGCTGTTAAGACATCTTCCAGAGGATGTGAAAATGAACTTACTTCCTTGGAGTCTACAGCCTCATTCCAAAGTACATATCCATCAAACTGGATTCTGAAATTGCTTGGCAACAAATGTAACAGGTATTGCAGACAAATATTTTTCAGACACTAATCAACTGAGATGCTGCAAATATTGAGCCAGGTCTTTCACTGCTCTCAAGAACATGATTTTGCTCTTTATTAAGTCAGAAGAGCAATTCTAAGCTCTATTTCTGCAAGTGTCTTTCTTATAGGTTTATTTTGCATGTATTTTTAAAAAAAACAAACAACAAACAAGTAATCTTAATGGTATTTTTGCCACATCTGACATGAATGTTGGATATTCCAAACTGGTTAGGATTTGATCCTTACAGGAAGGTAATTAATAAATCCTGTGTCTCTGCAAGTATACCATGCATTTCTTCCTTTAATTCAGTTTTTTGTATTTATTGAAGGACATTAATGAAGATGGCTCCTTACGACATTTCCAGGAAAGGTAGAACAGAACACGAAAATGTCCATTCTCTGTAAACACACATTAGTTCATAAATAGTTTCAGCAAAGAGAACAGTTTGTCTAACCTTCTCCTGAGAAGTGGGTCGGAATTGTCCCTGCTAGCTCAGCCCAACTGCCTTGCATCACAAAATGCATCTGAAAATTCACACTGTACCAAGTTGCCTGATTGCTCTCCATATCTGAGATGGAAAATCAACATAGAAAGTCACACTCAAGGGACTAGCTGGCACTTCTGGACCCCATGAAGCCCATGTGCAGGAAGGGATGAGGACAAAAAGCAGGACAACTTCAAGAAGCTCCAGAAAGTTCAGAAAAAAATAAAGTCACATTTTAAAAATCACAGAATCATAGAATGGTTTGTGTTGGAAGGGATCTTTGAAGATCATCTAATTCCAGCCCTCCTGATATGGGCAGAGACACCTTCCTCTAGATCAGGCAGCTCAAAGCCCCATCTAATGTGGCCTTGAACACTTCCAGGGCTGGGGCATCCACAGCTTCTCTCAGCAACCTGTTCCAATGTCTCATCACCCTTGTGGTAAAGAACTTCTTCCTTACATCTAATCTAAATCTACCCTCTTTCAGTTTAAAACTGTTACCTTTCATTCAATCACTACACTCCCTGATAAAGAGTTCTTCCCCATCTTTTCTGTAGGCCTCCTTTAAGCACTGGAAGGCTGCTATAAAGTGTCCCCAGAGTCTTCTCTTCTTCAGGCTGAGCAACACCAACTCTCTTGCCTGCCTACACAAGGGAGGTGTTCCAGCCCCACAATTATCTTCACAGCCCTCCTCTGGATCTGCTCTATCAGCTCCATGTTTTCCTTATGTTGGGAGTCCCAGAGCTGAACCCAGTACTCCAGGTGGGGTCTCATGATAGTAGAGTAGAGGAGGAGAATCACCTCCCTCAACCTGCTGGCCATGCTTCTTTTGTTGCAGCCCAGGATGTGATTGTCTTTCTGAGCTGCAAGCACACATTGCCAGTGCCTATTCAGTTTTTCACACACCAACACCCACAAATCCTTCTCCACCAGGGCTGCTCTCAATCCACTCATCGCTTAGCCTGTATTTATGCTTTGGATTGCCCCAACCTAGGTGCAGGACCTTGCACTTGGCTTTGTTGAACTTCATGAGGTTCACACGGGCCCAACACTTAAGGTGCCTCTGGATGTCATCCCTTTCCTCCAGCATGTCAACCTCACCACACAGCTTGGTGTTGTCAGCAAACTTGCTGAGGGTGCACTAGATCCTACTGTCCATGTCACTGACAAAGATGTTAAACAGCACCAGCCCAAATACCAACCCCTGAGGGACTCCACTTGTCACAGGTCTCCACTTGGATGTCAAGCCATTGACTGCAACTCTTCAAGTGCAACCATCGAGCCGATACCTTATCCACTAAGTGGTCCATCCATCAAATCCATGTCTCCAACTTAGAGACAAGGGTGCTGCGCATAGTTAAGCAGAGCATAATTTCAACTACTCAAGCCAAGCAGAACTATGAAAACCTGTTACAGACATCTGACCCTACCATGGATACAGAACTTCATGGACCTTGTGCTCTTTGCAGCTTCCTCTTATACAGTAGTGGCCTCTAAGGACACATTTGTTCTAGTACAGCAAACAGTGACAGAGTTTGGTCTCCTGCTGTGAAGGCAAGCGGCATAGATTAACCATATCTACATTATTAAGCTTTCCTAGCTTCCCACAAGGGGCCTCATCCACACTGCCTGGGTGCAGAGCTAGTGCTGGCAGCTCTGCACCTGGCTCATGCTGGGGAGCATCCTGACAAGCCAGCAGTAAAGACAACAATGACACTGTGCATGAGCACATGATTTCTCCCTGTTTATATGTCTAATATAGACGTAGCCTGTGTGTAAGCTTACTCTGAGGTACTTTACTTCAGTGTATACTTTCATTTACTTCACTGTAATTACGCAGGCAAATAAACTCATGTACAGGCAGAAAAGTTTTTAGGATTATGATCTACATGCATCTTATAAATTGATGGTAGATCATAAGCAGTCAGCTTCCAGTGCCTCTTGGTGTGTGAAGACACTGTGCACTTTGGTTTCTGACAGTCCTCTTGCAGCTTGCCAGAGTTTTCAAATCTAACAGGTTTTATTTGTCATTTAAACTTGGGAATGAATTAAAAGGAGTTAGGAGGAGGAAAGAATTCTTTTCTGAAGAAAATGTAAATGGAAAAAAATCATATAAAAAGAAAGAGATAAAGGATATCTAAATAAAGATGTAAGAGGAGAGAAAAAACATCTGGGATGCTGCCTATTCAGGGACTTCCATCCACATTAAACTGTCAGGCAATCAATCACACTGTATAAAATTCATGAGGTTGGTAATTCCTTTCTATATAACTACCCAACAGCATAATTCATTAGTACAGTGTCAGTACCCTCCCCAACTGTTATCTGATTGACTCCATAATCTAGCTGAAATGTAATATCTGAGTTCAATGTGTACAAGCCCTGCACAAAGCTATTCAACCATCTTTACTTACACATAAATAGGTTAAAGCTGTGTTTTCTTCTTATGTTCTGTTTCTACAGCTCTTGTAGCACATCAGTTTGCTGTGACCATTACTCTAATACCTGTGCTATGGTTGCACTTAGAAATTCCTAACCAGATGGAATTCAGTGGTGTTAGTAAATAAACAGAAGGCAAGAGACAGTCCTCAAACTATAAAGAGTTTACAAGCCAAAAAGATGTGCCAGGCAAAGGGAAGAAGAGAGGAAGCATGATACTCATTCTAAAATAAGTACCCAACTTTAAAGAACAAGAAATAACTTTCCTGTCAGTCAAAAAAATTAAAAAATCAATAGCAACATCTAGGTCCCAGACCTAGCTACTTATGCAGCCATGGAATTAGGCCAAACAATTATATTGAAGTGAATATTATGAACTTGTGCAGAAAGCACAGTTGAGACTGTGCTTTATAGGAAACCCAGTCTTCAGAGTTATGATCAGGAATTAGGGAAGATACTATAATACCCCCGAGTGGCAAAACTCAGGCATGTGCCGTACAACTTCTTCCCACAGCTGAGCTCTGGCATGTCAATGCTGGTCATGCAGCATCATCTGTGCTTCCCTGCACCGCACCTCTACTGCAGAGACAGCATCTCACCTACCTGCTCAGCTGTGAGCTGCAGCACAGGAGAGGTAGCACTCTAAACCACTGTAAACCAGAATACACTCCATATTCCCTCAGTCCCTCCATACACAGGCACACTGAATCCTCAGCGCTGGAGCGCTGGGTGAGATTTGGGTCCAAGGAGGATGAAAAGGGGAGCCTGAATCACACACCACCTCCCCCTGCAGCTCTTTGCACCTGAGGATGGGAAGCACAGAGGCCCCAGCACTCTGTCAGACTCCCTCATGAATCCCAGGTAATAACAAAGGGGAAGGGAGTGACAGAAGACAACAAAAACAAGCACTGCCAGATGGTTTATGGCACAAACCTCCCCCTTCTTTCATCTCCCAGACCTACAGTTCTGCTGGGAACGGAGGGGGCAGGGAAGGAGAAGAGGCTGTGGGTGGGAGACTCACACAGAAAGGGCTGGAAACAACCAATGCAAGTCATTCTTAGTAACAAAGCATAAAAAGAAAGATTACTTTCAGAAATCACTAAGAAAATAAATTATGGATAGAGAAGAAATACGGTAAATTTGCAAACAATTCAACAGTAAGGGGAAAATGTCAGATTTTTTTTTCTCATCAATCATTTGTCTGGGTTTGTTCAATACAGCCACTTCTGCCTATAGCATTTGCTGATTATCTTTGGTCAGCAAGATCAATCACACAGCCTTTGTCTTTTCTAAGGCTGGCTTTGAACATTCTCTTAATCTGCAAGTCATTCGAGAAATCTTACCTTTTTATTATTAAAGCAAGCCCAACATCCCTGTATATACTTTTTAGACCACAAGGGCTCGTGCTTCCTGTCAGAGGAATAATTTCAGTTCAAAATTTGGACTAAAGGGCAGAAACGGGCTACTTTCTCACCTCGACAAGGATGGTTGTGTAGTTGTGCACGTATAAACATGTGTTATGTCTCAGTTTTGTGTATTTTCCAAAAAGGGGATCTACAGCAGCACAGACTCCCTCTCACCGTGCTCTGCATTAGCCATGGGCTGGCCTCAGCATGAGTGAGCCACCACTGCTCCTGCCTCCAGCCTTCTTCAGGTTGAAGCCTGAAGTCCTGCCTGAAATAACAGTATTACGAGCAAAGGAACAACATATTAAGTCGATTTTTCTCCTAAAAAATGCATTTTGGGAAAAAAAAAAAGCTGAAAGTCTTCAAGTTTACTTCAGTTAAAGCCCCAGACAGGAAGATTTTAAAATCTGAGGCAGCAGTTCTGGTATAGCGAAGCCAGTTTGCCTGGTGACAGGTCAGTCTGGTCCAAATCACAGCTGGTAAGGTCAGAAGGGATGTCTCACCCCACTCAGAAGGCAAGCAACCTCATGGAACTCCTCAGTTCTGCTTACCTGTATCCCAAGAGATGTGGGAAGCTCTTATGCCCATTCCCTGACATTGGAGCCATCATTTTTAGCAAGATGAACAAAACACTTGTTGGTGCAGATGTACCAAGCAGTCACAGGCTGTGTTTCCTCACGGCCTGTCATCCAAGCAGCTGCAGAGTGTTTTGTTTGTGAGTCAAAATTAGGAGCCTTACACTTGAGTGCCAGGGCTTTTTTAAACACTCTTTCTAGTTTCCAGGGAGGTAAACAAGAAATGCCCTCTTCATTCTCTCAGTTTGTTGCAATTGGTATGAGTCATGTGCAGCAAAAGCCTGGGCTAGCACATGGCAAACACAAAAATCTCATTTCAGATTTGAAAAGATCAAAATGTTTGCTACTCTCTTTTTTTTTCTTTTTTTTCTTTTTTTTTTTTTTCTTTTTCTTTTTTTTTGTGAATACATAACAGAATCAAGAGGTTGATAAATGATTATTGAAGCAGGCATGAAATATTCCCAAAAGAGGCATGGCTGAGTGTGTTGCAGTGTAATTTTTCTTCTACTGAAGTGGTTTATTTATTAAAGGGCATGACAGCTACCCTGGTCAGTCATTTACCAGTGTCATGTACTGATCAAGCTCCTTTACTGAGGTGCACTTCATTCTGTCAGCACTGCCAATAAACCCTAGTATGTTTTTACTGTATCTGTCTATACAAATCATCCCAGTTAAGTCCTCACTTTTCATAAGCACTACCTGGGAGATGACTGTATGACTGTGCCAAAGCAAGCTCCTTTAGTTTTAATCAGCTTCCCAGACATGGACTGGCAGGATGCTGCATGTCCGTTTTGTGTATTTCTACAAATGTAGCATAATCTTTAGCATAGACATTGTGAGCAGCACTCTAAAATAATAAAGGGCATGAGTAATACTTCTGCAAACCTTAGGGTATAGCGGGATGTTTGACGTTTCCCCAAGTGTTGAATCTTCTGACAACTTCTAAGTCACGAATCAGTGCCAGTTGGGAGACTGTTCTGGGAAGCATCCATGCTACCCTTCTCTGCTCCTCCTCTCCTTCCTATGACCCCTTTTGGGATAGAAGAGTGCTAGGATAGGTCAATTTTTGCTAACCCATGGTGGGCCTTCAGTGCATGCATGTGAGTGAGACAGAAGCTAGAAGTGTTATCCTGTGTCCTCTTACACTTCCTTGTCTCCACTCCCGTTGGCCACAGCTGCTTGTGCCAAACTTCATTCTACTAGCCATTAAGATACCTTGCATGGATAGCAGTCTGCACTCTGTGTCCTTAGGCAGCCAGCAGTTTTGCAAATCTCAGCACAAATTATTTCTATGGCATATATGTAAAAGTTGCAACAGAGCAGAGAAATAAATCAATTTTTTCTTGCCTTGGAGAGCTCCAGAGTTACTTGACCATCCTTCCTCACTTAAGACTACGCTTCAGACTGCGGTGAACAGTCCCTTCTACTAACAAATTTGTTCATGTATGCCTGGCATAGTTAAAATTATCCTGAAGTGGGAGAATTTCTTACTTTATGGACAATTCCCCGGGTTCCTCTGGGATCAAAAAATTGATTCCTTTCCAAAAACATAATACATAAGAGGAATGCAGACCCCTACAGCATACAGTAGTGTCAGAAAAGCAGTAAATCCTAAGGACACCTGTCTGCTCAGCACTCAATGCCACTTGCCACAGCATTCTTGGAGCAAAGGCCTTACAGACAGGTTCTTCTACAGAGTGCTACCCTGCTTCACTGAGACACAGAGGCCGGCAGGAACCTGCGTAAACCAGACTACCTTGGATCCTGGCATCCATAGGACTGTGCCTGTTCAGAGTTCAGCCCTGGCTACAAAGCCCACCCTAAGGAGCGTGGCAACTTCTCGCTCAGCACTTTACTGGCACAACAACCCCAGCAGCAGCAATCGGGCTCGGTCTTTATGTTGATTTTGGGTCAGGGCCACTTACACAGGTTACAGTCAGAACAGTCACTGCAATGTATATGTTGGGGTTGGCCCTTTCCAAAATCAGTGGGTGGTATTCCTCCCTTCCCTTGGGGAACCACCTCTGAGCATGAGGGCTACAGCAACAAGACATCCTTCTTAAGATACAGTCGTGTCTTCAAAAATCATTTTGGCTTTCTGACTCATCCTTTCCTGAGATGATTCTAACCCAGAGCAGGGGAAGAATGAAACGTACCTGCTAAGATGCATTTTCTTTCCTGAGGATAAGATGAAGAGTCCAGTCCCACAAAAGCAGACTGATTTTATTTTATTTTTTTTTGTGAACTATTGATAAATGTTCAAGAAGAATCTGACTGAACACCCTGGAAACTGAAGTAATCAGCTTTTCTGTATAAACTGAGCTGCTAGCATCACACTGGAAGGGGTTTCAGTAATCAAGTGATAGCTGGCAGCTAAATATGACTTGATTAGATGTATAATCTGACCCAGATGAAGCTGGGAGCTCCCCTACTGTTTTATTCATGCAATTCCTACATGCGGACATTGGGTCATTGATTCTGTATTCTGATGCAAAAATGCACAATAAAGACACAGTTTGTAAAGAGTCAGTTACAGAGGACAGGTGTTACTCTTGATATCACAAGCCGATTTTCAGCAATGATTTGAAAGGCAAAACATGTGCATATGGGATACCCCAGGTGAATGAAACTCTAAGCACTGTGACAATTTTCCAGAGAAACAATTCCAGAAAGGATCTGACTCACCCACCCTGCTTGGTGCTATGGAACTATTTTTCACATTTAGAGATGCAGCACAGCCCGGTTGTTAGGGAAGGGTCTGGGGAGTCACTCATTGCTTAATGTGAGGATGTAGGACAATCTGGCTCTGAAGTTAGGTTAGTTGGAACAAAAAAAATATCAAGGTCAAAGTCTGCCAGCTACCTTGCTCGCACCACCTACTCACAGGAAAAGGTGCAGATCAGGATGAGTTAATGTCACAAAATCATACCGTAAGTTACCTTCTGATGTACCAAAATGTTCTAGTGTAAGCAAAAGTCTTCCAGGGACATTGACAAGGGCTACATAGAGGCTAGTTCTAAATGCAATAATTGGCAGTAGAGATGTGTATTTTGGCATTCCTGAAATCTGATGCTTGAGTTTGTCTCCAAAGCTTGTGCAGCTAAAAGTTCAGGCCTGGATCAAAGCAAAAGAACTTTTTAATCACCCTCTATAGTGTTGTTAAAATCTTTTTCCTTGCTTCTCACATGATATATTCCTTCATACTACGTGCATATCCTACTTGGATGGAGATAATAAAACCAAACAAACCATGAAATCTTGTTGAGTCCACAAACATCTTGCCACTACTATCCTGAACTTTGTGAGACATTGTCACAGAACTGCTGCTCTGACACTGCGGGTACATATCCCTGGGGTAAAAGACCAAAACCATATATTCTGTGTCTCTTAAGTATCAAACAAAGATTAGACATTTCCTTAGAAATCAGAATATATGATCCAAATTTGTATGCAATGCTGCAATCAAAGAAGTTATGGAAAAACTTAGGAGTAAGCAAGTTTTGACGTCAAGTTAAAACTGTGCAATATTTATTAGAAAAATGTAAATAGTAATTCAGTAGGCAATAGCAATGGTAGTTTCTGCTGTTGATGTAAATGAATGAAAACTTTACACAGTCTTAGTTCTACTGGCATAAATAACTGACTCTCACTGGTGAAAAAAATGCCTTTTACACGAGTATGAACTTGCTGGAAGATCTGAAGATGCTCCAGCCTTCCCAATGGCACTGCCTGGAAGAGCATGCTCATCTAGCTCTGCTGTCCTATTTCCCCTTCCCCATGTGTTCTCCATACTGAAGCTCCTGTGGTTTTAAACTGTGATTTAATGTGGGTTATATAAGAATAGCTGTACTAGGACAAGAGGAAGAAGTGAACAAAAGTGAATGTCTAACGGTATAAAAAAGCCCAGAAAGCACATGGTGGTAATTCATCAGAATGCTTTCCAGCCTTCATGGGCTTCATGAGCCAGAAGCTGTGTCCCCATATGTAATAGTTCTTCATGGATTTCACTGGAATTTCGGTAAACTTGAAATATGCAGAACATCCTATGGCAGAACTACTCCACAGTTTAGATTCATATCTGGTGACAAATGACCTCCTCTTCTTTATTCTAAACCTATCATCTAAACACGGGATTGCTACCCACCCTCTTCATGGCACTTACTAGTATAGAGATTTCTGTTTTGCTTTCCCTTTGTTTGCCTGGTTTATTTCAGACTGAAGAATCCTAATTTATTTGGTTCTTGCATGGAAGCCACTATGTAATTTTGATCATTCTTGTGACTTGCTCTGGATTTTTTCCAACGCTACTGTATATTGCTGAGCTGTGGAGAGTAGACTTCTGCACAGGTTTCAAGGTGTAGGTGAAGCATGGATTTGTTAATACAAAGGCATCACAATGTTTTCTTCTTTATTCCTTTCTTAACAATCCTTAGCATTTCATTTGTTTGGGGTTTTTTTGTTTGTTTGGTTGTTTTTTTGGGGTGATGTTTTGGATTTTTTTTGATTAGTACTTAGCATCAAGCTGACATTTTCACGAAACTCTATACTACAGTCCCAAGAACTTGGACAAGAGACAGTTTTACAATGATAATATAGTAGCGACCACAGCGAGGTGCTGGAAGGTCTAGAGTTTTCGTGGGCCTCTCAAGTACCAATGAATACTTTCCACTCAGCAATGACATATACATGACTATAGTATATGTGGGATCTTACATAAAGTAGAGAAGGATCTGGACAGATGTGTATTTGTCTCACGTTGCCTTTGAAAATCATCTTACATATATCTACTCTATATGGCACCGTGTACATACTTAATTCTTCCTAAAACACAAAAATAACATGGGACATTTTGAAAAGCTAGTTCATATGCCTTTGCCAAAGTCCACAGATAATGCAGATTTCTGGTTTTATAAGTAAGTCTTTTTCCTCTTGTCAAATAGGTTGCTATCTGGCAAATTCAAATAAATTATCTAAAACAGATTTTCAAGGCAAGAAAATTTTTGGGTTACAAAATATCACAATTCTATACACAGTCTGTTTTTATTTTCCTTAGAAGACAAAAAGTACTTTCCAAAGCAGCCAGGGAAACGTTCTTGTTTAAAATGACTGCATGTAGCTATAGCATATATAGTGATGGATTTATTCCTAATGGATTGAGTGGACTCTGTGGTAGTCCATTACTGAACACTTAAAATTGAGAAGAAGTCCAAGATTTTAAATGGACCTTCTAATTTTTCCAACAAAAGCACCTGAACACACTAGATGATTACTTTCCTGATTATATTACAATGGAGGAGATAGGACACAAGTGATTAAACACCAAAGTGCTTTAAAACACAATGCAGTTAACATGTCATTCCAATAAATGTTTGGCTGACTACAATATTTCAAAGCAGAGGACAGAGTCTTCTGGTTTTGTGGATCACAGGCTCTTTGATGTCCCACAGCTATTCTTGCAGGGCATCTCAGAAATTGTTCCATTTTAATCCATTCTGATTAATGCCACAAAATGAGTTTTCCTGACACTGGTAATTTTGCTCTGCTGGGGAGTGATTGAAGAGGATGGGCTTTCATCCCAACACAGCAAATAACTGGCAGCCTGCTGCAATGAAGAGTTAACCGTCTTCTTCAGCAAATTAGATGGAACTGTAACTTGTTTTCTTTTAATTAACTCCTCACTAGATTGCTCCAGGTCCTCCTGGCACCCTTCAGCTCTGAGACAATAGCAATGCTCCCAGCTGGGGCAGGATTTTGGAGCACTCAAGTTTTCTGGGAGTAGCCATGCTCTGCGTGAGTCAGGTCATGCTTTTCTCACGCTGTCTGAGAATGCTTTTGGAGAGACTGATTGTGGGCACAAGGCAAGCGGAACATATCTGAAGCCATTTAGACAGACTCAGCGTGCTGGTGAGTCAGGATGACCCGCAAAGATAACATATCAGCGACCTGCACCAACTTCACTGTTCCATAATGAATTCCTTCCTCTGGTTTTACTTTCCACTGATTACTCTCTGGGTTTTCTGAGTTTAGCATCACTGCTGTAGGACTCCTGACTCTATTTAGTTTATGTCTCTGTGTGGGTTTGGTTGCTCTTTTCCACACAATATACACTTAGGCTGTGGGGCAAACTGCAAGGCTTATGAATGAGCCCTTAATGTACAAGGCTGCCACGTTAGTATCTTCTTACATGGCCACATAGGAACACTGCAGTGATACCAGGAGCTGGATCCAGAGAGGAGACTGTAGTCAGGACTCCAGCACAGGCTGCTCCTGGGTAGGTCTTATACTCACAGGGTCACTGTACACATCCAGAGCCTCCTGTACACATTCCAGAGAAGAGGTTAATGCAGACAGAGCAAATGCTTCCTGGAGGGGGCAGACACCCACCCACATCAAATACAAATGCAGCAGAGCCTTTCAGGAAGGAAGAAAAGCTGAAGAACTAAAGTACAGTCTGTGTGCTTCTAGAAAATTTACAAGAAGTGTGGAAAATATGCTTATATGGATTTAAACCTATGTTTTCTCTAAGTTCTCTAACCTATGTTTTCTCTAAGTAGGTAAAGTGTGCCAGTATCATGTCCAGTGGAGTCTGCCACTCAGTGCAGTGAAGGGACTGAGCAGGCAGCCTGCTCCAATGTGTGCTACCACAAGTGTAGGTTGTTGACAAAACCAGGTTTTTGACAAAATCAGGTTTTTGACAAAATTTGTCATTAATTTATAATGGTGCAAACTTATTTCCCTCTCTGAAGTGATGCTGATAAAGACTAAAAGAAAAATAGATGCCCAAATGAAAGGATAATGTAGATCTTGTTCAGAAAAGAAAATGCACAGTTCATTAAACCCAAGGAGAAGGTGTACAGCTACTGTGATGAGTTCTTCCCACAAAAGAGGTATAAACCAGGTGTCTAAATCTGCTTCTGGAGGTGCATCTCTCTTCATATTGACTAGCAGGAGAACCTAGAAGATCAGTTTATACTGTGAGTCTAGTTTGTTTCAGAGCTCTGCATTTAGGTGAGATCCCTCCCACCAAGCACAATACAAAATCCAGTTAAGTCAATGTTAATTTTCCCTGGGCTCTAGAACATCAAATCAAAACCATCAGAACAGCTAAAATCTTATTCTCACCTGTAAAGCGTAGACTTCCAGAGAATCAATGTGCAATTATCACTGGTTTCAGAACAATTCACTGCTTGATAACTGATGCAAAACACAATACTCTGCAGTAACATGTTACCCTTATATTCAGATGACAAAGACTGGTTCACTCTAATTAGTACCTTTCTCACAACATACACTAAAATCACACCTGCAAATTAGGCTAAGTATCCTAAACAGGAAACAGGGTGATGGGAAAAGAAGTAAAGACTATAAGCTTGATATCATTTGCAACATCAAGATTGTATGATGTTAAAATGTTGTAATAGTTCCTATACTCAAGTTGCTCACATAAAATAGCAATTAATGTAGTCGTAATTATGCTCTCTTTGAAATGCCAACACAGAAATATTAATCTCTATTAGCTTAAACAACACTTGAGGCAGTGATTAGAAAAGGATTAGAAAAGGATTAGAAAGGAGCAACAGTCTCTTCTAAAGGCAGTGAAAAGTCAGGCAGGATCCTGATGCTCAAGTACATTCAGTAACCCTCCACAAGTGTTAACACTCTGTCCTGGAATGCTGATGAGTTTGCCTCACTCTAGATTGAGACACATCCTGTCAGTCAAATGGGCCTGTCAGTCAAATCTGCATCACAAAATTGCCTGTTTAGTAAAGTATGAAAAATAAATGTAATCTACATGGGTGTAGCAAAACACGCTAGTGAACATGCATATGGGGAACATATTTTCAAAGCATCTACTGAAAATCTTCTGAGATGTGTCCAGCTTTACAATGGGAGTGGTAGTCATGCTAGTCGAGGAAGATGTTCATTTAGCATCTGTGTTTCTGTAACACAGATGGCTTTGAAAAAATAAGCCAATTTATCAGACTGAGATGAAACTTTAATTAGATAATCAAGTTCTACATTGCCAGTATTAGTTTATATGAACTGTACTATGCACTGATATACATGGGTTGCTTGCATCAGACTGCAGGATTCAAGAACTGGAATTAGTCCAGCACTTTGATGGTCTGAAGGGCTATTTTTATGCTGGATTGTTTCTTGCCCTTCCCAGTTTTGGAAAGAATGATGATTTATCTACTACCTTTTAACTTCCTGCTCAACAGCTCAGCCAGGGAGATGAAATGAAAAGACATTGAGGTAAGATATGTAACCTACCAGCAGAGAATCATAGGAAAAATTTAAGTTGTGAGGGATCTATGAAGATCTCTCTTCCAACTTCTTACTCAATGCTAAACTAACTCAAGTAAGCCTCACTGTCTTCTACAAATTCTGAAAAGCTCTAAGGAGGAAAATTCCAAAGTCTCTCTTTGCAACCTGTTACAGTCCTTCAAATCTCATAGTGAGCACTTTTCTTCTGTATATTCAGGCAAAATTTACCTTGCTACAACTTTCTGTCACAACATCTTGTCCTTTCATTGTGTACCGCAAAGAGGAGCCTGTCTCTGCCTTCTCCATACCTCTCCTCTCAGTGGTAGAAGGCAGCAACTAGAGACCCGTTACCCTTCTCATCTCCATCTTGGGAAAACCCATTTTATTTAGTGACCCTTTCTATGCCATATGCACCAGCTCCATGACTGTATAAGTGGCTTTTCTGCAGACTCTTTTTTGTACTGGAGACCTCAAAATCAGACACCATACTCCATATAGTAGCCTCATGAGCAAGGAGTATGACGGAATGATCACATCCTTCAGTCTGCAGGCCACAGTTCTGTTAATAGAGCTTCAGCAAGTGTTTAATCATCATTGCTGGAATGGCCCACTGCTGACTCAGTAGTGTCAACTTTATTAAGATATCAAATATGTCAATTGTCATTTCAATTTTGCAGAATGGCAGAGCAACAGTGGCACCCGCCTTCCACCTTCGTAGCTACCACCATGAACAATATGCTTTGTATGACCAGTGGGTAGTTTTCTGGTCTCTTCTGGAAGAGGGTGTAGGTCAGACAAGCTTCATCAGTTACCAGTGCAGTGTCCAGGGATTACTTTCCCTGATTCTCTGGCACTTTGGTCTCTTTGATCCCAAAAGCACTTCACTGTCCTTTTTAATATTATCAGTATTTCTATTGCACAGACATAAGCATATCACTCTTCATCTTTTCAGCTCTAGCTCAAGATCAGCTTCTGAAGGAAGAAGGTTATCTTCAGCAGAATAAACACTTTTTTCGTTTTGGTGCTTTTTTATGGCTCACTGTAAAGCAGAAACTTATAGAGTATCTTCATTTTGAAAGTATATAACCACTGCTGATCCTGCAAGACCCAAACGATATCTCTGTGCTGTAGATCTATTCAGACCAAAAATAGATAGGTTCCAATAAGCATCTTGTTCAGGTAAAGCATGAAATCATAGAGAAGACTATAAAATTACTCATCACATATTGCTGTGCAGGCAGCTCTGCAAAGCCCACAAAGAGCCTGCTGCAGCTGAAACCTGTGGACCCAGGGTTCAGCCATCTAATATCCCAAGTATCGCTTAGTGCAGCTGGGCTGTATGACCTCAGTTTAGTTTTATTGGCAAAATTGTTCTTAAACATTAAAAAAAAAAAAAAGAAAAAAGCAATATGAAAACACAGGCAGGGATGTGACTGTTGAATAATATCTGGCAATAGTTAGCAACTCAAGCGTTTGAGAGGAAAAATAATGAACCAATATAAAACCCTAAGGAAAGAAAGCAGAGCACTGGCAGATGGGACCTCAGCAACTGCAAGGACCAGCTGGTTCCAAGAAGTGATACAGGCTAACTCTTCTCCACCTGACTGATGACTGACTGGCCAACAAATAATTAACTAATACTCTTAAGCAATGTATATGCTGCTTACAAAATGTCTTTGTGTATGGCAAAAACATCTGAACACGCAGTGTCACTGTAAGGAGGGTTTGCATGGCTATCTTGGATAGTTTGAGACTGATATTAAGAGGCTCCAGAGTCAAATGTTCTCATTCACCAAAACAAACAAAGAAATTTTAAAATCAGCACCAAACCCAGGTGGCAAGTTTACTGTTCATCTGGGCCATTAACAAGAAAAGCATGTTCAAATTATTCTGGTGTCCACAGGCCCTTCTCAGGCAATTTCAAAGCAGTTTTTGGTTTTGTTTTTGTTTAAGGCTTGGTGGGTAGTTGGGAATTTAGGGTTGTTTCTCACTGCCCTCTCCCACAGTTCGTCTGTATGCCAGGAAAACTTTCTTAAATCTGCTAGGTGACCATGGAAGAGTGGTGGATACTTCCAGACATGAACTCACAAGGCTGTGGAAGAGCAGCACCTCACCACGACAGACATAAGGCTACTCTGCAATCAGAATACATGCCCAAACCAGGCTCTCTGCTCAACGCAGTACTGAGAGTCCTCCTAGTGATAATGGTTGCCACCAGCCCATGCTGGAGTGCTAATGCAGCCTTGCTGCCAAGAGTTGAGACAACTTAACTCTGCTTACAATACAGAGTTCATGGCTAAGCAACCACAAAGTGTTTTTATAGCTCAATTCAGCGTGTAATCTCAAAGACATTTTGCTCTTTCTGACCTTTACTTACAGAAACATGATCGCATGGGGAGGCATGACTAGCTAAGCACGTCCTCAGGGAGTCTAGTTTTGGTGGTGGTACATGTTTCTGTTTCATATATTCTTCACCATTAGAGGAATCAAATGGGAAGTAGAGGATTTTCCTTTAATTACGTGAATACTAATAGCTAATTGTCACTTTAATTCCAGGAGACCACTTTCAGCAATGAGTTGTTAAATATTGTCAATTGCTTAGCTGTTGTGGGGTTAACCTCAAAAACATATACATTTCTTGTGGGAATGGATCTTCCTTACAGTTTTCATATCAGTTTAGCTTTATAATGTGCTATGGGCACTATCTAGATGAAAACTATGAACAAAGGCATGTATTAGAATGTTATTATCCTAATGCAACCTTTTGAGGAGTGAAACAGGGCACACTTTCAGTAGCATTAGACAACAGGTTTTAGCAAGTTATATAATAACTTCCCTAAAAAGAAAAGCAGGCATGCAACCTGGTGTTTTTCTAGGTCAATGCTAATAATCCTTACTGTTATTCCAAGTGCTGCAAGCTCCTCAACGAGCACAAGCTGCCATTCACTTGATTTTCATGCAGTTCGCTGATCATAAAATTATTTTTTCATCTACAGAGAAACAAGTTTGCTACTTCACATACAACTCTTCTAGGAGGGAACAGAAGATTTCCCTGACAAATATGTTAGGTAGATCATACTCAGTGCCTCCAGCATGATATTCACTGCTTTATTAATTCCTGTCATAAGCTGCAGTATTTTTCTGACAGCCAGCTGGTGTGTTCCCACTTTCAAAATAAGAGGCAGTAAGACAAGAGTGGATACGTTTTGAAGTTACAATCAGTCTCTAGTGATACAAGAAAGCTCCAGTTTCAGTGTTCTCTGCCTATACTACCTTTTGGTGGGCTTTAAGGACAAGTTCATATGGCAGAGTTCATGCTTCCAGTAAACATGAAATGAGTGAAAAAGCACAATAAGATGTGTTAAGAGCAAGGCTAAATGAAACAGCAGAACACTGTGGAGCTTTTTATTGTCCAACAGAGCAGTGTGTGAATGTCCAACTAATCACCCTTGAAAATGAAGTCAGTCATAAGTATCTTTCCCTTTGCTGATCAAGAAATGAGTTTAAAGGATCTGTGTTTTCCCTTCAACAACTGTTGGCAAAACAAGTAGTCTTGTGGTGGGTAACACATTAAATGTCAAAATCTTCCACTTGATTGGGGCCAAAGTGAAATGACTTTCACCAGTCTCCTCTGCAGCCCCAGTTGAGATGGGAGCAGTGCCAGCGGGCAGCATGCCGTCCCTGGTCACTCAACAGCAGGCCAGTTCCCAGCTGATTCAGTGCCCTGCCCCGTACCTTGTTCTTTTCCCTGCCTGCTTGCTGCACATGTTGCTAAGTGAAAATACGAGAAATTATTTGGGACAGATGAGAAAACAGTGCCCAAAGAGAATGAGTTCCCATCTTTGTTAGCGACCACTAAATCAAAAATCAGTGAAACAGCTGTATGAGAACTAGCAGTTTCAGTTCTTCTAGGTCTGAGCAAAGAGATTTCTTGGTTTGGCTTCACAGTGGTATGAGGCCTTCGAGTTTCACTTTGAGATCAGCATTCAAAGCAAGCCAGAGGCTCAGAATGAACCTCAGCTGGAATCAATGACTTTTTCTGAGCTTCCACTCAGAACACACTTGGTATTACTCAACACATACCCTAATTGAGCAATCTTTCTCCAGAGATGGGAGAGAAGTTTGTCCAGTCTTACTTGTTTTCAGACCATGTTCTCATTTAATTAGACCAATACAATTTTCATTGGAGAATCTTGGGTAAATTCAGGTTTTGATTGCCATCAGGCTGTATTTCAGTCCTTGTAACCAAAATGTCATTATAAAACCAAGGGCAAAAAAGAATCTAATGCTGGAGAGCTGTTTTCAACTACATTATATGAATTCATTATACACTTTTTTAATATCTCCTTCCTTATAGAGTGTTTTCCCCTCAAAATTTTATATATTTCGTTTCTCAAAATTTGCAATTCAGTCTTTGGCTTTATGTCTTTAAGGAGAGACAGGGGTTTGTTGCTCTAACTTAATGAGAGTGAAATATCCATTATGCTGAGTGAAATACAAACTGTGGTATTTTCTTTTGTATAAAAACGGACATTTGGCTGTCAATATTTTGTAAAGGCACATATCCACTCTGCCAAAAGAACAACAGTATAAGCAGATATTTCATTCAATACATAAAATGGCAAAAAAACCTCTGTACATATCCTAGAAATACTCTATTTTTGCAACAATCATTGAAACTGCTTACAGTATTCTCATTTCAAGGTCCAAAACCACATTTGGGGACTTTAGGATTTTTAACCAGTTTCATGTAGACAATCAGTAAATATATTTATATAAGTCCAGGTTGTCATCTTTATCCAGATTCTTAATATACTGCAGATGACTTGCACAACTCAGTATAGCATTTATGTGCTAAAAGAGATTCTCTTCAAAATTAGAAATATTTTATCTTTATGACTGCTTCAGTCAAAGGGAAAATAAAACAAATAGAAGGTAACCCTGTAAGAACTAAGTTCATTTAAATCCTCTCAGTCCCTTCAGACACCTTCTGAAGCATCCTGCCTTTGTACAGCTCTTACCCAGGTTCCATACTCCACAGTTGCTCAAGCCATCCTGAAGTAGACCTCAAAGACCTGCAGACCTGATTTGCATTTGGTCAGGACTCACAGAAGGAAGTTGATTCTGTAGCCAAACAGACAGTGGAAAATACCAATACCTTTAAAATAAAGGGGATGTTCAAGCGAACAGTTCACACAAGTGTGGTCTCTGGTACTGAAATTTTTCAAGCCCTTGTCTGAATTCCTACTCAAATTAAGCCAAATATATTTGTGATGCCTATCTCCAAGGTAGGTATGACAAGGTAAGACATGATTTCCAAGTATTTGTATCCCAAATATTTTCCTAATTTTCTTACTGCTGCGACATTACGAGTAGCAACACTGCGATTATCATTGAAGCTGTATTGAACAAAAGGTCAGAAAATATAGTCATTCTTTCCCTTCAGTGTTGAATCTCAAGGAGAACAGTTACATCAGTTTGGTGATACCTGAACCCTCACCAAAAACTCTAGCTGGATTTGAAAGGAGAGTTGAAAAGAAAAAAATCAGAATTTCATATTCATACACATGGTAAATCATTTCTTTCTTATTGATTGTATTATTCCCACATTCCCTCAAAGGGTTTACTATTTATTCATATCATCACCCATAACGCAGTGCATCTGGTTAGAAATTATCATGCTTTGAGAATACAAATCTCACATAAGAAATTTTGCTCAGGAAATATTGCCTATATGATTCAAAATCAATTAATAATGTTGATGTATTGCTAATAATTTTTGATTGCTGCTTTTTTGTTTATTTCCTTAAGTTCTACATTACACATATAAATTTCTGTGCGTTTTCTGAAGTTATTTGTTGCTTGTAGTCAGTACTGGCCATTTAAATGGAAGATACAAATTTAACTTTGTCAATAGTATTGAATTTACTTTAGATAAGGAAAACATAGCTCTGTTCTTCATTGTATCTCCAGTATAACTATTGATTTGCAGTAAATGGCATATGTTTCAATTCCAGAGCCTAGCAATCTTTACCTCAACTGCACAGTAATATCGATCCTCCTTTGCCCATTGCTTTCCACCACAAAATCTAGTCCTGTCACTGAAGGTCATTTTCAGAACCATTTTCCTAATGAGACAAATTCAATAAAGTCATCTGACAATTCAAAGACAATTTAAAAGACTAGGTTTTCAGAGCAGGAAAATGTCACTGCAAGTGTGAAGATCAGCGAGTGTCATTTAGGGCCTGCTTCAAGTGCTCAGCTCCTCTAAATCCAAGCCCTTAAATATATTGGTAGAGCAAACTGGAGAGGAGTGTCACTCCTCCACATGAGAAGCCAGAGAAGTTTGCAGTTCGCAGCAGCACAGGTACATATATAGGAATGAAAACTATACTGGCTTAGAAAGTGGCCACCAAAGGGTTCTCATTTTGATCCTGTAGATTTTCTTGCTTTAAGTTGTATTTTCATGTGATGATTGAACATGCAAAAAAAAAACAACGGATGCTACTTCTGTCCATCCTTGGAAAACTTGTCATTGTGCTCTAAAGCGACAGTGATTGGTGTAACTTTTACTAATAACAGGGAACTGTTACTAATAACTCACATTGTTCCTGAGACCTTTTGCTGTGAGTGTTTTGAGACCTGATATGCAAAAACCCTGGCAAGGAATCTGATCAGAGAAAACTGGCATATAGCCACACTAAGTTTGCAGCTGTACCTATGCCAGCATCAAAGCACTGCCTTAGCAAGGGCTGAAAGGACAACAGGTCTGAGTGGCAGGGTGTACTCTTCCTAGCTTCTGCAAGCAATGAAAAGAGCTATTATGGGACACTTTCAAGCCAGCATTTATAATGTAACCCCACTAACTTAGTCATGTCCTCCTTTCAAATACAGAAGAACATTTTAAAAGCAACTTTACCCAAAATGCCAGAAAATTGTTGTCTGTTTACTGTTCTGGCTATTGGTTTCTAACGATGCCAGAGGGCACAGACACGTTTCCTAACTACTGAGCTGGCATGTCTTATGAACCACTTACACAAAGTCCAGCTTTTGCTGAGAATGTCAGGGTGAAAGGTCACAGTCCCGTCCAACCATGTTCTGTGCTGGAAAAATGCATCTTCTTTTTTCATTCCAATCTTGAATAGGGCTCCAGTACTACTGGGTACTGCTGTGCAGTCAGATACAGTGTGTCTTCACAAACTTGTCTTGCAACTCTTGAGGAAAATTTGGTCACTCAGTCCGAACGGTTCAACACAGCAATACTTTTCTTTACTAACACCTCGCTCACTGGCCTGTCTGCTCAGCTACTTGGGCAAAGTCTTTAATAAGCAGCCTTTGTGCCACAGCCAGAGACTCTTTGCTAAGTCTCACCTAGAGAAGCAAGGTCTGGTTTGTTGAGTTTTGTTCAAATGACAGCGGGAAAACAGCTCTTTCTCTCACTCTCTTTCAAAACCAGGGACCTAGAGAGAAGCAATGGACCACTGCTGGCAGTAGCACGGTAAGGATGGGGTCTAATGGATAAACCAGAGAGTTTGCTGTGTGCAGTACTGGTAGCAAACTTCAGTTCCTTTACTACCTGCAAGCAAACCTCTTCCTGTGTGAGGCACATAGTCTCCAGTGACTCTCAGCAACAGTAAAACACCTCTGTTTGATTTCTAGGAAATTCCAAAACCAGTTCATTGGTGGCCTAGAACATCTATCTAATATCCCAAACCATTTATAGGACTATTAGGTAACACAGATTGTGATAAAATTGTGAATACCTACAGACAAGAAACATTTCTGTTAAGCTTCTAATGTTTCTACTATGCATAACCTTTGTGAAAGCAATAAGACAAGAATTTAAGCAACACCATAGCACATATTTTCTCATCTTCCAGCCCAAGCAATACATGGCCACTGCTCCCCACTGACCAGACCTGAAGAGCAATCTGAAGTCTGTCCTCTAGAAATATATGCTTTCTTGCACTGACTTACTAAACATTCCTCAAATTTCCTTCTGCTGGCCCATTCACTGTGCTGTCCCCACAGTCAGTCATCTGAAGCTCTGCAGCACACTTGGAGAGTTGCTGTGATAGTGGGCTGTGGAAAACCAGCACAGCTGCAAAATGTGGCTGAAAGCATAGGGCAGAGATAGCAGCAAGAGATAACCAGTTACTTAGTGAAGGAAAGGGGCATTCACACTGCAATACTACAGAGAATGTCTTTGCTTCTGTTATTTTGGGATAAATGCATGTGCCACGACAATGATCTTCACAAAGGGGTTTTACTGCTTCAGTCTCTTAGTTTAGTGCTTAAATGTAGTATTCACTCAGCAGATGTACGAGCTGGAGCTCAGTGGCGTGCTAGTGCTAAGAGCTGCTGGGCTAAAGATAACATTAAAACTTATTCAGAGCATCTAAAAGAACTAGAGATACAAACACTTCTGCACTTCAAGTCCAGACCTAAACTACTCTGTGCAGGTGTTTCTTCTCTAATAAGCAGAATAACATTCTTTTCCCACACCAACAAATGCCTCATTATTGGTAGATTCTTTTAAAATTCTCTGATTTTTAGCCAGTATGAGTAAAAAAAGCTTGAACCATTTGATGTAGAAACTTTCAAAATCTCGCTTATACTTCTATTTTTCAATATAACTTTTCTTTAAAACTCTATCTACACTTAAGCGTTAAAGAGGCAAACGCAAACCAAATGTAAGACTTTTAAAATTTGATGTCAGTGAACTATAGTTCTATAAATAAAATGATGCTTTCAGTGAGCAGAGGCACAGTTTCCTGAGTGTCTCATATTTGTCAGTGATCTAGATGAGGAGATCAGGTGCACCCTCAGTAAGTTTGCTGATGTCACTAAGTTGGGCATGACTGTTGATCTGTTTGAGAGTAGGAAGGCTCTACAGAGGAATCTGGACCAGCTGGATTGATGGGCCAAGGACAGTGGTATGAGGTTCAACAAGGACAAGTGCCAGGTCCTGCACTTGGCTCACAACAACCCCAGGCAATGCCACAGGCTTGGGGACAAGTGGCTGGAAAGCTGCCTGGTGGAAAGGGATCTAGAGGTGCTGGTCAACAGCCAGATGAATGTGATCCATCAGTGTGCCCAGGTGGCCAAGAAGGCCAACAGCATCCTGGCCTGTATCAGAAATAGTGTGTCCAGCAGGACTAGGGAAGTGATCATCCCCCTGTACTTGGCACTGGTGAGGACACACCTCGAATACTGGGTTGAGTTTTGGGCCCCTCACTACAAGGAAGACATTGAGGAGCGTGTCCAAAGGGCAACAAAACTAGTGAAGGAGCACAAGACTTATGAGAAGCACCTGAGGGAACTGGGGCTGTTTAGCCCAGAGTAAAGGAGGCTCAGGGCAGACCTTATTTCTCTCTACAACCTCCTGAAAGGAGATTTTAGCGCAGTGGGGGTGTCAGTATGTTCTCCCAAGTAGCAAGTGATAGGGCAAGAGGAAATGACCTCATGTTGCACTAGGGGAGCTTTAGGTTGGATATTAGGAAATATTTATTCACTGAAAGAGTTATCAAGACTTGGAACAGGTTGCCCAGGGAAGTGGTGGAGTCACCATTCCTGGAGGTAATTAAAAAACATGTAGATGTGCTGCTGAGGGACAGGATTTAGTGGTGACCTGGCAGTGATCAGTTAATGGTTGGACTTGATATTAAAGGTCTCTTCCAACCAAAACAATTCTCATTCTAAGTTTTAGTTCTACACATGCACACAAAGGTACTCTTCCTTCTCTATCTCTCTGAGGTGACAGAGACCCTAGGACCATCTCTTGTTCAGGGAGAGGACAGAAACAGAGGAGATCTTCCTTCTGCCCATGTACTCAAATGATGCCTGTACCTCATCTTCCTCTACCAATTTCTTTCTACCGAGTTATATTCCCTCACTTCTCCTGATGATTTGCACCTACTTCTGGCCCTCTTTTTCAACAAAAAAGACCTCCTTTTTTGACTAACTCTTCATCCTTCTCTCACCTGTTGATTATATTCCCACACCTCCAGGCTCTCTGATTACTCATCCTCAGTCCACTCCTAACTCCTCACATTCCCTCTCTCCCCAGTCTCCCTATTTTCTGTCAAACCTCCCCACCTAGGTAGTAGAAGCCAGCATCATGCTGTCTCCAGAAGTACTCTGTTTGCACACGACAGAAAAAAATGGTGAGAAGATTTGAATGGGAGTGCAAAGTAGCACAGAGCAATACTAACTCTGAACACAAGGAAGAACAACATATAGGGGCTTAACTGGGTATCAGCTTCGTGAAGCCCTCTGCTGCCTGCTGTCAAAGGCCAGGGGAACAGGGGTCCAGTTGTCCAGATGCTCCACAGAGTCCAGAGCCCCAGGTCATAGAAAGGAATCTTTTTAACTGAGAAAGGATTACACTAGCCTGACGTGATTCAATGTCTTTCTTCAGTTGCTCTTGCAGGAGTGCTGGCATAAAATGGAGGCTTGCCAACATAAAGATGGATGACAGCAGGAGTTACTGTGTGCAGCAGATCACATCCAAAGCAGATTCCAAGATACTGCAGGAAATTGCTGCAGTTAACTAGAGAGAGAGTCCAGCAGAAGTTGGGAAACTTTGCACTTGTGTTGTTTTCAAAGTAGGTCACAAGTTTTACATCTCAGGGGAGGCAGATCATGCATATAATAAGATGCATATATTTTTAATCAGAACATGATCCATGGAAGTACTTTGAGAAAAAGAAACCTCTGTACTTCTCTACATATGAAGAACATCAAAAGGAGGACTGTCAAAGAAGACAATGACCCACATCTCAAATTTTCTCTAGAAAATTGGAAAACTGTATGGACAAGAAACTTAGAAAGCCAATAGCTGGTGACATTCTTACCAAGAGACAAGCCATTGGGTGCTGCTGCTGGCACTTGCCGCAAGCCACTGTTCAAAACAAGCTACGAGACAACTCAAATGTCTGTCAGATCTACTGCTAAGAAGGTAACACCAAAGGTTCAGCACACAGATATCCATTAGATTGTGACAAGAAGAATTGAAGACCCTGAAAGATATGGTGAGATAAAATTGCCCAAAGCAAAAAGCTACTCTCATAAATTCTACATTTCTAGGTCATTCATGACCAATTTGGCTGCAGAAGTATCAGGAAAATTTCAAGGACAACTTGGATGTGGTGCCAAACCAGTCCCAGGCAACAATGGCAGCTTGTGCTCAGGTCAGAGAGGCTTCAACCAGCCATTCTTAGAAAGGTAAGGAAAACATAATCACAGAGAACAGAAGGACATAATGTTTAGACAATATTTTCAAAACCTGATTCAATTGAAGCTCTGAGTGAGCATCTGGAAACGGGAAGGAGAGGCAATTTCACGAGGTCCTTTGAGGACAGGAAATCACTGATCACAAGAAGCATATTGCATCTGTTCACCATCACTGTGGATTAGGGTGAAAGAAGAACAGCTAATGCAGACAGTGGAGTTACCCTGGCCTTGCATTTACAATGTCACCTCTACAGGAACTGTTCATGTTGCCCCCTGAAAAATGCACATGCATCCTTCTGTCAGGATTAGCAGAAGTTTGTATTTTCACAGCGTAGTCAGAAGTTTGATGGAAAAAGTAAGGCTCGGGCTACTGTTGTCTTAAAGAGGTTGTCTAAAAGCAACAAAAGTACAAACTCTGTAGAAAGGTCACATAAAACAAATACAGTCCTTTAATTGCGGGAACCTATTTCACAAAGAGAAGTAGAAATGTCATTTGGATAATTTACTGAGAAGCTAAATATTTTCAGAGTGCTCTAAAAGTGTACTAGTACTGCTAAAGCCAATTATACAGATTTATCACTTCCTAGTATGTGCTAAATAAAGGGATTAGAAGCAGGTCTTCAGAACTTCAGAGAGTACCAAAATCCTGACCTTTAGGAACACAAAACCATCAGCCCGTGGCTATGCAGAAATTAACAGTTATGCTGGGTTATAGCACTAGATTGGCAGAACATTTGTTCCATTGATCCTTGTTCTGCTTCAGGGTTTTGTGTTGATTCTTAGGCTGCAGCCTTTTGTGCTGGTAAATAGCTTCAGGAGAAAAGAAAGGATTCAACAAAGGCATTTAGCTTTTGGAGGGGCCTTTCATGAGGTGATTTCTGAAAACAAAGAGAAGATAATCATACTGCTGGTGTTCACAGGCTATCATGCTACTTTCCTCCTCCATCTCCCTGTTGTTTCAACTCGACTTGACTTTAGAAAATGCAGCACCAAGGAGCAAATAAAACCTGTGACCAATACAATTATCCACTACCAGAATTATTCAAACTAATTGGATTCATATTTTATTTTCTTCCAGAGGCAGCAGGGGAAATATTGTTATTGTTCTGATGTTTTCTAATGAATGTCTGAGAAGTATAATGCTGGGAACAAGATGCTTCACAAACCTGTGACTCATTGTCTCTTCTTTGAAAAGCTAAACATGGGAAGTACTTCATGTAGGATTTATTTATACTGTCCATGCCAGAAAAAAAATATTTCAGAGGTTCTGAAGCAAATGCGAGTTTCACATCTAGCAGTGTAACGCGTACAGATCTAACCGAGGAGCCAAAGGCAGAAGGAAAACAAAAGGGACGTTTCGTTTTCGGGTTACCCCACTCTAGCAACTGTGAAGCGCTTCCTCCACCGCGACCCCTGGCGATGCACCAGCCAATCTGCAGCTTCAGGCGTTGTCACAGCACGGTTGGCAGCAGCCTGAGAATTTAGGTTTGCACATATGTTTAGCATTTCTCACGTAAACAACTACTTCACCTGCACTAGATTAAGGATGCTTGGGAAGAAAGTGGGATTTTGACTGGGGAGTTTGATGTAGCCTGGTACAAGGCGAAAGGTCATTCACAACCCCTCCATCAGATGAGTTTTCAACTCCCACACCATGACCAGGGTCATTCTGATCTGTGCATTTGATTTGTGCCTATCCCCACTCTGGATGACAGTTTAATAGGGTGGAGAGAGAACATTTGAATTATTAATCTGTCTGAAAGGATCATTTGCAACTTGATTTGAAACAGGTATTTTCATAGTGTGGCAAGAGAGGAAGGTTTATGTACTATATCTCATTTCTCCACACTTTCTGGCTTTGTTCAATAACAAATGCAGAAACATCTAAACACCTCAAAAGTAAAGTGTGTGCTTATTCTTAAAAATGGAAACAGAATTCCTTGCAGAGCACCTGTTCATAGAAAGCATCCAAAACAATTCCTGAGAGGAAATACTCCAGAGAGGTTATGATAAGTTGTTAGATCCTAGAGCCCTAGAATAGCAAAATCTTTTTTCTTTCTTCTTTTTTTTTTTTAATGTTTTTTTTTATTTAAGATTTATTGCCTTTAGTAGTTTCTTGTTTCTGTAGTCAAATTCGTTGCTGCACCAGTAGAGGCGACATCATCACAATGTTTAATGATTCTGCTGCACCAATGAGCTGCAGCAATTCCCACCCCAAGAAGTCCAAAGCAGTTGCACTACAGTGACAGTCCAGTGGTCCAGTTCACAAATACTGAACCAACATACCATGTAGCCCACTGTATTAAGGACAGATGAAATCAGAGCTGGCTTACCTTTATATGCCAGACTGTATTTCTGCAACAGGAGCTGAGCCATCCCCACTTCGGTGGGAAGCTCACATGTCATAAACTCATAGAATTGCAGCACTCCTCAAACAGCCCCTAAGTCTTGTTAAAGGAAATCTGTGTTTCAGGTGTTCATAAAACATAATACTGCATCATTCTAAAGTGAGCAATATTCAGTAAGCTCTCAAAGTACATTTACAAAGAGTGTGAACACATCTGGTAGCAAAATGTCTTCTTACCAGAAGTCAAGTAGGTTGTCCCTTGATCTTTGCTAATGTTCTCCACACTTTTCTATACAATCTGTGCTGCAATTGATTATTCAAGTGTCAGCTAGTTCTAAAGAACATAGAGGAAAAAAAACCCAAACCAAACACTAGCATCTTCCTTACAAAGATAAAATTCTGGACTTATGGAAGTCATGAGGAGTTGCTACTGATTTTAATTGTTCCAGGATTTCAATAATAAAAGGCACTGCTGGCCTGCAAGCCCCTGAACTTCCAGTCCCAAGTGAAACAAATCTTGAACACCAAGAACAAAAAATATCCAACAGTTATCATATAAGCAGGTCAGTAGATCATTCAGATCAAGCCTTGTTTTAGCTCAGGCAATTCCTCTCCCAGCATGTCAAGAAGTACAGAAGTCATTACAGTACCTAAGTGGGAAACAGACTTCTAAAGGCTTTGATTACTAAACTTCTGTTAAAACTGAACTAGAATTATTGATTTATAAGTCCTTTGGGCAGAAATTCTTCACATCCATGTGGATAACATCTAACAGAATGCAGCTCCATTATGAACATATTTTGTTGATGTAAAACATGTTAAAATGGCAACTAAACATTAAAACAGATCTCTGTGCATAGATGTGTCAGAAAGGACCATATGCTATCAAGATAGAGCTTTCTGCCCCAGACATTATTTCCCCCTGCTATTGATTTTACCATGCTTCATCAGAACTCTGTCTGCTGCTCTGAAGCAAGAGGGAGGTGCAGTAGTGTATCTGTCCATCTACCTACACAAGCATATATGTCCTACCCAATTTGACAGGTATATTTTGTTGCAGTATTGTAATATTCAAGTTTTATCTTGCTTAGACTGCAAATCAAGTAGTGCTGGAAGTAGACCAGGTGAGTTCCCATTTGCTTTCTTCTCCCGTATTCAAGAGGTAAATGTTGTAAGTTTAAAACTCAACAAAACAAACCAACCAACCAAAGAAAAAACAAACCAAACCAGCACAACCCAACATCACCACCACCACTCCCCACGCAAACCAACCTCAAAAATTCTACAAACAATGAGTTTTAAGGTAGAGCAGGCAGCCCGCCTCAGCACCCCTTATCAAAACAGCATCAATCCTGCCTACTTGTGATGTTACCATTAGCAGAAATCTCTTCAAAAAAGATGTATTTCACCAAGGGGCAAGACAAGACTTTCAGTGCTGCAAACTGCTCTTGCAGGTTACTGGAGTAACAACAGTTCCAGGGAATGGTCCATTAACCTCAAGGGGTTGCAGTGACCTGTGTCAGTGCATTGCCCACATTAAAATGCAGAAATTGAAAACAACAAAGGCCTTCAGTGCAGATGGTGCTGCAGGTTTCTACAGCTTCCTGTCCCATTACTAGTTCTGTAACCTCTGCTTCTTTTTAAGTTCTGAATTCACAGCTTTTTTAAATGTCTCATGACACTCAGGGTCAGAAGCACAAATGGTCCAACCAGGACATCCTAAAGCTGAGGAAGACCGTGCCTTTATCTGGAATTAAAAACAAAAATGGCCAAGGGATACATTTCTAATCCCTTATGAGGTCTTGTAACCACCTGTGCTTAACCAGACTCAATGCAAAGGATTTTAAACTGAACTGCAGTTACATAGTAACTTAGCAGGCTGGATCTGTGCTGCTTGTCTGACCATGCTGTCAGTAAATCAAGGAATGCAAATATTGATTAGTAATAGTCTTAGGAGGATATATTTGCACACCTATTCTGTCTTTGGACTAGATGTTATCTCGAGGCTTCTGAAATAAATCTTCTCTCTTTTTGCTTGCCTAAAAGAATACAGCAGTTCCTTTGTTATCTGCCTGCCTCTGTGCTTTTGTTTGGGAAACAGATCCAGCTTGACTTGACATTGAATTAGATCTCAAAAAAGTGATTCAAAGCCTGGAAAGCTTCTCCTTGGATTTATAAGGCTTTAGATTAGCCCCCAAATGTCCAGCGAACTGTATCATTTCCCCAGCTGAGATATTCAATCCTGTGCCCATCAGGGGCTGTACAAGTTAATGACTGTCAGAGGATGCCTTTCTCAGGTTAAATGGACGGTTCAGAATCAAACTTTCCCTTTCTTGGCTTTAGCCATTTTAAAGGAATTTAAATGCTGAAAATTATCTGAAGTTGGAATATTATTTTAATAGGTTAGACTCATTCTGACTCCCAGTCATGGTTGCTCTGCTTTCCAGTGTCACATAATAGTAAAGCAGCTGTGGGAGTTTGGATGGGATGAGCTCAGTACATTCCTTGGAATCTGCTCTATATTGTATAAAGCATACGGATTTGAGAATGGAAACACTGCCAAGATACTTTAAGAGCTACCAACCATATGGGCATCCAACCAATACTGGACATCAGGTAATATTTGAACAATTTTGATAAAGTGTTCATTCTTGCTCCTGCTTTGCACTATCCCTGACTGGGACAAAAAATTATAGTACTTTTCAAATGCATCTCAGTAATATGACTGTTTAGATAAATATCCATCTTTCTGGATGCACAAGAAATCCGAGTCACATTTCTGTGCTTTTTGAAAGCCACATTAACAGTGATTACTATTACACTCTTGTGCTGTGTATATCTGACCAACAGACAACTTTTAAGTCTTCTGTGTTTGTAATAACTCTACTTGCTTTGGTGGAAATCTAAAGAGGAGCCTGTTATGTCCTTCAAGACCTAATAACATTTGCATTATATTAGGCTGCAGGAAATAATTTTTTTCATGTCGAGTTTTCCTGTGTCTGGGTAGACTTTAAAGTGAATTTCCTCAGCAATATTTGAAATTGCTACTTTCTGCTTAGAGCATTAAAACATACAAGAACAGAGGTACTGGGAAATCCTAATACAAACATTGGAAAAGGTCAGGCTTTCACAGCAAATTTCCATAATTCATTATGGATTCACTTCACATGAACAGGCTGCAGTAAATTGTCCTGCTAACAAAACTGCAAAGAACAGTGAATGGAACAAATTGAACTGCTCACAACATAGGGGCAGCAATGAGACCTCTAATTGGAGAAAATTAATTCCTCAGAAGAGTTCAGGCTGCAATCTCAGATTCCGAGTTTTACAGCGGAAAGAAGGCAATTGCAATATTCCAAGTGATTCAGGTCATGTTAGTTGAGCTATACATGATGCTATATGTCTAAATTCTTCTAAATTATGGGTTCAGTAATTTATAAATTGTGGCCTCCATTTAAAACAAGACTTATTTCACAATGTATGCAGTGCAACCGAGAGGAGATGGCAGTGGCAGCTTTCAAAAGCAGCTGAATACTTCTCTGTACCCTGACTAAAGCCAGACCTTTGTTCTGTTGCTTTAATGGGTTTACTCTGTTGTTTCTTGACTTCAATGGGGTATAAATGATTCCTCTTGCTGGTAAGTTTTGGGTGTAGAACTGGGCAGAATCTCAAAGTCTGGAGATCATTTACTAAACCTACATCATTTCAGACTGGCTAAACACTGACACAAACAAGAACATTAGTCACCATCCTGACTAATACTCATTAGTAACATTTCTAAGCTCAAAAACACAGGAGCTCAGATTATCCATCATTTTAGACAACGAGTCCTTCAGTTACTGGACAAATGAACTCTGCATTGCTCACAGGTAGAAATGTTATTCTGCTTCTGCTTTATAAATCTGATATTAGACAGTATTGAATCTGGGAATGTTTACCACCTCTTGCATCAAGGTTCATTCTCTGGTTGAGTACTAAATGTTTGTTGAGATAAGAATCAAATGTACACCATAGTCCCTCCAGGCCTTGAACTATCACCCTGATCCCACTGAAAAAATACGAGTAGGTAAGAGCAACTGCACAGTTCAGTATGTCTCCCTATAAAGACAACTAAGGGACCAGGGCTTTTTGGACACCTGTAGAGCATACCAGGCCCATATTTTGGAAACAGCAATGTTTCCAAGTAAGAGTGTCTAGTAAGAGAGGGCAAATCACACATGCATTCCTTCCTCCAGAAGTGAAAATCCTATGTGCTTTCTAAGCTAGAAACTTTGTCCTTACAGATCTCCCTTAATGAGACTTTCCAGTCATTAAAGGCTGCAATCAGTGAGCATTTCAAAGCGTCCTGGAAAATGCTGACAGAAAATCACAAAGACATTTTGTATCTTCTCAAAAGATCAGTAGATATTCCATGGACTCAGTAACTGAAGGGAGTGATGCATGTATTTCAGGATGGTTAATGTTTTCTGTAATTCCGGGACAAATCCTGGTCCAAAATCCTTTGGGGTAATGACCACTGGAACTACTGAGTGCTCTAGGTTCTTCAGAATACAGAGATTCATTGTGCTGAGGAGTCACTAGTTAATGATTATAACAGTGTACAATAATAGCATGTTACTGGAATAGCTCGTCTGAGTTTGCAGAAGGCAAACACCTCCTACAAACAGCTGAGCCCATCACTGCTTTCTAATATAGTGATAAAGGTCAAAAAAGCGCAACTATTTAAAGTGATGAAATGCCCAGTTTAATGTTATACCAATGAAAGTATTAAATCCATGTACTTTAAGACTCTTTAACAAAGCAAAGTCTGCAGGCTACACACAGACACTTCACTAACCTCCCAAAACACAATTTCAGGGCTCTGTACTTGCAGAAGCCCTGTGCTGTCACTAGAGGAAGGAAGTTGAAGCCATAGTGTTAAATGCCAATGCAGCACCATTGCTTTCAGAGAGAAGTCAAATTTCAGCACCCAAATGAAAGAGAACATTTTCATAAGTGATTGTTTATGTAAATTTTGGTCTATGTAAATCTCCTGTTAATGCTTGAGGACCTTAAAGAGGTTTACAGGGCAAAAGCCTATCAACTTATCTCTGAGCTTACCTGGAGTTACAGCATTCATCCAGAGTTTGGTTATATTATTGCCTGAAGGATGGCAAGACAGTTAGAGAAGAGCTAGCACAAAGTCTGTCACACAGCACACTCTATACCCTGGGCTATGCACAGCTCACTGTTTCATTCATTTTACCTAGTGATTTATTAACTTTAAAGGGAAAACTTTCTGTTTACTCCAATTCCCTTTTAAACACTATTGGTTCCCAACATCATTTTCCTGAAAGATGTGGCGTGTGAGCAGGGGCAGCAGAGACCCTTCATGCTATAGGGTCCAGGCAGCACTAGTAGAAAGTGTACAGCCCCCCTTAGTATTGTCCAACCTGGAAATGAACCAACAGATAATGACAGAGAGCTGAAACAGCCCACCCTAAGACTGGGGGGAAAAAGGAAAACAAGAGAGAACAAGTTTATATTGGAGAACACTTGCTAAAAATTCCTCCTCATTTGTACATAAGTTCAGTGTTTCCCACAGGTCCCTGCCCCCACCTGGGTGTGAGGGCCAGAGCCTGCAAAGCTGACACAAGCCAAGCCTAGGGCTGGCCAGTAGAGGCCAGTTCCAGTCTTTGATAACCTTTTTGGTACAGAAGTTTTTCCTGATGTCCAACCTAAACCTCCCCTGGACTAACTTGATATCATTTTCTCTTGTCCCTTCAGTTGTGACCTGGGAGAAGAGACCAACACCCAACTCTCAACAACCTCCTTAGAAGCAGTTATAGAATGATAAGGTCTCATCTCAGCCTCCTTTACTTCAGACTAAACAAGTCCAGATCTCTCAGTTGCTCCTCCTAAGACTTATTCTCAAGGCCCTTCACCAGCTTTGTTGCCCTTCTCTGGAACCTCAGTGTCTTTTTTATACTGCAGTGCCCAAAATTGAATGCAATACTCAAGATGCAGTCTCACCAGTGCCAAGTACAGGGTGGCAATCACTTCTCTAGTCCTACTGGCTACATTACTCCAGATGCAGCCCAGGATGCTGTTGGCCTTCTTGGCCACCTGGGCACACTGCTGGCTCGTGTTCAGATGGCTGTCAATCAACACACCCAGGTCCGTTTCTGCCAAGCAGCTGTCCATCCACTCTTACCCAATCCCGTCGTGTTGCCTGGTGATGTTGTGGCTCAAGTTCAGGACTCAGCACTTGGCCTTGTTGAAGCCCATATTATTGGCCTCAGCCCATCGATCCAGCCTGTCCAGGTCCCTCTGAAGAGCCTTCCTACCCACAAGCAGAACAACACTCCCACCTAACTTGGTGTTGTCTGCAGACTTACTGAGGGTGCTCTCAATTTCCTCATCAAGATCACTGATAAAGATATCAAACAGGAGTAGCCCCAGCACTGAGCCCTGGGGGACACCAGACATCAACTGGATATAATTCCATTCACCACCAGTCTCTGGGCCCGGCCATCCATCCAGCGTTTCATCCCACAGAGTGTGCACCCGTCCAGGCCTAGGACAGCCAGTTATCTCATGAGGATGCTGTGGGGAATGGTATCAAAGGCTTTCCTGATGTCCAGGTAAACACCAAGAAGGTCACCTTGTCATAGAAGGAGATGAGGTTCGTTAAGCAAGACCTGGCATTCATGAATCTATGTCAACTGGGCCTGATTGCCTGGTTGTCCCATAAATGGTGTTATTGCACCCAAGATGATTTGTTCCATGACCTTCCCTAGCACTGAGTTCAGAGTGACAGGTCTATAGTTCCCTGGTTCCTCCTGGCCTTTCTTGTGGATTGGTGTCACATCTCCAGTCCATCGGGACCTCCCTCATTAGCCAGGACTGCTGATAAACCATGAAGAGTGGCTTGGTAAGCAAATCCGTCAGCTCCTTCAGCAGTCTCAGGTGGAACACATCAGGTCCCACGGACTTTTGTATGTCCAGGTGGTGCAGCAGGTCACTAACCATTTCCTCTTGGATTATGGAGGCCTCCTTCTGTTCCCCATCCCTCTCTTCCAGCTCAAGGGGCTGGCTACCCAGCAAACAACTAGTCCTGCTATTAAAGACTGAGACAGAGAAGGCATTATGCACATTAGGTATTGGAAGGTGTCCAATAAAGGACGAAGATTCTCCCTACTCCTCCTTCTGTTGTTAATGTATTTATAGAAGCATTTTTTATTGTCTTTTACAGCCATAGCTAGATTGAGGTCTAGCTGGGCTTTGACCCTTCTAATTTTCTCCCCATCGAGCTTCACTGCATCTTTGTAGCCCTCCTGAGTGGCCTCCCCCTTTGTAAAAGGCCATAAACATTCCTTTTGCTCCTGAGTTTCATCCAAAGCTCTCCATTCAGCCAGGACAGTCTTCTACCTCACACTAGCCTGTCTTTCAGGACATGGGGATGGCCTGTTCCTGCACTTGAAGAGTGTGTGGACTCCTTTGTCCTTCAGGACAGCCTCCCAAAGGACACTGCCAATCAGTCTCCTGAACAGGCTGAAATCTGCCCTATGGAAGTTCAAGGTGGCAGTTCTGCTGACCCCATTCCTTACTTCTCCAAGAATCAAAAACTATTATTTCATGATCACAAAGCCCAAGATGGCCTCTGACCGTTATATCTTCTACAAGTCCTTCTCTGCTAACAAGCAGCAGGTCCAGGAGAGCACATTGTCTAGTCAGCTCCTTCACCAGCTGCATCAGCAAGTTCTCTTCCACACACTCCAAGAACTTCTGGGACCCTCTCTGCTGTATTATTTTCCCAGCACACATCTGGGAAGTTGAAGTCCCCCACGAGAACAAGAGGTAGTGATGACAAAACCTCTCCCAGCTGCTTTTAGAGTATTTCATCAGTCTCATCATCCTGACTGGACAGTCTGTAACAAACTCCCATGATGATATCTGCCTTGTTGGCCTTCCCCTTTGTTCTTAGCCATAAACACTCAACCCTGTCATCTCCATCATTAAGTTGTAGACGTTCATATCCCACTCTGACATAAAGGGCTACCCCACCACCTCACCTTCCTCTCCTGTCCCTTCTGAAAAGTTTGAGAGCATCTAACCTCACTCTCAACTATAGTACACCAACTATGATTCCGTAGATATGTTTTGCTAAGCATCACAGGGTTTTCTATTCCAGATGGTACAAATAAAAAAATCTCAGTACAAAATGCTTAACATTTCAAAGTATGCAAAAGATTAATCCAAAATAGTGATAAAAATAAACTCCTCAATTGCTTTTCAGAGAATTGCATTAGGAGGGACTATAGTGTTGCAAGAACTGCTGTTGGCATTCATTTTTTAATAAGCCATATGTTAAATCACTGGTGGTGTTTTCTTTTGGCCTTTGGTGCCAATAAAAGGGCCAGATAAAGAATGCCCACTTTAACCTTGAAAAAAGCAGAGCCTAAATTTGCAAAGTTATTTCAGTGCCCAGTGTAGGTTCCTAAATACAGTAATGAATCCAGACCTAGGGTTTTTGCCTACATTTAGCACACACGGTAATCAGATTACCACAGGTATTTCTTTCATACTACTTTAAGGCATTTTTCTTATCTTCATTCCATGGTACTTAAAGCTATTATCTTTGTACATAAGTAAGGAAAATCCACTCAAAAATTAAAATTACCTCTGTGCCTACAAATTACACATGCATTAAATATTTGAAGAAGTATTTATCCATCTCTGTTGCTTCTTAACACTGCATCTAATCATGCTCCAAAGTTTCATAATATTTTCTAGGCAGCAGTGAACAGAGTCCTATGAGAATATCAAACAGAAGGAAATACTAGGTGTGTAATTTTCTTAAATTATGAAAAGCAACAACTTCAAGCACCTCTGAAAGTATCTGTACATTGGATAGTGGATGACACCCAGTAGTATCTTTTCAGATAATGCTAGCTGTTTACCAGCTCTGTATCAGTTCTACCTCCTTCATAACAGGGTTTCATACAGAAATACAAGCAACAATTTATCTTTCAGACAACACAGGCATGAATGGCACAGAGGAAGAGTGAGAGGAGAGGAAGGGAAGGAATGGTGAAGAAGTGACACAGGGCATCCTCTTTTGCGAAAACACAGAAGTGAAAGGGATTCCAGGGTTACATGACAAGCCCAGTCACTTGCCCACTGCATTTCATACTTCTTTCCAATTTACTGGTGGAATTTCTTACCTAATTGCCCCTTACCCTAGTTCAGATGGTATTACCCAATCTAACAAGTTCTTACTATTTGAACTCTTTGAGCTAATTGGCTCATTTTGACAGAGCTGAGATGCAAAGCAGCTGTGCTATCTTAAGCATGGAGGTTGTCCTAGCCTGTAGCTTCAGCAAGGATAAGACATAAAGACATCCTAAATGCTTCCAGTGAAGTAGATGGCAAAAATTTCCTAGTTTGGGGCAGGGTGCTTTTGAAAATGCCATCACTGTTGTTTACATATTTGTCAGTGTGTGACAGAACAGATATGGTATGCCCCTTGTTATACCTCTGTATATTTGGACACAAGGAAGGCAGGAAACTTTGAAGTCAAGGCACTTTTCCACCAAGGTTAAAGAAAGTGATATGGGGAACAGGACACCTACAGAGGCCACAGAGCAGATTTTTAAATATACAGCAGACTGCATGCTTATTTATTATGCATATGTATTCATATTTACACATACATACTTAGGGAAAGAGTTGATTAGATAGAATATGTCTATTATTATAATCTATGTAAAATTGCTATTGAAATATGGGTGGGACTTATGTGCAAAGTTAACTAAGACTGTGTTAACTTCTCCACAGTTAGCCTGCCTATGCCTATCTTGAACAAAAGTAGTCACACTGAAAAAACAGTTTCAACAGCACAGGGTTTCAGTCAGTGAAGACTGGATTAGCAACTGATGAGTTGTGGTAACTAAAGCTGTAGTGTGACTGTCTCCCACCTGAGCATCGGCACTCCAAGAGCTGCAGTGCACTCCCTCCCTCCCTCTGGTCACAGCCCAGTTTAAAGTGCTTCAGTACCCAAAGATTTTTTGTGGTTGCACAGTAACCAGATTAATGGCAGCATCTGCTTAGCACAAAATAACATTGCAGCAAAACCCATCTACAACATAATCAATGAAGCCTTTCTGGAAAATAAGTTCCTTTTAGGTAGGTAGAAAATATTTTTTTTAATATTTGTATTGCATGTCTGTGTTGACAGAAAGAGGAATGAGGATAGGAAGTTAAGGGAGTTGCACCCCTATTACCATTATTTAGAGTAGCAAATATATAATGGAAAGTTCTAAAATAGCAGAGTTGAAACCTGAACTGCAAGTCTGTACTTCAGCTACTGTCTTTAAATATATTGCACAAACTCCATGAAGCTCTAACTGGGAGCATAGTCTTGTTATAGACATTGTACAAAAAAACCCAAAACAAAACAATACAAAACAATACAAAACAAAACAAAAGCTTTGCTTTGCCCAAAAAGCATCTATGTGCCATAGACTAAAGATATGCTAGAGGAACAGCATACACCAAAATCTGAGAAGCAAAATAATTTGGTGCAACATCACAAGGGCACAAGTGTCTGCTAAAAGCTAAGCTTCAAGTTAGGCACTAAAGCCCTAATTTTGCACACTGACATGAACAAATAAACTTCACTGCCATTAAAAATAGATAGGTATGACATCAGTATTGTTGATAAATTAAAGCTCAGCACTGTACCAAAATCTTAGAGATCTGTAATTTTTTATAATTGACTGATATTGAAATAACTTTTTTTAAAAATCCAGTGAGGATTCTGAAATATCACTACACAGTCTAATGGAAACTCAATTTAACTAAGGCTTGCATAAAAAACATAAACTACATGGAACCAAATGAGCAAAAATCACTACATAAACAACATGACACAGTATTTCTCATTTATGATCTTGGTGGAACAAAGCCCATCATTTAAGAGTATTCAAGAAAGTCAATATTTAAATATAGAATTTTAAATTGTTGGCAGCATAAATAATGCTCACTGCAAGAAATCTGCTTTTAGCAGAACAGATTTAGCCATTCACATGTAAAAATCAAGTATGTGTCAAAGTTTGCTTGCCTCTCCCTGGCTATAACTTCAAAACCTGCTTTCTGAAGTCCCACCTCTGTCCAATGCACAGTGTCCAGCTTGAATATTGGCCCTGCAGCTCAATCTAGGACAATCCATACTTTCCAGCTCTTGTCCCTGGCTGTTCTGTAGTTTCATCTCTGGTCCCATTTCAGTCCTTAGCACAAACCGAGTTGACTGTCAGACTAGCTGTTTCCTAGAGACCTTCATGCCTTACTGGATTATAGAAAAGCTTGCTGAATGGACAATTTTGCAATATCTAAACCTCAGAGATTCCTAGATGTACACAGTTTGCATTAGAAGAGCCTAGCAAACTAATCAAAGAAAAAGAGAGAGACTCAAACCCCAGAATTTTCTATCCCATGGTCATCTTGAAGTAGAAATAGAAAACTTCCATAAATTTTCACAAAGTTACCCAGGGTGCCAGTGGAACAGACCCTGAAACAATAATCAGCTGTTGCTAACAACAACTTCATAACACAATGAGAAGCCCACCTTCTTAACACACAGGAAAAAGCAGAGGCTGTACATTACAGGGTTGTACATCAGTGGGGATTCTGCAAATTACAAGGCTGAGGGTAGAGGCTGTTGTCTTCTAGCAAATAAGAACAATTCTAATTACAACTTAACATCCAAATAAACATTTATCTCATAAGATTTGTTTAGACATTTTTCACACACAGAACTTGCTTTGCTTTTTAGCTATTGGTGAGATTACACATTCTTCCTAGTAAAACAATAGGTTAAAGAATACTTTCATTTGTTTTCAAAAAATGCTATAGTGAACGTAGGTTGTATATGTAAATTGTAAGTTAGACTATGAACCCACTACTCACAGGAGTGATTAATTTTTTCAATCAGTTCTCATTAATTTCACAAAGTCATAAGTTAATGCAGCATAATGTGGCAACCAGGTATGATTCAGTAACATAAGAAATTAATTTCACCTTTAAAAGTGGCAATTTTGTACAAACACTAGGCAAGTTTCAGAATTAATCTGTAACTTAATGACCATGGGGGTTTGAGCAAAAACATGTCAACGTAACAAAAAATTATTTCAGGAGGTTTTTTGGGTTTTTTTTTACCTGTTCTTATCTTTGATCTCCATTGTTTCTTTTTCTTTGATATCTTCCCAATAGGAACATGAAGCAGGTACTGGATTTATAAATTAACAAATTAGCTTTTAATCTTCTCTGCTTGGTGGTTCATCATTTCTTCAGTGGACGCTAGAAAGCCCAAGCATGTGAGACTCAACTCAGTGTTCACTCCACCCCTGAACTACCAAGGATGTCTCTGTGCCTCATCATCTGCTACTTCTCCAGTTTTCTTTTAAAGCCACTTGCTTAATTGTCCACAGAAGTTCATTCTCATATAATCAGGAACTGACTTAATAGGAGAGGTCTCAGAAAGCAAGGAGGCCTTGTTTATTTTCTTTAAGTGAATTCAGGGTATGTTCTTGCACAATTGATTTATATTTCTCTTCTGGAGAAGGAGTGGAATTATGGAAGCTGCTGTTCCTGCTTTGACTTCCTTTTTTTCTGGAAGTAGACACAGTTGGAAGAGTATTTGTGAGGGCCCAAAGTATGACTTGTCTTCTCCCTCACACCAGCTAGAAGACACTTCTTAAGAGCAGCTCAGGAGTTCTGGAAGAAGAGACACAAGAGAAAAACAGTGAGCCGTTAATACAAAACAGAAGTAAACTGAAGGGTATGGAAAAGTCATTTCCTCTGAGGGCATAGTTGAGGTTACTAGTATTGAGTGAGTCATGATGCTAATTATAAACTGCCTTGTGCGTTACAGTACTTGTAAGCACATGGAGAACTGAAAAGGGTAGTGAGGTTTCCTGCTTCTGCTGCAGTACATACAATCAGTACAACAACAAACGTGTAGCTGTAAGTATGATGAATAAATGTCTACCTTTTCAATTTCTTCCTTTGCATCAGTATCCACTTTTAAAAAAGGCTCTTGGGTATGTATTAGAGCTTCAACATAAAATTATGCCATCAAAGAAAATAACAGGCTGGGCTGAACATTTATGGAGAAGGATTTTGCTGTTCTATTGAAATGTCTTGAAGCTAGGGGAAGAGACTAACTAACATGCAATGACTTTCCATAGGAAGAATTCAAAGTCTTCCCAGCTAATCCCCGCTCACAGCTATATAGGTGAACATCTACCCTGTGCTGCACATACCTTTGGGAACTATTTCCTTCAAGCTGACGCACAGAATTTTTCTAACACCTGAGTAGTGTGTAAGTGAGGCAAGGCATGTGCTGTCAAGCAGCAGAAAACATTTCATTCAATATACATGTTATTATCAAAGGGAGTTACGTTTGAGAGAGCTGGGAGAATGACAGTGGTATTCCTTTACTGTTCTGCATTTGTGCAAATGTAATTCCTTCTCTGGGCATCTGACTGTTCACAAGTCTTTTCATAATGTGCAGTTGCGTATGTCCCTCTTCAAGTAGTAATGCAGAGACATATTTTTGTGACCCAGAAAGGGAAACAGCGGTGGCTAAATTGCAAACGGTGAATTAGTTTACTATGTAAGTATGATACTGTAATACAAATGGTATGAAAGAGAGGAGAGTGGAATTTGTGGCTTGAATTATTTTTATTTTTTTAATGCTTAGGAATTTACCTACCTAGTAAATTAAATATCAAAACATATAGACTGAAGGTGAATTCTGAATGCTTGTTTACCATGAAAAGCGTCACGGAGAATTTAATTTAGCACAATGTGTTACTGAATGGCTTTAATATGTTTCCTTCTACAGATGCTGAGATGTATATCTAGCATACAATCCAAAGAGAGGTTCCACATTAAGTCATAGTTAAGTAATACAGACTCAAGCAAAAAGCAGTGCTAATCCAACCTCATTTGCCCAGGTATGAATGATTCCATAGAGAGTAAAACCATTGCAGACCTTCTGCATAATGGGTTGCGGCTGGGAGGGAAGCACCAAGGAAAGGCATTTTGGCTGCAGTGGAATGCCAGGCTCGAGGGGGACCTGGCACTATGTGTTGCAACCACTGCTGGTACACCAGTCCAGCTGATACTATTTCCCCTAAAACATCATTAGCAAAATCACACATGAAAAATATTTAAAGTTATTTAAGCAGCTTCAATTGTCTTGGGGCAGGAAAAAGAAAAAATAGGTTTATAATAGAAAGCTAATTATGACTTTAAGAGACAACCTCTCCATAATTAGTGAGTGACACACTTTCTCAGACTGCATTCTATTTCTAGGTTTGGCCTTTCAGAGATTGTCCTTTATTATGTTGCTGTGGGGAAGCTTTTTAATTCATTGCAGTTTTGTGCATGATTTCACACATAGGGCTGTGCATGACTTGCATGCTAACAAGACTCTAGCTAAATCCACTACCTTAGTAGGTCAGTAATTGCTGTATTTCTCCCAGGACATTGAAAAGTCCCTTGTTTCAAAATAATTTTGGTGTTATTTGCTTTTGGTACTGACACACCCTAGAAAACAGTATCTTCTACAATTTTTGACAATGACAACTTGCCCAGAAAATGGATAGATCCAAAGTACCTAAAAGCAGCCTAAAAATTATTAATTCAATCAATAGTTTGCTTAGTAGAAGAGCAAGTTGTGTCACAACATGAAGTGACATCTCTACACTGGCATATCATTCTGGTAGTCCTCGAAGGAGCTTGGTCTTGCCAGCATGGGTGTGACCAAATGGTGTTGGCAGTTTGCTACCAGATCACATTACAATCCTAGAAAGATTTTGACACAGTCATCTATATGTTGCCTCCCATGGTAAGAAAGAGAGCCAACTTGGCCATCAGATACCACATACAGACTGACACTGGAACACTAACTTTTTGATCTTACACTTCTTCAGTGCCTAAAGTGGTCATACAGGTTACCTTATAGCTTTATATGATATTGAGCTGTGTCATCTGAGAAGATTCTGTCAGTGAATTTATTAGTATAGACATAATTATTATCTCCTGGGGAAAAAAAAACAAAACAGTTACAACTGTTGTCTGTGCCAAATTTCTGCTGTGAGATTTATTAGTTTTTCAAGGAAACACCTTTGCTGGAGGATTTTATGTCTGCCTTTAATTAAATTTTGGTGGAGGAGGTTTAGTAATCAATCTGTAAAAACAGTCTTTGGTTTTGTGGATGTCTGTGATTAGTTGTAGGTATCAAGCCACAGGCATAGCTATGCAAATACCTAATCTTGCCTGAAAATCAGGTAGATACATACAAATATATGAATAGCGTTCCAGAAATTTCTGATGTGAAAAACATTAGTGGTTATCTGACTATCTGTTCATTACTCATCCATCCTTTTAATATTGGAATCTGTCTAAACTTCACATTTTACTACATACAGTCTAAACTACACATACACTGAGTTTCTTTCCCCAACTATATCAAAACTGTTAATACTCCATCCAGCAGCATGGGAAGCGTGCAAGAAGCATCAATTACTGAACACAATCCAAACATTAGAGCAGAAAAATTCTGAACAAAGCACAGCAGCAGCTAACCCTCAATTTATGTTTTATACAGTTTAAAAGCAGTTTGATCACAGAACCATTATTGCTTATGCTGACTTCTGTTGGAATAAATAAGACCACAACAACAGGAGGTATATAACCTCAATCATGAGAGCAAGCTGAGCTGACAAGAACTGCAGCATGGTTGGCTCACTAGTGGGACAGGCACAGCAAAAGTACCCTGTCCATCTGCTGCATTCAAGGGTAATCTTGGCTGTACCTAACACTTGTCTTCAAGATTCAGGAATATGCTGTGGCACAACCACCTCGTGGTAATCATGGCTCCACATATACAAACAGCCCATGTGTAAACGAGATGGGGGAAAGCACTTTTTTGTTTCAGTACATTTCACTCTTCTTTGTGCCACAAACTAAAAATGCATTCTTCTAAACCTGTTAGCATGACAGAAATATCCCCTTAAAGGCAAAATGCAAAGATAACTGGCAAAACTGAAGGCTGACAAATGAGTGTCAAGAGAGGCAGAATAAGATAGAAACCAAATACGCCTGAGGTCTAACCTCTGATCTCAAGTAGTAGGGGTCATCTCAGGGTTAATTTGTAATCTCCTGTATACCATTATACATATAGAATGGCTCCACTGTTTCACTAAATTCTGCATTCTCCTGGGTTTATTAGACAGAAGCATATGACAGGTTTAATTCTCATGATTTAAGTCCCTCTCCATGGAATAGCAGCAGTAGGTCTGAATGAGCCTAGACCACAATCTCTATGAATATAACAGTGACTGGTGCACAGTACAGAGGAAGCAGATAAACCTTGAAAAAAAGACTGTCCAGGTATCAAAATCTGGAGGACACAGACATTTATTAAGTACAAATTGTTCCTGTCAATGCACAAGTATACTATCTGGGTTCAAAATGCATTTCTATCAAAGGTTAAATTAAATTCAAGGCTATGACACAACTGCAGGTACCACACAAATACTAAATAGTTGCTTCTCAGAGATTGCTGTTCTGCAGAAATTTGATATGGACCTGATAGAGTGTAATATAATAATGTGCCAGCAAGATAGAAGTGCTGGAAGTAAAGTAGGTATGTCCTTAATATGTTCATTGTCTAGACTGTTTTGATGTAACAAATTCAACTGAAATGGGTAGTCCAGGCCATCAGCAGATATAAACCAGTTGAAAAAGTTGACTGAGGAAGTAAGACTACATGAAACAATATGAAAGTTCTAAACATGATTTGTATTAATATTACTAATAAACAGTTTGATTCTGTGGTATTCAAATGATCTTACAGTAACATCTGGGACTGTGTGGTTGAATTATGCATAAAGAATCCTTTCATCAATTTCTGTTGAAGTAAACTGGGATACCAATGAGAATGTCTCAAAGTGGTTTCTCGACAACACATAGCAGCTGGAGAAAAAAGCTAAAAAAAAATAAAAAATTGAGGGAAAGAGCCATGTGGTTAAAACCAAAAAGTTCTTCTCCAGAAACTTGGAGTCTTTAAGACCTCTCTTCCGAAACCGAGAGCAGTGTGTGCCACACAAAAGGACAAGCAGAATGAGAACCATTTCTGCTTAGTGTTAGTTCTGAACTATTTAATGAGTTTTCCAATGAAATGGGAAACTGAAGCTGTCTATGAATCATAATACAGAAACCTAAAGAGCTCTGCAGTCACAAACACATGAACAATGGGGCTCTTAAGCAGGGAAAAAAATAGCAGGAGTATGGGTTATGACTTGACTGCACAATACGATGCCACTTAGAGATATGCTTAATTGATAAGCTCTGCTTTCTCTAAAGCAGAGAACAGTAGTGTGAACTGAACACTAATGCAGCTATATCATTTCTATCTGGCTGAACTATTACTATGTATGTGAACTAGTCTGGACCATCCACTGTAGCAGCATACTGCTCTGTACAGAACTGATAATACAGGAGTTTTTGAATTATCTAACAGTGGGATGTCAGTCTCCTTAGTCCCTGATGAGAAACCAGATGAAGGACAGGACAGGAACTGAGCCCTTGTACAGAAAATATTAAAATTTCAGCATAATTTTGCCAGCAGTAGTTTTTGTTAAAGTCAGTCTCCGTAAGTGATTCAGGGCTCAAAGTTGGTCAAGTGTTCTGGAAATGCAATTCTCCAGGAGGGACTGAGTACTTTAACAGGTCTCCTTCTCTTTGTTTTTGTTTTAAGTAGATTTTGTTTGGACTGCTGAAATGATTCTTTTAGCTACAAAAATATCTCCCTCAAGCACTTTTCTTCAAGAATAATCTGGAAAATTCACACCTTGATTGTTGTTTTGTAACGTTAGTAGTGACTAAAATACAAGGACAACCAAATACCCTTCATGGTTACACAAAAGCACTTCACAGTGCTGTACACAGAAGACCATTATAACAGATACATGAGGTCTAAGAATGCACCTGTAGTGCACTTTGAAGGAATGCACGTAAGATGAAACATTAAATGAACTTATTTTAAAGATGAACTTAGGAAGTTTATTTACCATAAAGTCAATTATGCCCTAAATTCTTAATACCTAATCTTGGTACCTGAATTCTTTATTTGTTTTGCCTCCTACCTTGTGAACTACCAAGAAGCAGTTTGGACTTACGTATACCAAATCAGAATACAACTTGTGTTACTTGCTTTAGATGATCACAAATAATTCTTTGTCTATGTTCAAATGTTTAAAGCAGTAAAAAATATACTTGGGAAAATTTCTTATCTATTAAGGAAATCAAACTTCAAATAGTTATCACAAGTAATACGTATATGTGGAAAGTTATCCTTTCACACAATATTTTTAAAATAATTGCTATTTTACCTTCACGTGAAGGTTTAACTATATTCAAGTCTTCCTACTGATCTTGCTTCAACATGTAAATTAGGAGCAGATGGGTTCAGATCTTTAAAACAATTGCCTGCTATCAGTAATATGAATTGATGTTTGGTTTAAGCATTACCGTTCCTTGAACACTGTGTAACCTCAGCCATCAACATGATAGCTATCCTTGCTACCTCCTCTGACCTAACATTTTCCTTTTTGATCACTTTGCAGCACAGATGGCCAGGAAAGAAGGATGTTAGCCAGCTGCTAGGAGCTGTTGTGTTCTTAGCTGGACTTTCTGTCCTTTAAGAATGGTACAGAGTCTTTTCAGTATTATTCTTATGCTTGCAGTGAAGATTGAAAAGAATTGCTTATCACTGTAATTTGAAATTCCTGAGAAGCAAAGCTGTTTCAAGACCTGAATTCAGGTTTTTTTTCTCTCATTAAGGGAGTATTTATTATTATTTTAAGGTTCCACTTTTTGTCTACAGATATTTGGATTCAGGAAAGATTGGTAGCCACAAAACACTGTCCTGTATCAGATAGATATAAATGTGATTAATTGATTGTATGCATGTGTTTTGCAGTATCTCTTTATTTAAGATTTGGGGCAGATTGAAATTCTCAGACCTACAACTCAGAAGTCTGCATCTGACTGACAAAAGCCTGACAAGGAGATTTAAAGTCTGTAGTTACAGAATATTCCCAACATTTCTATGATTAGCAGTTCTCAAAGGAGCATTCAAGATGCCAAGCCTTCTCCTTGCACTTACCCTGCCCTGAATTACCATTGCAAAGAACACTTTTTCATGTTGAATTACTGGAAAGCTTATGATGAGATACTCTTGATAACATCATGAGCCTGCCAAGTCATTCTCTCCTTCAGGAGGTATGAAATATGCAGACAGCTGTGGTTTGAGGGATCTCCAGGTAGGACAAGTGTGTATTTCTGACATAACTACATCTGAAAAAAAAATAGCTCTAATTCATCATATCAGGGACCTTCACAGCAAGTTTTGGCCTACAGATTGTGTGCAGTGTACCACTTCACCAAAATATGGATGTCCTCCTCTGCAACAGCTTCCAAGTGATATCTGGGCACGATTTGAGATACAGCCTTTTTACTTAGAAAGTTTCATGAACAACCTATAACAGAGAAAATGTAACAGAAGCAAGTAGTATTCCCATTTATTTTTAGCATTCAATATAGAGACCAAGATGACATGGCAAGTAGAAAAAAAAGTGCAGAAGCTGAAATTCCTTAAAAGAGGTGGGAGTTCAAGTTAACTCACTCTAGTTGGAAGAAACTAGATTATCTCTGTCCAAGAGCTCTGGAACACAAGATCACAGTTTTAGTAGGAAATATTTTTAATAAGTCAAGCAGAGATTAGTACTATATGACTGAGAAAAAGTGATCTGGGTAACTACAAACTACAGATCATTTGTGCAACATCAATAGTGAGTAATGCTTTAGAAAGGAAAGACTAATTAAAGACATGGAAACAAATGCAAAATGAGTTAAAATACAACAAAATATTCAGTCAACCTAATATCTTCCACTGAAAAATTATCTTCCAGAGAAAGGAAATGGCATAACTCACATCTCTTGAAGTTTAGAAACACTGACTGCAATGAAAACTATCAGTTAAGCAGAAGATGAAAATTATTACAATCATGGTAGATACAGAACCAGCTTTAAGGCAAATGATAATAAGAAGCTAATGAGAGTTCCTCAAAGATATGGCTTGAAACCACAGGGGCAACCAGGGGAATCAATAGCCTGTCCTCTAAGCAGAAACTAAGAGAAACTGACCTCTTTAGCCAAGGAGGACAAAATAAAAGATGGCTAAGAAAAGGTGAGGTTATTCTTTGTAAATCTATTAGATGAATGAGCACAAGAAAAAAAAGGCTTATTTAACTTATTAGATCCCATGGGCACAAAATTATATAGGTTTGCATTATCCCAGAATAAATTGAGCTCAGAGTGGAGAAAAATGAATCATAAAAGCAAAGAGGTTCTCAGGCAGCCCTCCAAAAGGAGATGCAAGCAGAGAAAACTGTGAGCTTTGGACACTGATCAGCTTTTTTTCCAAAAAAAGGCTCTCATGGCCTATGACATCAGAGCACTGCTTACTTCCAGCCCCACAGAGCTCCTCTGTGTATGTCCAAGTCCTGGGAATCACTTGGGACATATAAACTGACAGTGCCTAAATTTGTGTATCTGGAAAACACCATCTGGGGAGGGGTGGGGAGAAGCTCTCAATTCTGAAATTCACATCTACCCTCTTACCTGAGAACAACTGAGCTCACTGGCCTGTTAGGCATGTTACTGGGTCCCTGTGTTCAATCCTAATTTCTCTGATGGTACTGGATATAATGAAATTATCTTGTATTTATGGTTTGGAAATACTTTTGTGTTGTCAACATAGAGTCAACAAAGCTTTATTTTAAAGAAAGCTTGCTCATGCATCTCAGAGTTGCTAAATGTATGGGTCTAAACCAAAAATTAATGGAAACATTAGGGCAAAATATGTTTTAGTGTAGTCTTCTGAAACAGAATCTCTGTTGTTCTGTCAGCCTGCAAGGAATGTCAATGTTGATGTTGGTGATTTTGTTCTTTTTGCTTGCACCCAGGCATACCACAAGACTGCCCAATTTAAGGTAGAAAAGTGAAATATCCATTTTGTCTCACACCCAGACATACCATGGGACTGTCAGATTTAGGGTAGGGAGCAAAACATTTTGTAATAGCTGTTTGTTTGGTATAGTTGCATAACAATGTAAAATCTAGAATAAAGTTACTCAATCTGCAACTATTAGAAGGAATCACATATTCAGGCACCAGCCTGCAGATACGTAACAGACACCTGAACAAAGAGATCAACACCTGTGAGAAAAGAAGAGGAAGTATGACTTTGAACCAGACTGATCCTGACCTATCGTAAAGTGTGTATAAACTCCAGCAGTGCTCAGTGGCACTTGGGGAAGACAGAAAAAGCCCTCTTCATTTCTGGCTTCTGTCTTTGAAGAGGTCTCAAGTCCAGCCATCAGAGACTAAACCATTAAAGATTGTGGCTATCAGGGTCAACCAAGCAGCATCAGATTTACAGTATCTTATACCTAGGGCTTGACTGGCATGTGTGATTAATACTGGAAGTTTAGTTGTTATAGTACTGGAGAAAAGAGGGCTTGTTTGAAGTGTGGAGACTTGCCTAGTGTCTCAGAAAACACTTTTCACAGCAGTTCCCAGTCTCCTAATAATAACAGTCACAACAGTCCAGTACCAACCCCAGAATCATAGTCCTAGAAACAGAGCCTGCAATACCTGTCAGCAGGACATGGTGTTGCCATAACACTGAAGCAGCTGTAAGAGTGTCCATTTTTAATATTTCATTACCAAACTAAAGTTCTTTTAGCTATTTTTGGAAGAGGACAATAATAAAAGGCAGGGAGGAGATAAAGGCAACTACAGTTTCCTTTGTTCCCATTAACACCAGCTAGTAGGGACATACATAGAGACATGTGATTGTGCAGTGAGGTGGATTGGGAACTGGCTGAAGAACAGAGCCCAGAGAGTTGTGGTCATTGGAGCAGAGTCTAGCTGGAGGCCTGTGGCTAGTGATGTACCCCAAGGATCAGTGCTGGGTCCAATACTGTTCAATATATTAATCAGTGACCTGGATGAAGGGATAGAGTGTACCCTCAGCAAGTTTGCTGATGATACAAAACTGGAAGGAGTGGCTGACACTCCAGAAGGTTGTGCTGCCATCCAGCGTGACCTGGACAGGCTGGAGAGCTGGGCAGGGAGAAATTTAATGCGATTTAACAAAAACAAGTGTAAAGTGCTGCATCTGGGGAAGAACAACCCCATGTATCAGTATAGGCTGGGGGATGATCTGTTGGAAAGCAGCTCTGGGGAAAA
>WUAM01000431.1:34441193-34504516 GCA_024336885.1 Actenoides hombroni
GGTGTTCCTGCGCTGACAGGGGGTTTGGACTTGATGATCTCCAGAGGTCCCCTCCAACCCCTACCATTCTATGATTCAATGATTCTATGATTCCTTCCTTTTTTTTTTTTTTTTTTTTTCCTTAATTGGGCATGTTTTTATAGCTGTTTACATATTAGCCAGGCGGTTTTTGAACTGATGCAAATTCCCATCGCTGTTATGAGTTTTGGGGTAAATTGTTCTGAAGTCATTCTCTATTCACATTTGTGCTTTTATGCTTAAATCCATTCTCCTAATTTGGTTTGGCTTATGGGAAGGAAAATTCCAAAGAAGAAATAAAAATGGGAAATCAAGTAGTAAAATAGCCACCATTAATAGTGGTTGACTTGGATGCATGGACTGTGCTACACAGTGCGAGAGATGCTGCATGTAGGAGACACTTCCTTCATGAACACAGCAGATGCAGTCAGCTCTGACTGATGCTACCATGTAGCAGTAGTACCAGAACAGGCTTAGTTTGGGTAACTTGCCTCTCATCTATATTTATCTCTTGAAAAATAGGTCTCTAGTTCATTAGTCATTTAATTTCCTCCCCTGCCAACCACATCTTTCACACCACTGGCTGAACAGAGGGAGCCTACGTACTGACATTTCAGAAAGCGGATGTGATTTGAGATTAATACCTTCCTTGAAAACTTCCATGGAGTGTTAAGACCATGTTGGCTTTCTCCTACTTGCTCTGTGGGTCTGGTCTGTGACTCTATGCAGATGTTTGCTGCCAAATGAGAAGGCCATTTTTTTATTCTACTAGTCAGTAACTGTACCGTGAGTAACACATTTGCAATGTTGGAAAGAGGCCAGACTGAAAACCCCCTATTCTTGCCAATGAATACCTACTCATACAAAAGTTGCACTGATTAGACACGCAACAATTCACCAAGGGGAATAGCACATTGACAATCTGACTCTGTAAAAATTCATTTATTCTAATAATCTAATTTTTATGGCTCAGAAGAAGCCACGCACCATGAAAAAGCTGAGGAATGCCCAAACCTTTTGATGACAGCATATGGTTGGATTCCTGTAGTGCCTGCACGGGCAGAACTGAAGCCCACAGTGTTTAAAGGGCACAAAAGTCTCATCACAAACCCGTTATTCAAAATCCAAACAAAGCAACCCCATAACTCAACTCTCAGTACCAGGAACCCTCCCAAGAAGGTCAACAAACCTACCAACCAGCTACCTTCAACCTGAATCATAGAATCATAGAATAGTTTGGGCCAGAAGGGTCTTCTAAAGGTCATCTAGTCCAACTCCTCTGCAGTGAGCAGAGACAAAAAAAAAAAAAAAAAAAAAAAAGCACCTTCTTATTTTAGTTCTATATTTTTTCCTTTTCTTTAAGGTGCAGGTTTACTGGGAATCTGAAGTAGAAAGTTTCATTTTTGAGAAAAGATACATTTCCAAGGTGGTTTTCCTGTAAACTGTCTTCCAAGTGCCAACTATGCTGTTGCACCTGTGAGATATAGCTGTTGCAGAAAGTCAGTCTCCGGTTGAGGTAGGTCCTCTGGTAGTTTGTGCCACACTGATACAAGCTTTGGGAATGAAAATCTGTAGTACAAACACAAGTGAGTTTTAGGCTGATAGGTTCTTGGTGCCCACTCTGCTGCTGAGCACAGAGATTGGCAGTTGTTTCTAATTTTAATCAAAGAAACAATCTCATAACTCCACAAAAGGACAATTTATCAGGGTTCAAGGCCATTACAGATACAGAGCTTGTTGTAACTAATTCCCATTTCCCAAGACAAAGAGCATAGAGCATGTCAAACTGTTTTAGGAAGAAGAAATTTCTGTGAGATACTGCTACAAAGAAAAAGCAAATGTGTTTACATTTATATATTATCCACAGATTACTCTTGGGATAGTCTTACTGCATAAATAAATAGGATTTATGTAATAATAAAATGATAAAGGTATTTTGTTCTGGAACTGTTAAATTTATAAAGTGTCTTTGAAAAGTAACTCATTATCTATTGTACCTGTTCTTTGCAATCATTTTCCAACTGTCTCATCTTGGACCTCAATCATACAGATTAAATCTGAGAAAGGGACCATCTTCAATTTCCAGCTTTGCATAGGAAGGCATCTAGCACAAGATCATCACCTCTGAAAAGGGCTACCATTATCATGGTAAGAAACACAAAGAACCCACCATATGAAACCTCTAAACTAGATGTCCAGCCAATACTATGTACTTTTTCCTCCCCTTCATGCTATCCTTCAGCTTCTTCCTGCTCCTTTCTTTCCTACTACATTATGATTTATACCTACTTTACATGTCTTGTTACAATTTGCACTGTAAATTCCTCAAGGCAATATTAGTTTTGTTCTACATACAACCCCAAACTTATGCCTGAGTACTAGCAGAATCTCTTGAGTGCAAATGCATTATAAATTAAGAAACTCAATGTTAAGAAATGACAGTGCTGAGATCAGTCAGCCTGAACTACTACTACCTTAAAGTATTTAGAAAAGTTATTCCTCAGACATCTTTTCTCCTCCTGTTAATCCAAAGACATGCATAATATGTATGTTTAAAACAAGTATTCTTTTAATATGATGAATACCTCAGTTTAGCAAATTGTAAAAGACATCACAACTGGGAGCTTTGGTGATAAATGCTGTTTGATGGCATGGTCAGAAATAACCACTATTGATCATTACTTTCCTTTCTTTTGTCTATGACCCATATGTGTCAGTATGCATCCCGTTCTTCCACAACACCTCATACTTTTCTTTCTTCCCAAAGAAATGAGCAGATCCAGAAGCACAGTCCAACACAGCAACAACTGTAGGCATAGTTTTTGAGATTCATCCAGAGAGACAGAGCTCCTATCAGTCTTAGCATACAACAAAGTTTAACTGAGCTACTGATGTTTTGAGTCAGTAGCTGCTCCACCCATAAACAGATGTGGGGTTTATTCTATGAAATGTATGTAGGATTGCATCTTGATAGTGTCTTACAGACAAGCAGTGTGACCCTCCTCCAGAGACAATAATAGCAAAACAAGCTGTGAATAGCAGGGACAGACTTAATCAAGGTCTTGTCCCAAACACTGATTCAAAGCCACACTCACACAGAATGTGCCGCCCACAAACCACCATCACAAATTTTCAGGCTGCTATCAGATGAAAGAAAGTGTAAATGGAAGAGAAGCAGAAGCAACACAATCTGCCTTTTTTTGTGTGCGTGTAAATGAATTTTTTTCAAACATAAGGGGCAAAGTTCATAGAGGGAAAGCTATTTATAAATCCCAATACCTCATTTTATAAATCTGATAATGAGATACCTATATTAGGCTAACAACAAAAATTTACATGTCTTCATATCATCTCAGAAAACATGTAACAGGTGACTGGTGCATTTTGACTGCCAGTCAGCTTGGGTAAGTAGAATTTCAGGTTTCATTTATCGTTATGGACATTGCCATTAGCTCTCTCAAGTATTTTGCAGGTCTGTTAGCCTCACATCTCCCAGCTGACTTAATGGAAAAAGGCAGCTTCCACACTTTGAAAATACACGGTTAAACCTGCCTCAATGAATTTCTCATCTCTTTGGATTTGGTTAGTATTTGATAGTTTATGTTTAAGGAACGATGCCTGAAATCTCTCCCTGAAGCAGCTTAAACCCTGTAAAGTCAGTTTTGATTACTACAATACAGTGGATCAGAAAAAGATGCAGACTCTAAATGAGAATTTGCTCTGCAGCTCAGAGCTGGACTTTGTAAGGAAGACAGTGCGCTTGCTCCATTATCTTACTGCTTGCCCTGCTGTACAAGGAATTCCTGCTTTGAAGGAAAGGCTTTTTGAATTCAATAGCTCCTTCTGGTGGTTTGAAAGGAAATGCTTGGTTACAGTCAGCTTACAGTAATGCAGAATTAATGAACAATTTATTCAGTAGTAATATGTATCAGCAACAGCTAGAAGTTATGCCATGAGTAAAACAGACATTAAAGTTACAATTCAAGAAATATGCCATGCCAACTATATTCTGTATTACTGTCATATAGGAGAAAATGTTTCTGGGAAATCCCCCTTTCCTCCCAATCCATCACAATATTGCTGTGAATTTTCTTCCATGTGATAACTAAGGAAACATGAATAAAAGTGGTGGAATGAAAAGTGGCAGAAGTCACTGGCCGAGTAAATTTAAGAGAAGTCCTTAATGTTGTATTTGGTGAGGCACATCCCAGAGCTAGTGGTTCTGATTTTGAAAGAATGATCAACTTATAAAAGAGGGATTTGATCCAAACCCTGACGAAGACAAAGGGACATCCTCTAGCAATAGGAATGTCCTTTTGGTCAGGCTCAAGAACACCACCTTCAAGGAGGATGACACATTACAAAATGTGTGAGCAACAGACCTTGAGATGCTCAAAAGCTTTTTCTTTTTTCTTTCTATCCCCAGACTGTCCAGTGTTAAAACAGGTACTATCACCTCCTAGGCCCACCTCTCAAACAGTAAAAACCACACAGCATTTACAAAGAATGCATTCTGTCCTACCCAGTCTCGGTAACATCACATCATTCCCCAGCTATCCAAACAAAACACTGCCTTGGGAGCTATAAGCAGCAGTCCCTAGCCATGTTTGTAAATGATGCATTGTTTTTAATTAACAAAATTCACTACAGGGCTTTACAAGTGTATTTCCTATCCTTTTAAGACTTATCTGGTGAGACATTCGTGATTGCTGTCAGAGGTCTCCAGAGATCTTTCACAGTCCACCTCGAGCAGGAGGTGCAAGATAACTCCACTCAGCTGGACCCCTGTTGCCTTGGATTCTTCTTAAATCAAGCACCAAACAGAGGTTCGAGTTAAATCAACAAGAGAAACGTTACTTAAAAATACAGCTGACTTATGGTCTGCCTAGCCTTTCACTAAACCTGGGAAACCCCAAGATTTTACAGAAATAATGAATAATGCTCTTTAAAAAGCCACAACACATACCTTTCTAAATACAACTTAATTTAAAATATTTGCAATCTAGATTTTGTTGAAAGCCAGTACAGTATAAACTAAAGTTATATCAATTTAATTTTGCCCCCAAATATAAAACAGTACTAAGGGCAAAATCCCCCCAAATCATAATGTCAACAACAGTTCCATTTTTCTGATCTACATATCTTTCCAGTCAGCCCTCATTCATGTCAATTTTAGAATATAGCCTGGCTGGTACAATCACGGAGGTATCAAAGGAAAATTAATCCCACACATTAAAAAATGATTATTTTTTACCTTGGTGCTAATATTTGGTCTGGAGACTACTCAGAATACTGGGGAAAAATCAGTTTGGGGTTGACTGCTGATGCGCTGTTATCAAATGATTCAAATTCTTTCTGGATGTCAGTTCAACATTAGCTATTATTCACTACAAAGGATGCTCCAGATTATACAAGAAGGGAGCAAGGATGTTCCTGAATTAGGGGAACTAGCAAGAAATAAGCAGAGAATGCACCCCTGGGAGAGCCAGGGAACAGTTTGTGCCAGGAATAATCTTCTCCCTCTCTGGATGGTGTGCGTGAGGCTTGCATCTCCAGGATGCTGGAAGAAACATGCTCTGAGAGAGGTTTTGAAGGAAGCAGCTTGAAGTCAGGGTGCTTTGTGCTAGTCAGTACTTACTTTTGTGAGCAATGAAGAACTATGTGGCTCTAAGTGTGAACCTTGAAGGTGGAAGAGTTAGAGAAAGTTAAAAACATGGCAGGTTCCCATGCAAATAATAGCAGGGCTCTAGCTGTAGCATGAGCATGTCAAAACAGATTCTGTGTTTACTCTGTGTGTTTTCAGTTGGCTCTTACCTAACTAGTAATTACAATGTAGAAGAAAGTAACTTACGAAGCCTTAGTAATCAGGGGTTCATCCCATTCCATTAGAGATTGTATATCCACAGAGCAAGAGAAATCTGTCTCCAGCAGCCTTCAATGAATATACACATAAATCCCAAACCCATCAGAAAACCAGTGGTCTAAGTCCACAGTCACCATAAGAGTGAAGAAACAGACACAGAGGTTCAAACCAAAGGTCTGCCTAGCCAGCCTCTAGACTCCTCAGTAGCTACTGCTGGGGACTTAGGAAAAAGTATTAAAGATCAAGGCAAGTTTACCGTAGTGTTTTTCATAGGTTACTCCAGCTTTCAGCAATCTTTGCTTAGAGACTTCCAAAGCCAAAGTTATTTAAGTGTCTTTGTATTTATTAATTGATGGACCTTCTTCCTCAGACTTTATCTACTTACTCTATAAAGCCATTTACATTTGTGGCTGCTACAGAGTTTGTATAATGACTAGTTCCATAACTGAATTATGAGACTGTATAACAAAATACTCATTCTTGCTTATTTTTCTGCCTTGATACCTGATAATTTCATTGGACACTAAATTACAGTTGTCTATTCCACCTCCACATGACATTCATAACTCCATAGATCTCTGTTACACTCACACTCTGTTCTTTTTGTTTCCAGCCTGAAAAGAAAAATAAGCTGAACTCATTTTCCTTATAGAGGCATTTCTCTAGCCCACTACACATCTAATGACCCAGAGGTCCAGTTCTAAAGGACCATTCAGTAGGACATTTCTTTGGTAAGGTGACAGATAATTTGCTCTCTCCTTAACTATCCCAAACCGTGCCAAGAACAGTGACCAAACCTGAGATTAATGGGTTCGTTGTGCCCAGTGCATTGCCCTACTCCTTTTGATTTGTCTTTGAGAGACTTGTAATTGGTGTGACTGACATAATCATTGCCTGAGCCTGCAAGTAATAAAACCAGACCATAGTTACCTCTCTATCATGAAAATCAGCCACTTATTCATAACTCTTTGATCAGTTATTTGACTTCTTTGTTCCTTAAAGAGCCTCTGGTAAGGCAGGAACATATCAAAGGACTCTTGGAAATAAAGTATGTTGAACTAACCAAATAATTCTTTTTCATACACTCACTGACTTCAGTACCCTGCTATATTTGTGAAGTGTGATTTTCCACTATAAAACCACTGCAGCTCTGTTCTCTTACACTGTATTTATTTGTCTGCATACCAATGGCACATCGGTGAGTAGCTGCAAAAAGTAAAATTATGTTTAAGGAGAACATATAAAACCAGTCTTCTAGGAAAAGCCCAAACACATATATGACAATTCAAATAGGAGGGGACAAGGCTTGTTGTTCAAGTGAGAACAGTAACAGCAGGCATCACAGCCGAGAATTTTGTTCCTCTTCCTATTGCTGACCTGATAGATGAGCTAAAATAAGCCACTTTGCAAGTCTGTGCTTCCCTCCCACTCCTTTCTGAAGCATCTTTAAAGGTCAGGATTGTTTCTTGTACAATGCTTTACTGGTGAGGTGCTAGGACAATTACAGCCATGAGTTTCAATAGACTGAGCAGAAAGTCTCCTGTATGTGCACAGCCAAGAGAAGATCCATGAGCTACACCATCATGTCAATGAAGGCAGAGAGACCCACTAGGGAAAGATGGATTGTGAGGTGTAGACTTCTGCTTTTTGACAGAATGTAGCCACAGAGAAAGCCTGTAGCAGCTACAGGAGGTGAACCCAAACACCTTCCATAGTTCAGCTCAGTTCCTTGTCTGCAAGGCTTTAGTCCTTCCCTCTGCAGTATGTGCAAGAGTGAACATGTGTGTCAAAACATCTTTAGTCTGAAACCAGACATCAGGTGTAATGTTCTTAGCTGTCATAGTTTAACCCCAGCCAGCAACTAAGCACCATGAGGACAAGTGAAAAAAAATCACTCCTCATGGGCTGAGGTAAGAACAGTTTAATAACTAAACTAACATAAAATATAGTAACAATAATTTAAAAAACCACACAATAATTGTCATGAAAAGGAACATAACAAAAAAAGGAAGAAAAATAAAACCCAAGAATAGGACAAGTGCTGCACAAGGCAAATGCTCACCACTCAAGCAGTAATGTTTCCCATCCAACTCCCTGCAGTTTATTTATTGAGCATGATGTTCTATGGTATGGAATATCCCTTTGGCTACTTCAGGACAGCCGTCCTGGCCATATTCCCTCTCAACTTCTTGTGCACTTCCTCACTGGTAAAGTATGGGAAACTGAAAAGTCCTTAACTTAGGATAAACACTACTTAGCAACAACTAAAACTTCAGCATGTTATCAACACTATTCTCACACTAAATTCAGAACACAGCCCTGTACCAGCTACTAGGAAGAAAATTAATTCTGTCCCAGACAAAACCAAGACAAAAGGTTAGTAATGCCACTAGCAGCAGAACTGAGTTTAAGTAAATGACAATGTAAGAGTTAGACTGTGGCCCTGTGGAGAACTAGTATGTCAAAGCACATTTATTTCATATCAGCTGAACTATAATCACCAGAAATTTTAACTCCCATTAGAGGAAATAATTTCTATTACCTCTTTGGAAAACATTTGTATCCTGCTTGGTCTACCATCCTCTTGTCCACTGTTACCGGTAGAAAAGGGTCTCTGGGAACATATTTTTCAGCCTGAATCATTAAGTGTTCTAGAGTCCTTTAGCAAAGAAATAGACCGGCTAAGTTTTATATAGTTTATTAAAATCTAATATAATTTAGTATGTATTATAAGGGCTGATTTTCTTTCTCGTGATTTAAACTGGGCAACTTGAAAGGCTAGCAAGAATGTATAAGTAAATGACAAATACCTCCTTCTGAAGTTTACTACAACCGATTCAAAGAAACTGCAGAATTATTAAAATCAGTCATAAGTACCCAAAGTCTATAGCAAAATAAGGTTTGAAAAACAATTATTAAACTTTATTGAAAAAAATTATACATGTGGAAAAAGAGCAACAAACACAAGTCCAAAACAACCTGGATTGATGGATAATCAAGAATCTACATTGAAATCATTAATCAGAAAAGGACTTCTTTTCTACTAGACTTAGGATTGTGATCAGCACTTTTCCTGGCTCGTGGAAGAGGGATTTAAGCAAATGGAATTCTCCTTGATTCAAAGAGTGAATTCCTTGTTCAAAAGGAAATTTTGTCTTCCTCCTGCATGCACAAAGTAAGCTAAATTAAGCCATTCCAAATACACCATTTCTTAGTTTCTAAATTGAAAAAGAAAACCATAGGCTAGCACACTTCCTATTCAGTTGTACTGGCCACTGGCATCTGACTATACTCGTGCCTCTAACTTGACACAATGCCTGGTTTAGATGATGAACAGCAAGATCTTCACATTAAAGCTGAGATTAAGGAAGGATCTGTGTGATGCAGGCAGAGGAAGGTAGTATTTTTTTAAAATATGCAAAATAGTTTCTGTTTATTTGGTTGCAATTTACACTTGCATCCGCGACTGGCCATTTCAGTGTGTCATCTCAGAGCACAGCTTCATCCACAGCTAATCACAGCTAACACAGGTTTTCACAGAACAGCACCACAGGATACACTTGCTTGCTACTGTCCCAGTCAGCCATAAAATTCTCTTCAAACCCAACAAGCAAGGAAACTACCTCTGCAGTTCATGCCTTCAACAGAGCTCGTCTAGATGACAGGATTAATGCATGAATTCATTTTGGAAACCCACTTGGTACATTTGGTTTATCTCCTTGACCAAGTTTCTGACATGAACAGAGAGAATCTGTCCTTCACTCTCACTGTTTCACTTCCCAAACACTGATTAGATGTCTATCTTTATCTTTAGGACTCTCTGTGTCTTGGTCCCAGCTCAAGGATGAAGAGTGGGTTTTACAACTGTTTGTTACAGTGGTATGAACAGGAAGCTTATATTCAGAATTATAAAAATTGTGCAATTGAATGGCTCAAGATTGTTAACTGGCAAACAGATAAGTAATGGACTAAATCCAGATGTCTGTAGACCATCAATGAACTACCAGAAGTTTACACAAGCTACCTGTAATGTGGTTTATTTCATCCATTAAAGTGTAAGTATGAAAAGAATAACAGACCTGAAAACATCTGAATGTGAACTTACGGTGCTGACAGTGGTTAGAATTCAGGTGCATGGTTAATACATGGATAAAATAAAATGCCAGCTAAAAATGTACAACAAACACATGTGATCAGGTAAATTAAGAGCCGCATAAATATTTACACAGGAGTAGCTCCACACATAGGGTAGAAATCTGTCTCATGATTGTCCAGACATCCCTGGGAGCAATTTGATCAGCAAAAGAGAATTGTGCTTTTTACTTACAGGCTGAATAAAAGAACCTGAGTCTTTGCACCAGTCCCTGAACTACTACAGATTTTCAGACAGGGATGAAGGAATAGATGATTAGGGTAGTAGGTTATTGCTCATCCCTGGAATGGCATCAGTTTGATGGAAATGCTGAAGAGCCATTAATCCCTGTAGTATGAAGAATGCCAGCTGTGATTAGATCAGAAGGAATAAGAAAAATCTTTAGTCCTCTAACACAAAGGAATTTAATACAAAAAGGGATTCTTGTAACACAACTCTCAGGTCTTGATCCAGGAATGGAAGGATAAACTTCACAGGAAATTCGGAATATCACAAGCCCCAAAGAAACAATTAATTTCTTTAGCCTTGCCCTGTTCTACACAAACCAGTAAATGTTTTATTACAAAAATCTGCAATAAACCATCCACTGCAACAGTTCTCTCCCTGAAGAGAGTATTCTGTGGGACATGCTACAACTGCTCATTCGTTTGCCTTACTCACTACTAATGCAGAGTTCAGAAGATACAAAGATGCACATTGCAGAAAAAAGCTCCATGATAACATAACCCCTAAAACTACAAAGACTGGGAATGAAAAGCCCAGTCGTTAAAGTTTCAACTTTACTGCCTTCACCAGATCATCGATGCCTGCAAGTGCAGAATTGTGGCAATTATCTGCAAGAGCTGCTGGTCAAAGGTATGCACACAGTGTCCTCTGCATTAGCAATAGATAGGAAAGCTGCTGGTGTGATAGCATTTATTGCTGTGTTTAAGATCCTGTCTATTGTGGAAGAGTTCACTGCCCAGGTATATAAACAGAGCAATGTGCAAGCCATGATAAATCTTATTTCTAATTTCCTACTCATTCCTCAGCCCAGTCCAAAACAGATTCCTTTCATCCTGCTTCACCTTTCCTGTGCTATTTTTTTGCTAATGTGAACTGGGCCATCTCTCCAGGCTCAGTTTATACCCCCAGCTGATTTGCCTTGGGTGTCATCCTTCTCCCTATCTCCCTGTCTGTTTCTTTCAACTTCTAATTTCTCTTTCTGCACAAATTCTTTGTGCTGATGCTGAAAAGATCTCCTCTTCCACTGTTTTTATGAGCCAGGAGAGCTCCTGTCTGCCAGCTCAATTCACCTTTTATCCTCATCAGAACACATTTACTGTCTTGTGCCTCTTGGCATCTCTGCAGTGGTTGCATAACTTACTCTCACTAGATGAAAGAAGACAGAGTTTGACTTAAAGATGATGCCCCAAATACAGCTGCACCATACATACATGCATGTGGCATTTTCATCCCCACTGTGCATCTCAGCTGGCAGTGACAGTGTCACAAGGTAGAAACATAAATACAGTCACAACATTTAAGGTCCTCTGATACTCTCTGCTGCTGTTTGTGTTTGCTCTCACCTACACTGCATGGCAGATGTCTGCTCTCGACCTCTCTCTCCTCTATTGTGTAATTCCACACACATTAGTACCTTCCCCAGTTCTCACTCCAGGGCACAAAATCTCACATGTACCACTGCTATGATGAAGGAAAATCACATGCTGGTACTCAGAGGTCTAAGGCAGGGCTAGGCACAATAAAGACACAACTCATATGGCTTACTGTTTAGCCAGATTAGTTTTGGAGGACCTTACTCTGCCCTCTTACACAAAGGAAGTTACTGAGCTGGGTAAGGAAAGAATTCCTGTTGCAGGACCTAACTCTGTGAAGACATTCCTCATATATTTGCTTCTGGCACAAGACAGTGAAACTGTTTTGTACATCTGCAGAATGTGAGAGACATCCCCTTCTTCCCGCTGTCAGTAGATGTTCTGTACTGTTGTTTCCCAGAGCTTGTTTATGTCATCATTCCAAACACATGATGCCTGTTGTGCTACCAACCACTGTTCTCTTTGTCTTCTTTACAGGAGGCAGGCTTAAGAAGGAAATTTAGTAGAAGGTTTATTATACTCCTACAGAGACAGAGAGCAGAACTCCCAAACCTGCTTCTCAGCTTGAGCATTGCCCTGAATGATTTAAATCAAACTGATTTATCTTGTTCCTAGTTATATAATTCCTAAAAGACGAGGGCAAGAATGCTGAGAACATTTTGTCAGTCTGTGGTCTGCTCTGAATCAGCCCTGGAATTTCCCCTGCTGTTGCCCACTATTGTAATTTTCCCAGAAATTTTTACATCTCCATTTCTTTGAAAGCCAAACCAGCTTCACTACAACTCCTTGCTCTGGCATGAGCTGGTAAGAACAGCCTGTTTGTCTTTAGGTCAGTAGACAGTTCCTGAAACCTCTTTGTCATGATAACAAAAAACAAAGGTAAGTCATGTTTGACCAATCTGATAGCCTCCTGTGATGGTGTGACAGAATGGGTAGACGCAGGGAGAGCAGTGGATGTTGTCTACCTTGACGTTAGCAAAGGCTTTTAACACTGTCTCCCATAACATCCTCATGGATAGGCTCAGGAGGTGTGGGTTAGAAGAGTGGATGGTGAGATGGGTTGAGAACTGGCTAAGCAATAGAGCTCAGAGGGTTGTGATCAGTGGTGCAGTGTCCAGCTGGACACCTGTAGCTAGTGGTGTTCCCCAGGGGTCACTACTGGGTCCAGTCTTATTCAACATCTTCATCAATGACCTGGATGAAGAGCTACAGTGTACCTTCCACAAGTTTGCTGATGATATGAAACTGGGAGGCGTGGCTGATAAACCAGAAGACTGTGCTTCCATTCAGTGAGATCTGGACTGGCTGGAGAGCTGGGCAAAGGGCAACATAATGAAGTTCAACAAAGCCACATGTAGAGTCCTACACCTGGGGAGGAATAACACCATGCACCAGTACAGGTTAGGGACTGACCTACTGGAAAGCAGCCCCATAGAGTCCTGGTGGACAATAAGTTATCCATGGAACCGCAAAGTATCCTTGTGGCCAAGAAGGCCAATGTTATCCTGGGGTGCATTAAGAAAAGTGTGTCCAGCGGGTGAAGGGAGGTTCTCCTCCCCCTCTAGTCTGCACTAGTGAGACCACATCTGGAATATTGTGTTCAGTTCTGGTCTCCCCAGTTCAAGAGGGACAGAGAAATACTAGAGAGACTCCAACAGTGGCTATCAGGATGATGAAGGGACTGGAACATCCCCCTTATGAGGAAAGGCTGAGAGACCTGGGGCTGTTTAGTCTGGAGAAGAGAAAAATGAGAGGGGATCTTATTAATGTTTACAAATATCTGAAGGGTGGGTGCTTATATATTTACATATAGATATATGTATTTATAACCCTAGAGCTTAAAAAGCAAACACTGACTATGGGATTTTGAGGTGTTCTTGGTTTGCTTTGTTAATTTGTTTTTATGGGAATTTATTGATTCAGAAATATTGTAATCTGAAAAAGCCTAAAACCACTTGGATTGCCCCACAGCTTTCTGGTGATTTAGATGACTGTGTAGTATTACAGTTTTGCAGTATAAGAAACGCCATTTCACTTCCAAACTGATCTGCATTGAATTAATTTTTAAAGTTGTTGAATTATGCTAATGGGATCACAATAATTAAAAGAGCTCCAGGGCCAAGACGATAGAATTGGGAGTTAGCTCTGCCATCCCTGTGAGAGAAAAGATTCGTGTTTCCTCTTGAGCTACTCTAAGCTAGCAATACAAATCCTCAGAGCTCACATTAATGCAAGCCTGACTGACAACCTACCATTCAGAGCAACCATCTCAGATTTCTGCAATTAGCATGTGCTTGAAAATTTATGATTCTGTAGGCTTGGTCTCTCATTTACATTTTGAAAAGGCTCGTGAGAATGAAGGTGCCAAGGCTGAGCAAATTCCCTGCTCTTGAGACACATTCTGTGCAACAGCAAGTGCAGTAAAAGTGTGTTTCTGTTAAAATCAATAGGACAAGTATCACATGGGAAAAAAAATGACTGTTCTTACCAAGTCAGGAGCACTCATGGCTTTCATGGAGAAACTCTGGGAAAAGACAAAAGAAACTAGTCAATGCACTGAAATAGGGATACAGTGTATTAAGTAATGCAGAAAGTCCCAGACAGCACTTGCTAATCCCTGAAAATCTCTTCACGGCCTTCATAGCAGCTTTTTATATGGAAAACTGTATATTCAAGATGTCTATATACAACTTAATCACAGAAAAAAAGAGAAATCAGAGATACATTAGACATACCATCCCATCTGCTACCCATGACTGATTTTTTTCTTTGTCAGGGTTTGCTTTAGAAGACCCAAGAAAGCAGATTATTTATTACTTACCCAGGAAGAATATTTCACATTTTAAGAACATTTTGCTGAAGAATAGGAGGCTTGAAAATCAATGAAATACAATCTGTAAACATCAATGCCTAAATAGGTCCCATACTGAAATACTGAAATCAGCACATGATGGGTAAAACAATATTGGTGAGATCAGATCCTGACAATTTGATCATGGTTTAGACAAATGTTGCACACTTGAATTTCCAGTGATTGCAGTCTAGTTTTCCTGGACCTGAGATAACAGCTTGTGTTAAGTCAGGTTCTTAACAAATAAAGTTGCAAAATTATCTAGGCCATTTTTTAATAACAGTGTCTTTGTTGTGTGAGCTTAGTCAAGTCATTCTTTCAACTGTTTTAGACTATCCATTTACACAGGGTGATCTGCTTTTTTTTTTTTTTTTTTTCCCTGTAAGAAGTAGAAAAGAAAGGAAAAAAAAAAAGGAAAAAAGACCCATTTAAGAGCATTTCTTTTAAAATGACATTACCTGCCTTCTGTTAACCTTCCAGTATGCTATTTAACCAACTCAAAGAGGTATCAAGAGTGACACAATGTCTGAATGAATAACATTTAGTAATGTGTTTCCGTTCACTACACTGACGTCTGCTTTGCTGTATTTAATAATAAATTAAAATGTTGGCATTTCTTATTAGAATATATGAATGCATTAACACGACTGCATTTTCCCCACAGAGAAAATCAGCTAGAATATTTACATTTACCATTTTCTTCTTCTATGCAGGAAACTTTCATTTTAACTTCCTGACTAAAATGCCTTTGAAAATTTGTGTTACTTATTCCTACAGTTACTACAGAGTGCACTGTATTAACATGCACATAACCAGCAAGTTAAGAGACATGATCTGTCCTTTCTGCTCATCACTCTTGAGGCCACATCTGGAGTACTGTGTCCAGTTTTAGACTCCTTAGTAAAACAGAGATATTGAACAACTGGAGTGTTCACCTACATCTGTGGGCTGCGTAAGGCCAAGGCACAGACTGGAGGTCATGCTATGACCATTTACACACTTTGTGGCATGATTCTGGCCTGAGCCAGATACCAGTTTCATATGCCACACCAAGGTGGGGATAGTAAGAGAAATAATGCCCAATTAGCACTGTGGATGAAGGTTTGAAGTTCTGGAAAAGAAGCTAGAGAGCTTAGTTGCAGGAATGCAACCTGAGTCACACTATTTGCCCTCCACATAACGAGTCTTGCCCCATTTCATTCACTAGTACAGATGTTACCATCGAACCAATAAAGGCCAAGTTATGAACTGCACTTCTCAGCTTTACTGTCATGCGTGTACTAACTAAAATAACCCCTTAATGAACTGCAGCGGGATTTTTATCACAGCACTAGACAAATGAATGTTCTTTTTTTTTCTAACAAAGTAAAAATTAAGAAAATTTCATAGGAATATGGAATACACCTTGGAGCTTTAATGAAGAAAGCATGAAAAATCATCTGATACATCTGAATGCAGCTTCTGCAGTTCAGGGCAAGGCTCAATGAATACAGTGTAGGGTCTTAGCTAGTCTGACACTTGTTTTTTGCAGTTTCAATAATTCTGACATGAGCACCACATTTCTTTATCATTAGGGACTTGGCAAACCTCACACAAGTTTAAAATCATAAATACAGATGATCTCAATCAGAAATTCTTATTTCACTCTAATTGCTGAATCTTCTTTAAAGCTGTAATATAGATTACTGACCAATAAAACTACTGAACAGTTTTTATTCTTCTATCACACTAATTAATTTCTAGTAAACAGACAACAGCAGAGCTGTTCTTCACCTCCTATCCTACATCTCGTTGCCTGTGATCCAGCAGCCCAGCTTATCTGTACCAGTCACAGGCAGATGCTGACAGTAACAGATGCCAATAAACAATGGAACCAGCAAAGCCAAGGGAGGGCAGGAGGAGGAAGAGAGAAAGCGATGATTGGGTTTTGTAAAGCCACTCATGCATTTGAATAATTAAGGCTAATTCACCAGAAGTCAGACATGATGCTATGCCCTGTGCAACCATGACATATGAGGTCCAAATGTAAGCTACTTTCTGGGGTTTTAAGTAAAAATAAAGCTATTGAAACAAGACTCAGAGCAGAATTGGGTTCTCAGTAATTTCAGATTGCATGCATCATTTTTCAAGCCACCAGTGGTGCTTTGTATTTGTAATGTAATGTTTTTGTAGCTTGCAATGCTCCAAGGATATAAACAAGACTAGGTTTATAAAGGCAGCTTTGATTGATAGAGATGGAAAAAAAAATTATAAGCTCTGAAGCTCATAAGCCCTTTTTCAGTTCTAAATCTCCAAGCTAAACCAAGAGCATGAATCATTACTCTGATTTTAATTTAATTGAATTAGTCCTTTTCAAGGAAAAGGGCAGTTGGTACCAAGGGAGCAGAAGAGAATGTTAGCAGAAAGAGAGGTGATAATATTTTAGGCACTGTGGGACAAGAAATCAGTAATTACTGCCTACAGAACAGTGAGCTCTTCATAGAGGATATGGTGTGGAGGAAACACTGCCAAACAGTTTTGCTATTGACTGGCTGACTTTTAGCACCCACTAAAGTTGTGAATCTTAGTTCCCAGGCTAATTTCCAGAGGTATTTTTCATCCCTCACTTAAGGATCAAGAGGGAGAGATTAAACTGGCTTTTGTGAAATATATTTTCTTACTTTTCACTGGAGATTTCTGTTTTGTTTTGTTTTGTTTTTTCTTTTTAATGGTTACTTGCATGAATTAATTCTGCTGCTTAATTCTTGTTTCATTTCATTCCTACAATCTTCATTTGGCACTCTGGATAAAGTGTATCATAACATCCTGGAACATAGGATCCGTACATCCAAGGCTGGAAAGAGAGGTGATGGGAAGCTCTATTGCAGGGTATGATCTTCTGCCAAGACAGAGTATTGGCTTACGGTAAGGTAGAATGCCAGTGTAGGTACTGTCAGTAAAGTGTGGGAGGAGAGCAATTTTGAGCTACAGTAAGTCTGTAAATAGTATTATCTAATGATCCCAGATTCAGCTCTCTTATTGGAGTAAGGAGGAGGTAATTTTTTTTTTTTATACATACCATACTCATCAGCTTCCAATGAGCTGGAAAAACTAGGGTCACTGTAGCAATGTTAATCTATTCCCCCAGTAACATAGAAGCTGTCCTGACAGGCACCAGACCCAAGCAAGCATGCATTTGTCTTTTCAGCCTTTAAAGAAGTTGAACGTAATACTCTCACAAGCTTTTCTGATATGAAAAGTACTTTAGTCACCGGAAAGGTGATAGAAAAATGCTTAACAAGTTCATTTAAAGGATAATATTTAAAAGTACACTCTCCATACAAAATAAGCAGGTTGATTTAAAATGCTAACAAGCTTCAGTCTGAGAATTGCCGTATCTTTCACTTCAGCCTTTACCAACTGACATTTAATGGTTGCACTTGAAGATCTTGAATGTCTTTTCCAACTTAAACAGTTCTATGATTTGTCTGTGGTATATGAGTCACTTATGCTGCAGAAAGATCACCAACATCCCTCTTTATATGTTCTTTTACTCCTTTTTATTAAACAAAAATACCTACAGGCAAGAAATTCTGACTATTCACATTATGTCCTATAGGTCTTTTTAAGGAGGTCCAGCATGACAGAGACACTGCATGTTCTCATTGCTATAACGGATTTTCCTTTTGAAATCAGTATCTGTTTTGCCACATGTTGGAGAGGGCAGAGAAGGGGCAGGGGCCCAGCAACAAATGTCATATAAGCTCTGGTCACATCTATTCATATCAAACTGCTTATATGACCTCGATCAACCTTTATGCACTCTGCATGCAAGAGAACATGTAACAAGCTGAGCGGGTAGTCCATGCCCCATAAATGTGTTAAATAAGCACACCAGAACTTTTCTGGCACAGTAAATCACCAAGTGCTCTGCACCACTAGGCATATTTCCCAAGCTAACACGTAGCTAGATCCATCTTTTTAAAAGACAAGCTGTTTCTCTGGATGCCCACAACAACCCAGCTCCCCCCTGGAGGAGGTGGGGTAGGAGTGTGCTGCCTTTCCCCACAGCCACCCAGCAGAGAGACCTGCCATGTCCCCTCCTGAGGCCAGGGTGAGGAGGTAGCAGCACCCAGCTTCTCAGAAGCAGGATCAGCAGGAGCTAGGCCCCTGCCTCCACAGTCACGACCCTATCACCCCTGCCTGTGTGCCGGTGGGGTGCTGGCTTCAGAGAGGAGCTTGACACCCTGCATCTCATCCCTGTGCCTGTGGGGAGCCTGGCATTGAGCAGAAACCACCATGGCAGCGTAATTCCTATAAAGTTTTTTAAACACTAAAAGCTCTGAATAGGCGTCTTCTCATCTAAATTAATGTTGTTAAACTAATTGTAAATTCTTTTGTAACTGAAGTCTACTATTGCATGCCAATATTCTATTTCAAATTAGCCAAGATGTTAGGGACTGGATTAGAAATCTCCAGTGCTGCAGCTCATCTCTGCTGTATGCAATACAGCAGCTATAGGTGTAACAGATATAAGGCCCCCACTCAGGGCAGCACCAGTAGATTTTAAAAAAACTAAATGGAGGAAAACCTTATTAATGCAATGAGAATCATGTGTGTGAACCAGCATCACACAGCGGGGCTCCAGGCACTAAAAATCATTCCAGGGCAGCACAGGAGTGAACAAACCACATTTTGGACCAGCTGAGTATCGATTGCTTTGGAGATGATTAACGCCTGTGTGTATCTGTAGGGAATGTGGCTTGGTTTTCTTTCACAAGAGAATAATAGCTTCTAACAGCATGCATCACTGTGTTAGCTGTTTAAAACCTCTGAGGAAAGGAAAATCACATTTTAGTGAGGTAAAAGTAAACCTATTTCTCTGGTTTTCCTTCTTTTTTTCCATTTAAAATATTTACAAAAGGATTTTTTTAAAGTTTTTCGTAACTGTGGTTACGTAGAATTCTGCTTCTATGTCAGTGATAAATCGAGAAACTATTTATTTCAGCCATTTGATAGTCAAACTGCAACACTACAACAGTACAACTCTTTTCCTTAACACTTCAGTACAGATTCAAATTGTAAAAAATATACGCTGAACACAGTCTGAAAATTGATTATGGTCAGTAGTCTACTCAAAAGGTTTAAATCTTCGTATCTGTAAACAGTTGAATGTAAAGGAGTTTTGATCAGGCAAATGAAAATACTAAATTGATTTTCAAGTATTTATGGTAAAAAAAAAACTCTTCTGTTTGTCTCTCAAACATTGATGCTGACTGTTTAAAGGTAACATGAAGCCTTACTTTTTGCTGAAACGAGAGGAAGAATATTCAATATATAATTAGTGGACCATGTAGTCTCTGCCCATGATAAACTAAGAGGAAAAAAAAAATTATCCTCATTTTCTTTGCAAAAAAAATCTCCAATGCAATTTCTTTTGTTCACCCAATCATTTCTAAATTACATTTATTACATGCACAGAAGAGTAGAGAAGAAAAACATGCACATGTTAGACTCCAATATGCAAGACGTTGAGCGGAAATGCCGCCTGACTTTCACTGAACCTTGGATCAGGAGAACAAAAAGGTCACACTTAAGTTTTGCCACCTGCTTTTTCATTTAAAAAAAAAAAAAAAAAAGCCATACACATCAATGCCACAGATGCTGGGATATGTAATATTTACATAGAAAAAATTTCCATGGCACTTGGAGAGGAAAGGAAAAGTTTTCATTGCCCTATCTAAGAATTACTGCAAAATATAATTTATCAGACAAATGAAAAGTGGAAGGAAGCAATAAATATTCATTATTGTTCTCTGGATTTGTAGAAATCAGTAACAAAACTCCCACTGATTCAAGCACTCATAATTTCACTAGGAAGGAAGGGAATGTGGAGTCGGAGGAGGAGCGTTCTCCTTTTGAATTTTCGCTAGATAATTAGTTAAGCTTCAGTAATTTTCAATACAGGTTATAATTGCTTGAAAGTGCTATACTCACGTGATCAGTGTCTTTTGCAGACATCGTTGCACCACAGGGAATAGCCAACATAATTATGTGGCACGGTATGGCTTGAATTAATAGTTCTGAGAGTTCAGGTTAACACAGATTAGATTTCAAAGTTGTCTAGATCAGGTGCCTAGAAATGCCTCTTTTTATCTTAGTGTTTTATAAAATAAAATAATAACCCACAAAACAAGTTTTCTTCATACAGGGCTGCAGACTTTCCAGCACTGCTTGGAGTTAAGCTCGCTCTGATTAACACTGCTCTGAGACATTTCATTACAGTGGCCAGAGGAGTTCTCACATGAGTATCCTTTACCCCACAGCAGTTCTCTCCACTTGACTGCACCCGCCAAAGTAGCTGAAACAATACTTTTTTTAGCATAGCCAAGAGAAGTGAAGCTGGCAGCTAGAACTGATACCATATGATAGTTCCTATCCTGTGAGCCTCCTTCCAGGTCTTTAGTGTTTGCTGCTGAGTTAGAGAGCTCCCACACAGGACACCTGCCTCTGGATGAATTTGTGAGTGGGAACTTTTAATCAAAACAGTTCAGGTTTCTTTTTCAAACTGAAATTACAGAAAATCACAATCTTCTCAAGAGATCTTGTTTAGAATATCTAACAGCACTTTCTTTGGGACATGGACTTGAAATATGGTTTTAGAGAATTGTCTGCCCCCGGGCATAGGCTTTTGTTATTGTATAGAAGTGAGGACACTGTCGCTTGTGTTCTTACAACTCACTTTATTGATGAGCTGAGAAAATCTGTATTTGAGCATGGAGGGAGAAGCAAATGTCCTGGGTTTGGCTAGGATAGGTTTAATTTTCACCAGTAGCTGTGAGGGAGTCACATCCAGGATAGACAACCGAACCAAGCAATGGGTTATTCGATACTGTACTGACATTGTGGCCCATATATAAGGGAAGGGGGGAGAGCTGAGCAAAGCCCGGACCCTGGGGGGTGGTTGGTGCTGGTGTGTCACTGTGCGGTCAGGTATGTTCGATATCATTCAGTTTGTTTATTATTTGATTACTACTACTCTTGCTGTTGTTTTTTTTCTTCTCCTTTTGTGTTGTTCTATTAAATTCTCCTTATCTCGACCCATGGGGTTCTGTCTTTTATTCCTTGTTTCCCTCCCCATCCCACCAGGGCAGGGGTGTGAGTGAGCAGCCACGTGGTGCTCAGCTCCCGGCTGGGTCTCAACCACTACAGAGAAACAGGGAGAATTACAGGAACAGAGTGATAACAAGGGGCTGAGGGTGGCAGAGGTGGCCAAACAGCCAAAGAAGAAAAGGGCGTATATGCCCAGAATGCAAAGAAGTAAGCAGGAGAGAAGTAGAAGGTGAAAGCATCTGTAACTACTAGAAAACTCCAAATTATAGGACTTAGAGCTGATCCTATCAGTGGGACAACTGTTGTGCACATTAACCATGTTTTAAAAGCTGTTCAGCATGAGGTATCAACATATGGACAATATCATTTACTCTATAAACTCTAGAGGTGGAGGTCTGTGCAGCAAATGTTGGTAGTATTGAAGTTTCATCTATGGTGGTGACCCAATTGGAATGTCAGTAGCACTCCAGAGGATAAATGAATGAAAGCCAGAAATCCATACATTCCCTCTGCATGTGTTGAGTTCCTATTTGAAAGGACAGGAACACAGATAGCAAAGAGGGAAATTCTTCAGGTTGTGAAATGAGGGATTAAATTTTGACCATGCAGCCTTGTTTTGGCACAACAGGCTCCTGAGCTGTTATTGCTGACACAGAGAAAGGCAACACCAAGCCCAGCATCTGGATCAAGTCCTCTCTTCTCAGATTTTTCCACTTTACTTTTCCCACACTAACACTGCTGAAACAATTTCTCAGTCATCTTTCCCTAAGATGAAGGTTTCTAGCAAGCGTAGGTTACCACAGAAATCAGGGAACTTTCTGTAGTGTTGATGTGTTTTGTTTTGTTTTCCTATTGTGTATTTAAGGTTATTAGTACAAATTTTGGGCATCACTCAAATCCTCAAAGCCATTTCCTACCACATTTTCTTCATTGACTACTGACCTTTGAGGTCTATATTTTTATTGATAAAATATTCATTAAATTCAATAAATATTCTGCTGCTGGATATGAACCATATGCTTCCCCTTCCCTCCAAACAAAACAGTTACTTGAGTTTAAGATGTGACATTATTCAGTGCAGGATAATTTCATGAGTCTTTTGCAACATGAAAATGCTACCTATAACTGTCTTTCTTACAGAATCATAAAAATAATTATCCTAATAGGGCTATTTCTAGCAGTAAATTAAATTGCAGTGAAAAGATAGAATACATGCATGACTAGAGAGATCTTAATTAACTTTAAGATGATTAAACCCCTTTCAGATGATTAACCCAGTTTTTGGATTTATATGTAGAGTGTATCAGAATATGCCAGAAAGTAACAAAAAATATTATGAATATTCATTGCTAAACGGTCCACTACAAACCACTACACAGCCCAGGAGACATCTCACACTGCCAATCTTCTGCAGGGACTCCAATTACCAAGCTTGCTGAAAATACTCCTTTTAGACAATACTAACAGCCTTTTATAGGCAAAAATCCATATTGTTATTATTTGTACCAGTTTTGAGTTGCTTATACTGAAGCTGTTCTTATCTTAATAGTGTACCTTTTGCTAAAGTTATTAAATCTAATTCTGTTCTGATGTCATCCCCCACCTCACTGGCACAGTATAATTAGTGAGTTATTTTTATATACAGATATTGTATCACGTGGTACGCTGTGGATCCCTGTAGTTTGAACTAGCAGGAAATACTTCCTTAAACATTTTGAAATTAAAGTGATTTCAATCAAAAAAAACCCAACCCTGGTGTAATAAATCTTATTCTTGGAGGGAAGTTGATAGATGGGACACATTTGTGTCACCAATAGTATTTCAATATCTTGACAGCAATTTGTTTTAAAGTATTTTCTCTGAAGTTAACTAAGAGTTCTAAGAGTTCCCCAAGATATAAATCTTCTCTCTAAGATAGTGAACACATGAAAATATTCAGTTCCATTCAGGATACACAACGCAAGCTAATGAAATTCCGCCCAATAATAGAGTCACTAATGTTAGACAGCCTCCTTTCCTGCAGCCTCTGTGTCTACTCAAAGCACAGTACTGTCATCCCTGACTTTGGCACATAAAGTGAATAGAGAAAATATGAGAATAAGACTGGTCAAGTCAGGTTTCTGTTTCTGTTGCCTCTAACTGCAACAATTCCTTTTAACAATTTCCACCCACCTTTTATTACATCCCCCCATTTTTTTATTAACTGCAGTGCTAACAGAAACAAGCCCTAAAACCATTTCAGTTCCCATTCAGTTCTCCACCTAAAGAATGGTATGTTTCCAGATCTTATAAACTGAAAACATCACCCCAGAACTAAACTAGCTTCAGGTGAGTGCAAATATACCAGTGAAAACCAATGAGACACAAACTCTCTGCTGCACAAAAAAGTTACTGTGAGAGGCAGACAAAGCAGAACTCAACTGCAGGTCTTGCAGTCCTACCGAAGCAAGTTACCCTGACAATAGCAACAAACAGGCAGAGCTGTTCGGTAACATTAGTTAATAGGAAAACTGTAATATATTTCTTTTTACAAGTTAACACCAGATAGCTAAGAAGTTAGATGTACAAGGATTTTCTTTGATCAGAAACATCTACTGATGCCCATCTTATTTTAATCTCCCTAATCTCTCTAAAAAAAAAACCCTGCCTCACAACACTCATTGCTACCCGAGGAGTATTTCAGCAGCTATTGAGTAGCAGCATACTACCAAACTGTAGTTTGGCAACTGCAGAGACATGGTTATCAAAATGTTAATCAGCAATGGTTAGGTGGCTATGCTGTGCTTTGCCTCTGAGAAGTATTCCTTCCCAGCAGATTGCCAGGTAGTGTGAGAAACTCATTCATCACTTCCATCAAACCCTCTTCTGATGATTAGAGGACAGTTCCAGCATTGCCAACATGAGCATTAAATTGTCTTAGCTTTATGTGAACCAGGTTTCTTTGTTTATTTTAATATTATTTTCACTGCTAGCTTCCTCTGAGGATCTATGTGAATAAGAAAACTGATCAGAAACCCATATGCCAGGATTTAACAACTAAATGGAGTGAGAAAATCTTCAATGAGCCTAAAGTGATTTCAGCCAGGCAGGCTGTGAAATGTCAGTCTACTGACCAAAAAGCTGCAAAAGCTAATTTAGAACTAATTATATTTCCTAACTATTAAACTCTAGCTGAACATCAAACATTTAGCACCATTAATAGGAAAAAAAAAAAAAAAAAGAAAAAGGCAACACCAATATAGCCAATTATTTAAATATTTTAATTGTTTGGGAGAGTACAAGCACCAGACTTGCTGAGAAAGTGGGAGTGCATCACTGTACTAAATCAAACTGGCTGGCTTAGCTTCCAACATCAAATAACTGCTTGCATTTTGAGCATATTAGAATAAATACTCTTGTTCTCAGTGATCAGTTACAAGGCAGTTTTACAAGCAGTCTTTCAAAGTTACTTTGACATTATTAGAAAAAAGAGAGAACACAGTAGGGAATTTTAAATACATTTAAATGAACAATTAACTGATAGTTTTTTTCTGAAGCACAAATAATCCTCCCCTATATGGTTTATTATTATTTCTATTGCAGCAGTGTTTTGAGATTTAGTCATGGCACAGATTCCTTTTGTGCCATTTATGCTGTACTCAGAGCAAAAAGATAATCCTTGCCTTGAAGAACTTACAGATAAATGTGTGGCTATTCACAGAACAATACATTTTAGGTCACAATTACCTCATTTGTTCCAACTTTGATCATCTCTCTTTCTTAATGGAATCAAGTTCTTGACATCACAGTTGCTGGCAACAGAGTATGGGCTTATATGAGACCATATGCACAGTTAGGATTAGAAGGCTGCAAAATTATTGTTGAATTCCTTATTTAGAAAGCATATAATTTGTTTGGCTTTGCTATACTAAGCAGTAACTGTCAAGTGAGGTGTTCTCAGAAAAATATTTAATCAGACAAAGCTAATTCACCTTTGCTGTCCATGAGCATCTGTGCATTAAGCCATCTGCTTTTATGAGGGAACAGGAGGCAAAAAAAAGCAGGTCAGCTGTCAGAAAGAAGTTAAATAAAACTTAGTTTGATTAAGTAAGATGTGAAAACACAAGCTAATTGAGACATAAGTAAATTAAATTTATTGCCTACTGTCACTCCTGAGACATTATGGCTTATCATTTATGAGCACTATAGCTGTTCAAGAGTGCCCTTAATCCATGCCAGCAATAGCTGCAAATTGTAATTTTCCTTATTGCCTTGTGGGCTTTCTAAAATTTGTCCTCTACAAAGCAGCAGAATTTCAACAACATTATGTTTAATCACATTTCTTAGCCCCAAACAAAGATAAATTTGCCTTTCCTTGTTTATCATTGCAGAAGATGCAAATTTGGCCTCTTAATTCCTGCTTTCTTTTGTTCTCTCTACCAGATTCTAGAAGCAAATACCGTTGTTTTCTTCAACAGAAACTGAAAGATAATTGTTTCCACCATAGTCAAGACGAGTTTTACAATCAGTTTCACAGAAGTCTGAATTTCCTTATGAAATTTAAATATGACAAGGTTTTGGTTATTCCTTTATTCCCTAAATCATGTTTCAACCAAGTGTAGTTAAAGAGCACATATTTCAAAAGCTGATGTCCTCCCTCGGGACATTTTTACTTCACCAAGAAAATTCTCCCAGTCAGTACAGAAAATATTACTCACCACTGCTTATCTTCCTCTGCTTTATTCTTCATCAAATCATACTCTCAGATGGAAGTATCTGTACAAGCACCCTCCTGAGAATCCTTCACCTCTTGTCCTTAAAGTTTGCTACACCTGCACTTAACTGCAGAGAATAATAAGGTCACAACAACTGAGGGTTTATGTGATATCAGTATTAAAAAAAAAAAAAAAAAAGGGGAAACCCCACAAAACAGGCTACACTGTTAGACTTCTAAGTCAGTTTCTGTAAGAAAAAAAATCTGCTCTTCTATTGGCTTTGCAAAAAGAATTAGCATGCAATGGAACGTCATCATCTTTGCCAAGCAAATAGCTGTAGATATGTATTAAACACTCCTAAGTCTCTTTGATCCCATTTACTCTCCACCTGTCTCTCAAGCTAAGCATGTCATCCAGGCAGAAGCACAAATACCACACTAAGTAATACAGAATACAAATCTGTGTATTTTACACACAGCTTCTTGGCCTGCTGTTCCCAGTGTTTGCATGAAAAGTAGAAAGATTGTCAAGAGATGGTAAAACATAGAGCCAAAGAGATCAGCATTCAGCTTAACAAATAAATGGCTTTTACTTGTTTTCTACAAGTTGTCCTCCTTTTAGAGGCTCAGCCATATGGACAAAACAGAGGTTGGCTAGTTCTGATAGAATTAATGATATGTACTTATGTATGTATCACTGTATATACAAAAATATACTGCTGCATGACAGGTGACTTTAAGAGCAGCAAAATACAATGTTTAGTACCCAGTGTGGCATTGATCTTCTTTTTGAATCAGCAGTGGGTTTTGAATCTCAGTCACCGATCATATATATTCACAAACATAGTGATGAATTTGCTGCTCATGCAATAAATATTCTATCTGTACAACAGAAGTCAGAATAACAACAATGGCACTGTCCATAAAATAGTTCTCTATTTTACAAAAAATTTACTATAGGTTAATCTGTCCCACCAACCCACACCATCTTTTTGACATATTTTCATATTGCAAAATACATCTGAAAACCTGAAATTTTTTAAGTTCTTGCTCAAACAAGTTTCACAAGACTTATAACCATTAAAAGTCCTGAAAAAACCCACTGCATGAAGCAGCAGAAGAGTGTGATTTTTTGCAGACAGAGTTGACCACACCACCAGCTCCTGATTTTCAGGCCTCCATTCCTGTGTCAACTGCACCTGGATAATGGGGCACTGGGCATTCTCCTCCTTCTCCCCACCAATATGTAGTGGTAGTTTTCCAGCATTGTATTATAATGAACCTAATTAATGGAGATCTCCATTATCAGTGCTTCTTCTTGCCTTTGTTATTGTCTGCTCACTAAACAATAGATGCTACTTTCAACAACACACCATTAAAAAAACAAACAAACAACATACCAAACACCACAGAAAACTGCTGCTCTTTATGACTGATTCCTTGCTTTATATTAATGTTCAGGAAACTGAGGGCACCAATAGGCCCTGCCAGGACTCCACAGATCAGGACCCCATTTCAGCCCCTGGGACCATTAGTCCATGCCCCAGTGACACCCCAGCAGGGCTGGTCTTCAGCTTCCCACAGCCCTGCCCAGCTCAGCCATGGGCCTCACCAAGCCAGGCCCACCAATGGTCCAATGTCCCAGCCTGGCTTTGGCTCAGCCCTTTCCCCTGCAGGTGTGCAATGCCCTGGGCCGAAGCGGTGGGACAGGCCCTGGCTGCCAGGCCCTACCCTGCCACCATGAGGTGTCCCTTCCAGTGCTGGCCCCCAGGGAGCTTCTGGCCCCGATGGTTCCCTGATGTACTGCTCCAGATTGTCAGGGAGGTGTTTGGCTCAGTCCAAGCTATGCAAAGGACAAAAGCTTTACACTATATAGAAAATGTTTTCTACAGTATAACTCAAAAGATATGATCCACACATCTTACAGTTCTAGGTTTTCTATGCTTTTAGTTCCAGAAGTGATTAATTTGCTGCTGTCTTCACTGATAAGGACATATGCCCAGTGCACACCAAGGGACAGGTGGGAAGGAGGAGTTGAAAAACAGCTTAAATGGTGCTCAGATACCCTTGTAAAAGCCGATGCAAAGGTAAAATATGTGTGTGCTGCCCTACTTCACTTTTCAGCCAGCTGGTAGGTCCTTCATACATTCATCTTTGCAAAACTGCATTGCGTGAGGAGAGGGTATTGCAGTCCTAGTAGAAGCTCTTTCCTACCACTGCTCCTAGAGGGTCCACACAGAGTACTGTTCATTCTTTCCCTCTTGCCCCTTTTCCTCCCCTTCTTTCTTGCTTCCTTCCTTCTGTCCATCGGCTTAGTCATCTCCAGGTCAGTCCCTGTCACTGCTCTCTGCAGACATGACTGCGCCCCACACCCAAAGCTCTGCCTGGCCCTGGGCCAGCTGCAGGTGCTGAGCAGCAGGACAGGGGCAGCTGGAGGTGCTGCCAAGGAGGAGGAGGAAGGCAAGCCCACCAACTCCCTGTTGCTTGTCCAGCCCCGTGGCTACTACGTCATCATTTTCCAGTGAGTCTTGGTGCCATGTCCCATGGAAGGGCTGGGCAATGCCTCTCCCCTGACCCACTGGGCTCTGTCCTGCCTCTGTGGCCATCTCCACAGGGCAAGGCTGTGCCAGAACCCACCTCTGCCTGTGAGCTGGGGAGCACTTAGGATGTTTCTCCTCTCCTTCTGCAGCTCCTGTGTGGTGAAGGAGCTCTGGGTTAACACGCTTCATAGGTGAGCCCTGGCTGGCAGTGCCGCCTGTGGAGGCCATGCTCACTTTACAGAAATAGGCTCCAGGTGTAGCTGTACAGTGTGGAAACACTGCTTCTGAGATGGGGAAAGGTGTCCCTATGGCTATAGGCAGCTCTTGGGCAGAGCTGGTGGAGCAGCTTTGCCCAGGTTTATCCAGCCAACACCAGCCCAGCCTCGTCCTCACCACTGCTGCTGCTCTCCACTTGACTGCTACATGGTAATTGGCTGCTTCAGGGCATCTTGGAAGTGCTACCCAGGTGTGCAGGAGAAGGAAAAGGTGGCTTAGGTCTCACACAGCTCTTTCTCTGTGCCTTCCTCAGTCACAGGCCACCACAAAGAGCAGAGGGAGACTGCGTGACCCAGCTGCCTTCCATCAAGCTCCTGCTGAAGGAGCTGAGCTGCTACAATGTCTTGAGTGTCCCTCCTGACTCCACTCTGCCCCCAAAAGCTGCTTCAGTGAAGCATCAGCTGCACCACTTCTCACCTTCTACTCTTTTCCCCTTGCCCAGGATGACACTACCTGCCAGCAGCCTGAAGAGGCTGGTTGAGCAAAGGTGAGAGTCACTTGGGATGCAGTCTCAGCCATCCTCACCTCTCACACACGGGCAGGGACCGATGCAGCTCTTCAGGGACCCTTTGAGCTGTGGGGCTGCTCAGTAAGCACCATGTATTTCTCACAGGCGGGTGCAGAGCAGCGACCATCTCCCATCCCTGCTGGTAGTGAAGGTGGCCTTGGCCACCTTGACCACCTGGCTGGTGCGTTTGGAGAAGACAAACTCTTTTCTCTTCTCCTCTTGCAGGTGGGCACTCCTGCCTCACTGGGGCTGTTTCTGCCCTTCCCACAGGGTACGTCTGTCCTCATCACCATGTAGCTGGAGAGAGCTGAGCCCCAGGGGCCCCTTATTTCCAAACAGTGCCTCTCCTGTGCGCTCAGTGGCAGGTAGAGAGCATCTGGGAGCACTTACTTGGTGGTTCTCCTCCATAGATCTTTTCTCTTGTTTTCCACGGCAGCAGGTGGGACCTGCAGGAGAAGGACGCTTCCCTGGCCCTTTGTCCGGAGATGGACCATGACCACCACAGAGCCACCACGTCAGCCATCCGTTCATCCTGCCTTAGTGGAAGCAGAGCCATCCACACTTGCTCCTGAACCTGAGGAAAGTTCACCTGCCCTAGTGCCTGTCTCCAGAAAAGCAACTGTCCTCCTCTTTCTCCTGCAGGATGTGCTGACTGTCCTGCACAAGAGGGCCACCCACTTCTGGCTGGATCTTCTAGCTGGTGGACAGTAAGCACACCTCCCAAGAGCTCAAGGAGGCCCTCCACAGTGGAGTGGAGGTCCATCTCAAAAGCCAGGCTCTGCACCTGCTGGCTGCCATCTTGAAGATGATCCATGCTGACCTGGAGCCCAGCAGCTCCCAGCTCTGTTGGTGCTGATGGGCACCTGTGAGAGCAGGACCTGAAACTCAGCTGCCTGAGTTTCATGAGCCAGCATTCCAGGGATGCTGCTTGTGCTCCTGGAGGCAGTGGTCAAAGCTTCACCTGGAGCCCTTGGCATTGCAGAACTTTCTATGTAAAAACCTATAAACATTTATTATAGCCTTGTTTGTTTTAAAAATAGTGCTCCTTGAGTTTTGGAGTCCTCAGTACAGGAAGCTGGGATGAGTTCAGTGAAGGGCCACCAGATTGATTGGAGCTGAAGCACTTGGCCTGTTAGAAGATGCTGAGGACCAGAGGTTCTTCAGCCTGGAGAAGTGCTGGCTTCAGGTACACCTAACAGCAATTCCCAATGCCTGTGGGGAGGTGAGCAAGGAGATGGACCCTCATTCTTCACAGCGGCGCATGGAAAGACAAGAAGAGACAACAGGCACAAACTAAAAAGACTGGATGTAAGAAAGAATTTTTTCCACAAGAGGACAGTCGGGGAGGAAAGCAGGCTGCCCAGGGAGTTTATGCCATCTCTATTCTTGGAGGTGCTCAAGACTTGACTGAACACTACACCAAGCAATGGGATTTGACCTCAATGAGAAGGTTGGATTGGAGACTTACTGAGGTCCCTTTCAGTTTGAATTATCCTGTATATTTATGATCTGTACCTCTCTTAGTCACCTTGGGCTCCTTTTATGATTAACAGCATTTCTAGAAGTTATTAATTTGACCTATTTATTAAGAGAATTCATTTTAACTGAGAGGAATGGTGCTATACAGCTGCCTGCTTCTTCACTATGAAGACAGTCCAGACAGCTAACTGATCGAATTATCACCATGTTAAGTGTCCAAAATTAGGTTAGGTGGATTCTCTCCTGGGTGTTTGTGCTCCCTGAAGGGCCCAGATAGATACCAGGGAGGTCAAGGAAGAAGTTATTTCTGTACAGAGTCTTAGTAGTTACAACACTTGACTAAAAGAAAGATACCTGAAATCTGCACTGTATTCCTCAAATTCTTCTCTTTTAAATCCAAAATCTCATTGATACAAACTAATAAAAGTATGGAGTATGGATTTCTCCATCTCTTTGTTCATTCTTTCCGGTTTTTTTTTTTTCCAGATTCTCTCTCTGGCCCCTTATGCCTTGCACATGGAGCTGTGCCCTCTGCCCTGTGCTCGCTCTTCCATGATGCCATGGCTTCTTCATGAATAAACCATAGGGCCAGCTCTCCCTGTTCCTCAGAGAATTGTCCAGCTGCTATTAAGCCTATTACTAGTTTGGCTCAACACCAGCAAAGTTACAAATAGCTTGGACCTATTCTTTTTATGATTAAGAACTTGGACCCATTCTTTTTATGATTAAGAAACAGAAAGATAAAGCTAGGAAGGAGTGTTTTTAAAACATGAGTGTAGGCATAACCCCCTACCCCATGTCTTTAACAATGGAGTAGATAAAATTACATCTCAGATACCCATCCAAATAATGCTGCTTTCCTTTTTGACTTTGTGAAAACACCTTCAAAAGTAAAATCATGCGATTTTTTGGTCTTTAGTCTTGAAAACACTTATATATGTACTTACATTTCAGACATCTCAATAGAACTGGCATTAAAAAGTACTGTTTCCATGTCAATTTTACACTTGGGAAAATGTATGAAGGGTAGACCTTGACAAGGAATTACCTGAAAGAATATTTGAGCTGTATTTTACATATTTTCCTCCTACCCACTTCACTCAATACCCATGCTCTATAGATCAGAAAACTATTTTCTATATTATATCTGTCACAGAAAGCAAACACTGTTCAAAATTATCTTTTTTATTATGACATTATAATGTCGACAACATTAATGCTTTCACTGTTTCAAGGCCTCTCTGCTGTACACAGGAGTCTTTTTGTACTAACATGCTTTAGTTATTTTCTTTGTAGGAACAAAGTTATTTTCTTCATAGGAACATCTTCTTTGTAGGAACCACATTTATCAGTCAGTAAAATTAATGAGCATTGTGTCTCCAGAATTTTTCTTTCAGATATTGACTCTTGACCATGTGTGGCCCAGGACAGATCTTGCTAACCTAGGTTTATTTTTTACCATGATAGTATTGTTATAATTACCCATTTAGGATTCAAAGACTTCTCTTCCTCCTTTACATTTTTCCTACAACTGTAGTAGATTAAATAACTGAATGTATTTCCAGTAGATGTTCACAGAAAAAAAAATGCTAGGATTTATAGCATATTCATATCTTCTCAGTCTTCTGTTGTCTTTATTCATTATTTTTACTGAACTTAGTCCAATGATGAATCTGAGCTACCTCTAGATACGGATTTCCGCAGCTTCTCTTTCCACTAAATTGAACCAGTCAGTACTTCTCATAGGTTGGAAGGGACCTCAAGGTTCATCTGGTCCAACCTATTTTGGCAAAAACATGGGCTAGATAAGATGGCCGAGCACCCTGTCCAGATGAATCTTAAAAGTGTCCAGTGCTGGGGGAAAGTGTCCAGTGTTTAGTGGATATATGCTGAACAATCACCTACTTGAATGGCGAAAATGAAAATAAATAGTATTAAAATGTGCTCTCGTACAAGACTTCTCTATTTTTCATTAAAAGCCCAACTGGTAAAACTTGATATGCATGTCCTTAGTTATTGAAGCAGACATTGCTCAAATGTGAAAACAATTACTCCCATTCAGTTGCTTTTCCCTCCCCTGAGAAATATGTGCTATGATAAAATAGAAAGTGACTGTTGATAAAGACACTATCACTTCAAGTCCTATGATTATTTGAGAGATGAGGGAAGTTTAGAAACATGGATTTCAGTCCTGATTTATAAGGAAAAGCTATCTAGACAGTAAGCTAGAGCACCTAGCCAGTTTTTTTTTTATGGCTATGAATAATAAAAAAACTATACTGGATTCTTGCTTGTGTCATTTTTCAGAAAAAAACCCCAGCATTTTGATAAAGACTATTGTTGTAACTTACAATTTCTATTATAGTGTTCCAATAATGTATTCTATTTGGGGTTTTTGATGCTGCACCCCCCAAAAAAAAATTAAGAAAATTAATATTGTTGGTAGAAAATGTGTAACCATTCTATGCATCTAGTTGTAATTCCTCTTCTTTGCTAGGTGTTATTCCTTTTGTAATTATGCTACTGATGTCACACAAACATTTTTAATGTTACCGAGTTTCAAATGGAGTTTGGAGTCTCAATGTGCAGCCCTTTGCACAGACTGAAAGTGAAGACTTCCAGGTGAAAAAATGAGAATCAAGATTTCAGTAGTTCTGATATACATGAAATACCCTCACTAGTTTGATTGATCATGCTACAGTCTATAAGGAAGTATAAACATTAAACACTCATATGCTTTGGGAAAAAATAATCTCTGGTTCAGTTCTTACTTCACTAGCATAATAAAAGGATGGATTTTACCTTTCATTTCTGAAGAACAGAGAAAAATACACAAAATATTTTCCAGCTGCTTTTTCTATCTGTGCTTGCACACCTGATGTATTGAGGCAATTCAAGGGGAGATGTAAGCACAATAGATGGCCACTTTAATAATTGTACCAGATGCTTAAAAGCTTCACCTCAAAGTTAAGATTTTTTTTTCCCTTTGTCTGAGGGATCCTAATGCTTGCTGCACTCTCAATAGGGAGCAATGTCATTTTACTCACTTACTGAGGAAACTGATGCCTTAATCTTAGCTATTCTTGCCATTTGGCTGCTGTCTTTTGCAGTATTCTAGAACCGGAAAACACCATTTCAAGATCATGTGTAGATAGCTCCCTCCTTAAATTGGTACCAGAAGAAGTAGACAAAATACTTATAGCAAATCAGGAGGAATAGGAGTTCCTTTTATGAATTTTTGTAGTCTGAATCCTAACGGAAGACAAGAAACTTTTAAATTAATTATTAAATTAAAATATTTAACTCAGTTTGAGGCAACTTTCAAAGTAACAAGTTACAGCAAAAACTCTCACAAAAAGTCTTGAAAACCAAAATACATAGAGAGCATCCTTATTCCTCAAAGTCTGAAGCCAAAGCAAGACATCTCCTAGCAATACCTATGGCTTTTCACAGAAACCCCCACACTGTCATGCATGTCAGTCACCCATGCAAGACACTGATTGACATTTTCACATCAGGATCTGGAGTTAAAGAAAGCAGCACCTCACCTGCATATACAAATCTGTATCAATCAAATCTATAGCAGAAATTACACATTTAGGACAACATCTCCATCAGGAACACCTTTGTTTTACTCCAAGATACAAAAGTTCACCAAAGAAATATTTCATGCCATTCTTTTACCCACACTGTAAAATCATTGGCTAATTTTAGTGTTACTTTGCATTTTCCTTTTACCCTTTAGATCACACTACTTTCTTATCAGCAAAGAGGTGAAGATAAAAGAAAGTAAAAGATGTTTGGCTAGTTATTTTAATGCCTAAACTGCAGAATGCTTAATTATTTTCAAAATCATTTTACTGTGATCAGGTGGCTCCAGTTTTCAAACCTAAAACATTCTCACGAAAATAAAAATTTTTCATATTTTGAGCTATTTGGGGTATCGCACTTTCTATGCTTTTTTGATCAAGAATGATATAAAATAAATCACATATGCTTTCTGTTGGAGTGATGACAGTTCTTGACGCACATACTTTCTATCAAACAATCTTTTAAATAGCTAGATCTCTCAAGCACACAGTTAGAGGTAATTCTTATTATTGCTGTTTCTGTCACATCTCTTCCTACCACAGCAGTATTTATTAATAGTTAACATGCCATTTTCCTGGATCTTGTAAGAAGCTCTCTTACAGGCATTACATATATTTCCTGCATTGACAGTGTTGCAGAAATGACCTTTTCATTGCTGTAGTCAATTTTTCATCTTTTACTGTAATAAAATTAAATTTTAATCGTAACTTCAAGCTTTAAAACAACCCTCGCAAGAACTTGTTCTCTGGAAGTCTCATTAATAAGCAGCAGGATACCACAATTCTGACAATTACAGGGTTTGAGGTTTTTTGCTTTAAAAAAAAGACATCTCTGCTTAAGTTATTTTAAAAATCCTTTGTTGCGGCTAGTAATGAGAATTATATTGATCCTTTTACTTGTCTTCTAGATGAAGGTGTCTTTGATCAGGTAAGTACCATGAATTCCCGTGTCAATATTTAAATATTCCCTTTCCTATCCTTGATCCCAAAGTACAAAGAGCTGCTATAGAGGAATAAAAGTGATGGCTTAGATTCAGATGATCATTAGATGTTGGTTCTGAAGAGCAGCTTCCTTTAAAAACGAATGCAGAGAAAATATGTAAAATATCTGTGACATGAGTAATAGGGAAACCAGTTGTACAAAGGAAAGATAATAATACTATAAATTATAAGTTCTGCAACAAATGGATTTTCTATCTCTCCATGGGCAAGGCAATACTTAGTAATATCCTGATATTGGAAAAACATTGAGACTCACCTCAATAGGAAGTAAAACTTCAGCATTTTATTTACACCAAAAGTATGCATCCAAAGTAAGATTGGAAGGCTCATGCCTTTGCTGACTGTTTTTCTCAAAAGGGAAAGGTATTTCTGTTTGCCTATAGATTGTATGGTGGGATTCACCTGACCTGCTTTCAGATGTCTAAAGGTTAACTACCTAAATCTAAGCTAGTCACATAGACTCATAGAACATCTAAAGTTGGGAGGGATCCATAAGGATCATTGAGTCCAACTCCGTGCTCCTTGCAGGACTACCTAAAACTAAATTATATGACTAAGAGTATCATCCAGATGCTCCTTGAACTCTGACAGGCTTGGTGCTCTGTCTACTTCCCTGTGGAGCCTGTTCCAGCAACCAGTTACGCTCTCAGTGACTCCTCAGGTGATAGTTAGTGGAGAAAAACAGGTACCAACAGAAGGTGAATCATCACATCTTCCATTTTTATTATTTGTTTTGCTCAACTTCCACACTTAATGTGGCTAATTGCAGCTAGCCATCCCTATCAACAGGGCAACAGGCACCTTCAGAAGATAAAAACTCAAGAAAGAAAGTAACCCTGTTTATTTCCACTAAAAGTACAGCAGCTACCTTCTGGGCAGCTAAAGTCAGGACAGATGACATTCATTCTTTATGTCAGTCTCTGATTTGTGAAGGTCATAGGAGGACATATTTTATCCAAAACTTGCATAGCCTTGGTTCTCTTTAAGAGCTATGTACATAGGACTGAGAACCCAGTTTCTTACATGATAACAGACAAACTGAAGGATCATACAGGACCAAAGGATCCTAAACATAGAGGCCAGCAAATATGTAGAAAAAGCAATTTTATGTAAAGAATGCAGATGTGTGGAAAAAGGTGAAAAAGTCTTACGTAGGGCACCTAGCGTTCCTTTTCTACTCTTTAAAGGGTTGTTTCTGAAAGAAGGCTTCAGTTTTCATTGTATATGTTCTGAGCAATAGTGAAAAACCGCAGGGATTATGGACATAATTTGAAACTACTGCTTGGAAAGTGCTATATCAGACTACACCAGACTAGCCAAAAAAATATCAGAGAAAGAGCTTTAGCATTCAAAAATATTCTTAAAAGTAGACTTTTCATTTTGATTATCTATTAAAGTAAGAAAGACTCACATCTCTGGTAAGACAAGTCAGTGCTTAAGAAGAAATGAAAGGATTTTTGAAAATCAGTCACATGAATATTTATATCCATAACAGACAGTACAGTCATTTTCTGATTACCATGTAGGTAGCACAGCAGTTCACATCTAATTTCTGAGTGAAAATGCACACTATGCGATTTTTCCAGTTTCTCTTTCTATATGGCTAATAGAACACCTGGCAAAAAATTGCTCATTGAAGTTAATTAGCCTTCAGTTATCACCAGTTACATTTCCAGCTGTTCTGTTTCATCCTGGACTTCTTAATTTATTCATCTGGCATCTTCAGATCTGTTTCCTCCATACACATATGTTCATAACAAGAAGGAGGAAGAAACCCTGTTTCTGGGGAATTAATCCCTCATCCGTGAGATTCCTGATTGCAACTTCATCAGTAATCGAGTGCTAGTAAGCCATTTACAGTAATTATATTTCTACATGGAATCAAGCCAACACTTTATATAGTTGTTTAGGGATATATATGTCACTAAAACTCATGAAAATGAATCTGTATCATTTAGAGAATTGAAGGTATACATTCTTACCATTGCCTTTACAATGAAGGTCAGATAAACTCTGATATACACTGAGGCTGTAAAATTAAGTTCTTAAATAAAAGAACAAGAGCTTGCTAGCTTGTACCGTAAACATATTAATAAAGTGAATACTACTCGTGGCCCTTTGTAGCTAAAGAAAAAATTAACTTGTTTTTCTTTAAATATGACATGTAGTGATGTACCAGATATTTTAAAAAAATCAGAAGAGAAAATTAAGTAGTCCTCTCAAGTCATGAGATATGCCCAAACAACTTTAATTTCTTCCAATACAGTAATTAATTCAACTTGCTTTGTGCATATAAATTTAACTTTTTCCTTATTGATCTTGAATATTGAAAATTTGAATAATATGTTCCCAGGCAATTAATTAGATAAGCCACTTGTTTTTTTCTGTCCCTTACTTGGATGGCAATTTAATCATTCCTTTAAGTGCAAATTCAGAATTAGGGTTTGTGAAACACTATTTGCTTGCATGATTAAAATTAATTTGCTGTGACTGTTTGTGCAAACAAAATTCTATGGCTCGAATGTCACCCAAAAATGTACATAAAAGCAGTATGATGAGAGGAATCATATGCAAATCATACAAACACTACTGCATTTGTTAGTAGTTGCATCCACTCTCCCAAGATAAATCCCCACATAGTTCTTCCTTCAAAGTCCATGCACAGCACAGTTGCCAGTAGCTCTGGCGCTACTTTTAGCTGAAAGAAGGGGGAGGTCAGCCCTTTCTACCACTGGATTCCCATAGCTGCCTCCGGGACAAACTGGCAAGATACAGACTGCATGGGTAGGAAATTGTCTCACAGGTAGCACTCAGAGGGTGGTGATCAAAGGTTCTTACTCATCCTAGCAGCCTGTGACATGTGGGATTGATCCCCAAGAGATAGATACTGGGCCACACACTGTTCAACATTTTATTAAATAACATGGACAATGGGATTGAAAGCATTCTCATCAAGTTTGCTGATGACACTGAACTGGCTGGTGAGATTGATACATCAGAAGGACAAGCCATCTTATGGACAGACCTGGACAGGCTGGAAGAGTGGACTAGCAAGAACTGTATGGAGTTTAACAAAGACAAGGGCAAGGTCATGCATCTGGGATGACATAACCAAAGAGCCCAGTGCAGGCTAGAATCTGTGTGTCTGGGGAGCAGCCTTGCTGAAATGGAGCTGGAGATCCTGGTGGACAGCAAGCTGAGTGTGAGTCAGCAGCACACCACTGCAGCAACGAAGTCAAATCGGATCCTGGGCTGCATCTGCAAGTGCATTACTAGGAGATAAGAGACATGATCATCCCACTCTACCCAGTGCTTGTCAGACTGCACCTGAAGTACTGTGTCCAGTTCTGGTCCCCACAATTCAAGAAAGACACAGATAGACTGGAGGCCAAAGGAGGGCCACAAATATGATCAAGGGGCTGGAGAACCTGCCCTATGAGGAAAGAGTGAAGGAGTCAGGTCTTTTCTCCCTGAAGAGAAAGCTCAGGAGTAACCTCATCATAGTATTCCAGTACTTAAAGAACTGCTACAAAGAGGATGGAGGCTCTCTTTTCACAAGGAGCCACATGGAGAGGACAGGGAGTGACAGGTACAAGTTGCATTGGAAGAGGTTTCATCTTAATATAAGACAGACATTTTTTACAGCAAGAACAATCAATCACTAGGATGACATCCTCATGTGTGTGGTAGAGTCCCCAGTCTTTTCTGAGTCAAATCTCTGTTTGACCCTAAACTCTGCCAAAGTTGGATTTTATTCTGAGTAATAATTATGGATTTAGGATAAGATTAATATAGGATTAATATATGTCTATATTAGGGGTATAACTGGGGTAGTCAGCATAGACTCCTCTTCCCACTACATGTTTCCTACACATAACGGACAGATCTGAAGTGCCACCTGAAAGTGTAGTCTTTCCATTGACTACAGAGGAAGTGAAGGACAGCCTGGGCTCTTAACTCACTTGCTTATCCAATACATCTAGCTTAAATAGGAATATAAAGACCTCGGTCAACAATGAGCAACTGCCAGTTAAGATTAGTTGTATCCATGATTTCCATTTCCTGGTTGTGATAATAGAAATACTAGTTTTCAAGAGAGCCTGTTATATGAAACTGTGGGTTTTAGTCACCTAGAACATTTCTTGCAAATTCCCACTCTGCAGTCTTAGCTGTGTTTTGTTGAGTTGATAGAAATGAATTACTAAATATTTTTGTAACTGTTTAGAACTTCTTTTCTGCTGCAGAACTAAAGTATATATCTATAGCCACACAAGATTGTCAAATGTGTGTTTTCCAATTCTAAATATGCAATACTTGACTAACCTGTAAGTAGTAATTACATTTCTAATACAATGTGCCTAGCTAAGCCTCTCTTCCCCCTTCTTAGCTGACTGTGTACAAACCTTGACAAGCAGTTCAGTTTTTCAGCATTGGTAGTGTAATAATTATCAGAAGTAGCTTTCTGGGTTCTGCACATAAGACCAGTCATATCAGGTGGCACCCTGGTGTCTCTCCTGCCACCACCAACCATTACAAACAGCCCATCTGCATTTTGGGAGCTTGGCATCCTCCTAGCTTTTGTGTTCCCCTGTGATTCCTGCCATCTTTTCTCAGGGTATCATTTCTCTGCAGAGGGCAGGGAAGCTGCAACAAGCCTACCTGGACGAGTCTCCAAAAAGTTGCAGATCAGGACAGGTAGCTGCTCCACAAATGCAGAGGAAGGGAAAAGAACTAACAGACCACAACCCCCTTTTCCAAAAGAAACTGAAAGAAGTGGTGAAGGTGAAAAGTCAGGATATAGATCAGAGGATATGCTAATTTTCTCCCCTTGTTGCCTTCTGTTGGTTGAGAATTTCTCCTTGTCCACTTCAAAGGGTTCAGAAAAGAAATGAAAGACTTTGTAATTTTTCTGCCTATGGGAGGAAGGCGGCAAGAGAGAATTTTTTCTCCATTTGCCTTCATACCTCATGAGAGTTGGAGTCTCACAGGTGTCTCTGCAGCTAAGTAGAATGATGGAGAAGGATACTGTTACATTCCCAAAGGAAAGAAGACATCTGTCAATGCCATAATACAGAACATATAACTTTGCGTAAATGTAGAGAGTGTTTACATTAAGGCAGAGTTTTGCAAGAGACAAAAAATAGCCAGGACAAGGAAGGGCAGTGCATGTAGTTCATGTTAGTTGAGTGCAACCTCAAGGTTGATCCTAAATATTAGTGGACATTAGAATCACAGGAAATGAGCAAGAGCAAAGTCTTCTAGTTCCACCCATGAACCGTGCACATCAAAGACAGACACTCTTAATTCCACAAAGGATAACTAAATAATTTAGTCAATGATTTTTAGATGTTTCTGGCATGAATATTGATTCCATGCAGCCCTTTGGACTGCTTCATACTAAACAAACTGTATTGCCCTAATATTGACGCATTAAGATGTGAAGTAAAAGGAATGTGTAGTCATGGGGAATTTAGTTTCTCCAGAATGAAGAACCAAAAATAATTACCAGTATTAAGTGATACACATGGACAGAAAGTCAAATAATTGCTCCTGTTAGTGAAGGAGAGCAGTCTGTTAGTGACATGTATTCATTCATTGTAATCAAACCAACGTTAATATATTCCAAAGTAAAAGGATTAGAGACATCTCATCTGAGAGCTCTGTCAGCCAGTCATGTGAATCCTACTTAAACCTAGCTTACAAAAATTAAAATTCATAACAAAAAACTGTGTGAACACTTGCTTGTTTAATTAAAATTACATATATGATTCTGTGCTCCAAGGTACCAGTGTGAGTGGTATACATGAACATTACAAAACTGAAAAAAAAGAAAAACTAGATTCTTAAGCTAACAGCAACTGACCTAGTTGTTGTAGGGCAGATCCTGATCTCACTGGCTGAATATCTCTTCTGACACCTGTGCAGATACAGAGATCAGTGAAAATGTTAGTTAATGTTTATTTTTAAAAAGAATGTTGAAGATCAAAAGAAGAGCATATTGCATTAAAAGTATATCACATTTCTGAATATATACTACCCTAAAAATGCCAGTCTTACTGTACATGGAAAAACAAGTCACTGAGGAAGTGTCCAGCAGATTCTGTGAAATTCCCATTACTTTTACTCCACTTCTTGAAATATGTGTTTGTACATAAGTATCACTTGGACCTTAACCATTTTATTGGAAAAAACAAACAAACAAACCCAAACATCAAACAGCTAAATATTATATTAAAATATTACATTATTTCTAATATTATATATAATTTTTGTCACTGTATTTTAAATGGACATATGTTTAACTTACAGCTAATATATAAAGCAAGTTAAACAATCAAATTCAGAACTAAATACCTAGAAGACAATAAAATTACTATTACATCATATTTTAACTTCCTTCTTTAATAGGTAGCTGGCTTAAGCGGATAAGAAGAAAGCTAGAGCTCTAATATGACTGGCCTGTAGTTAAGTTTCAGTTACCAGACTGTGTTCCCAGGGACCCACAATGTTTAACTACAAGACTTGTACACCATACTAAGCACATAGCTTCAGGAAAGCAATTTAAACCACATGCTAGCAGTGGGTGCTGAACCCTGAAGGCCCCTAAACCTAGAGTTAGATTACAAAGTTCCCTGTATTCTTAGACACAGACTTTCAGACAAGATCTGAAGTTTCCTTGCTTAAATAGCAGATTCCAAACATCCTCTGTGATTTAAAGGCAAACAGGGAGCCTCTCCATCACCTAAGAAGCTCTAAGAGCTACATCTGCTCTACCCCCTTTGGTTGAGCATAGTCCTGCCACCTGCCCAATGGTTAAAACAATTCACTGGGGAATAAGTTCCAGGTGCTCCCACACCTGAGGTGACTGAAGTCATAGCTCCTCATTCCCAGCAGTAGTTGGCCCAGTCAAAGCAAAGCTGTGGAGCCAGAGCACCATCAGACTGAGAGCTATGTGGCCAAAACACTGGAGCTCGGCCATTCCCTGTCTAAAGAGACTGCAGCATGCTCACACTTTCTAATATGTGCTGTACACTCAGGTACTTATAAAAAATCTGCACTGCACAGACTAATCTACATTTCTCTATTGTCCTGTGATATTTCTATATCATATTTCCAATTTGTAGTCTGCGTCAAAGATGTTTTGCAATCCCAAGACAAGTTAGTAAATTGTAATAAGGACATACCTGTGAAGAGGCCTAGTGATGCAGTGTGTGGGTTCCTATAGCACCCATCACTGTGAAACCAGGGAAAAGGCAACAGGCACCTCTAGAGCAAGAGTGGAGCTAAGAGACCTGGAGTATGTGCTTACCTTTGCAAAAGACTTTAGGCTTATCACCTAATCTCCCTGTGCCTCTGTCACTCAGCTATAAAACTGAACAACTGCTTCAGTACCTCTCATGACTGTGTTGTGAAGAAAAACCCACTTAGAGTTTACAAAGCTTCACATGTTATGGGAATGAGCACACCAGAAAAGCCTATGAATTAATGAGTAAGGTTCTGTTTATGAAGTTATGTGCTCCTGCTTATAGTACCTGTCAAATGTAGTTAGCATCATTAAGGTGCTCTCTGTTGTAATATGACACAGAAATGAGACCTAATGAAATTCATAGAAAAGAAATAATGTTCCTCTTCACATCAGCTGCTGAACAAGAAACTCAGGTAAAGTGAACTAGTAGACTTTTCTATTTTTATTTTTGAATTTAAAAATGCAGAAGGTTATAGATCGCTACCTACTTACATCACAGCATTTCTCATTTGCTAATAGCAACATTTCTCCTCACTGAATCCAGGATTAATTCTTGTAGTTAAGTAAGGAAAATAAAGCAGCTAATTTAATTAACTTTGCATGAGCTATTTATGAGCAGAAGGTAAATGCAATTATTGCCAATTTCTTTGTGCTTTTCTAGCGTGACCACTATGAAAAGCCAGAACTGTTTGGTTATCTATTCATACTCAGTACAATTACATTAGAAAATTGGATTTTTACAAAGGCAATAGTCTGTCATCATGTCTCTGTCTTCTGCAGCATTTGCATATGTAAATTCATCTATCCCTACGTATGTTAAATCTGCAGTTGTCACAGACCAAGACACAGAAGACCCTGTCGCCATACCATGCAGTCTATGGAAAAAATAAAATGCACTGGAAGCCCCAGTTCTGTCAAAGCACAGTTCTTTCTTGAGTATCTTGTTTGATTTTTAATTCTCTTTGATTCCAGCTTATGTGATGGGAGACTCATGGAAGTTGTTTAGGATTAAAAAATAATAAAGCTTCTATTAAATGACAATTGGAATGATGCCTCTGTGATGTCAGCCCGAATACCCTACCAAATAGGCCAAAAAGACAACATGTTCTTAGAAAATGGCAACAGAAAGTCTTTGTTTCAGGGAATTCCTGCACTTGCTTTCAAGATTATTTTTAAAATAACTGTTTCTGGCATCCATCCCACATTAATTAAGGATTTGTTACTCCTGAAAACTGTTATGCTTTAATTCACAGGGAACCTTTCTCTTCCGAACCCCCTTGCCAGATTTAATACCTCCTCAGAAATCCATTTTAATCAGCAAAAAAGATACTTCTGGTTTTCATCTGGCAAACAACATACTGACCACCTTTGACATTACAGTTCTTTTTCCCAAGAATTAATAACCAATCAGTAGCTGTTTTACCATATACTTCATGAACGATGTAAATTCTAATAGATCAGTGCATTGCATGCAGTAATCTGCAAAAGCTTCTACTCTTTGATTTATTAGCATCTACATTGCACTTGTTTTTAACAAAAAGTAATTGCTCATTGATTGTTTATTAAAACCTTGCTATAAGTTGCAAGCATGGAACAGATACTGCTGCCAAAGTCACCTCAGTTAATGAGGTAAGTTAACCAGGCAAGTGGCTGGAGGATCTTGTAGCTTCTAAAGCCAGAGGTTCTTTCCAGTCAGTAGCAAAGTTATTTTCTGATCATTCTTTGTGCTAGTAGTCTAAGAAAGTATGAAAAACCCCACCCCAACCCAAGTCCCTCCTTGATTATTTTAGCTCCAATTCACATCCCTGAGTGCTCTGTACTGCTGAGATCTAACTGTGAAGATCCTTCTTTAATCATTCATGGTAAGAATGGAAGTTCACTTGCCTCTCTTCAGCCAGTATTGAACCAGTTTCCTCAACTTTCTTTGCAGTGTGAGGGATGTTATGGTGGCATGTCTGCACTACCACTGAATTTCAAAGGATCAGTGCTGCAGCATGTGATGGCAGAAGCCAAGATGAATCCCTGACTTTAGTGTTGACAGCTGAATCTAATGCCACGTATCTGTGACTTCTTTCCTTTTTGAAAACTGCATGCTACTATTCCATGATTTGCCTTCAGTCTAGTAATTTTAAATAATTTGAAATCAGTGGGGAAACTCCTGCTTATTTCTGTGGCAGTAGAATTAAGCTGTAGAGCTCACCTAACAGGAAACATAAAAACAAGAAGACATGGTATGTAACTAGATATGTTTCTCTAGGAAAAAAGCCTAAACAGACCTGACATAACACTTAAGTGCAGCTGTACCACCCTGCTCCAGCATGAAAAGGTTAAAATCAGTCCAGCCTGTGCTCAGTCAGATGTTTCCATCTTAGAAATTCAATCAGATATTTTTCAAGCAACTTCAGCCACAAAGTATGCTGAAGTGAATGATTTGAACTGAAGCCATACTATTATTAAGGAATTGGAATAGATACAATATACCAGGAACAGTACAGGGCTGTACATAATCAAATTTGAATTTCTATACTGATCTGCTGGATCATATAATCTCATTTCAATTCTCTGTTTTATCTTCTGCACTTTGCCTGTTGAGATATGTAGGCTTTTAGTAACAGGGAGCAGGTACTCTCTCTCATGCTGTTCCTTCAAGTACATGAAGACATTAACATAGTTCAGTTTTCTCTGAGGACTCTAAGAGCCACAGCATGAATGTGTAATAATGATGTGGTCCATATTAGGAATGTAGAATAGCAGTTTATTTAGTTTTACTAACTGTTTATAAAGTAGGTGGATACTATTATTTAAGTTCAAATAAGGTGATTTTAGCATGTTTTTAGTAGTGGGAACAGATTGATTAGGCTGGGAGCTGGTCTTGATTACACAAATGCTGAACTTATTCTCTTCATTTGACATACCCTTTCCCGGCATAAGAATAAATAATAATGACAAGCTTTATTTTTAATCATGGAAATTCATGCTAACTTCTCAGAATGAACCTTCATCAGTTCTACTGCATTTTGTGAAGAACATGGCTAAAACAGAGTAACCTCAACAAAGGAACCGGAAATGAGAGTACTTATCTTCTGAATAAGTAGTCCTCAAGCTCTTGCTGCACTGGGACTGTCTGCAGGCCTTGGAGCCTCCTTCCCACTGCCACCCTCCCAGTAACCCCAGCAACCTGCTGGTGGGCTCCAGCAATGCTGTAGGGTTTCTGGCTGGTAGCTCCTATGAAGGGTTTCCGTGGCCACCCTCTCCATGGCCACCTGCTCTGTGGCTGGGCTTCTGGCAGGAAGGACGGGCAGGGGCAGCAGCTCTCCATGCGCCTGCTGGCCATCCCACCTCCATGAAATGGGCTCCCTCCCCACCTGTGCTCCAGAACTTCCGCCGCTACATGCACAAAGTTAGCTACGTCTTTCACCTCTTCCTCTTCCCCTCATGTTTAAAAACTTTGGCTTAAGAAAACAGCATCTTAGCTTTCCCAGCATTCCCAATGCAGGCTGCAGAGCTGGGCCCTGGAGCACCTAAGCCACACCACAAGAAGTTAAAGCTTGTTACTGTCCTCATGGACAGCTGGATCCCCAGCCCTTGTTGTCTGCCTGTCCGGAGGGTACTGTCCCCACAGTTGTGCCCCTCCAAACTCTGGCAGACACCAGCCTTCACTCAGGGGTGGACACATGGGAAGGGTATTCCACAACAGGCAGCTGCCATATGCCCGTAGTCAAGAGAACATGCCAAGGACTAGTGAGAGGCAGGTGGCAAGCTTGATCTTTTGCCCTCTCCTTACTTCCAGGGCTGATACATAATGCATAGAAAGGTGGATCCAGGCTTCAACTTTATTAATCCCTTTGGGATGGGATATCAGAGATTACTTTTGAATTGGAAATGGTGCTGAAATTCTTTTGAGGAGTAAATCTTTCTTGAGTAAACACGTAGAAAGGGAAAACTTTTTTTCCAGCCAGCCAAGGGCCTAGTTTCAAGGAGGTTTTATTCTAGCTATGCTTCATTCACAAAATTATGGTTTTCAGCAGAACAGACGTTTTTGAAAGATTTATATGGAAAAAAAAAAAAATCACATTTGTTTTGTACGCCTCCCTTTCATACAGGGGTAGAAACTGCTCCATGCAATTTCTCCAGCTAGCAGTAGTCTTTCTATTATCAGTTACTATTTAAGTGCATGCCAAGACCCATGAAAAATAACCTCTTTATTCCAACTTTTGACAAACCTCAATTCCCTCATTTCTAAGTATATGTGGCCCCAGGCTTGCAAACCACTCCTTGTGGATATAGAGATCTGTGCAAAGCAGCTTGCAGATTCACAGCTCATGTTGGAAACCTGCTGCCACAAGGTGAACCAAATGATAAGACTGATGGACCCTAAAGCATATTTTCCATTGTCATAGCTATTATTACTGAAGAGTGCTCACAGGAGTGCCATTTTACACAGAAGCAGTAGTGCCTGCCCTGAAGAAATTAAACTTAAGCCTTTGCCTGTATAGCAGCTTTCATTCCAGGAAATCCTTTACACTTTCACAAATTTCATCTTGCAGTCTTAACTACACAGACGAGGTAATAGAGCCACAGAGAACTGAAGCTTCTAACATTAGAAAAAGGCTCTGCAGGGCTGCCTTCAGGAAGGCTGGGTCTTAGACACACAGATGCTGATGCTGCTCAGGAATAACAGAGAGTCCAGTATGTTAGAGGTGCATAGCACAACTCTGCATTGCAACCTGCTGAGATCCCAGGGCATGGGGCAGCAAACACTGCCTTCCAAATCCTGTTCAGGCTGGGGAGTCACACTTCCCTATGGCACTGCCTCACTGTCAGACTCGAAGGACCTGCAAATCTTGCACATCTCAGAAGCCCTGGACAGCTCTAGTGTCCAGAAACCTTCTGTAAGTGATGTAAAAACTCACACTTCTTTGAGAATGGTCTTTATCATGTTAAAACTTTATACATTTGAAATGCATTCTTAGGCAGTTTGTATTGGGTTTGCGTGGCAAGATTTTAGTATCAGGGGAGCTGCAGGGGTGGCTTCTGTGAGAAGACACCAGAAGCCACTTCCATGTCAAACAGCACCAGTTGCAACAGGTTTCAAGACAGACTCACTGATGGCCAAATCTGAACACATCAGCAATGCTGTGATAATGTATTCAAGAAATGATTAAAAAATGCTGTGTAGGAGCTGTGTGAGAGAGGAGTGAGAAGGATGTGAGAGAAACAATCCTGTAGACACACAGATCAGTAAAGAAGGAAGAGGTGCTCCAGGCACCAGATCAGATTCCCCTGCAACCTTTGAAGAAGACCATAGTGAAACAGGTTGTCCCTCTGCACCCCATGGAGGACTATGGTGGAGAAGATATTCACACTGCAGCCCACAGAGAGCCTATGCTGAAGCAGGCTCGTGGCAGGACCTGTGGCCCAGTGCTGGAGCAGTCCATTCCTGAAGAACTGTACCATGTAGAAAAGACCCATGCTAGAGCAGTTCTTTAAGAGCTGAAGGTTCCAAAATTGTTCTGGTGTTGCTCCGTCAGCTGCCCTGTCATACAATACAAACAGAATATCGAGCACTAAATACATAAATCTATCTACACTATAGCTACTGAACTGAGAAAAATATATGGGTGGAGAAGGAATCCTTCTGATTTGTTTGAATCATGCTCAGTAAATTCACTCTTGGTGAGACCTAGAAGCTTTGGTCAATGTATGTACTCTTGCAGTTCTTTTTCTGCCTGTGTGTTCCCAAGGGAAAGCCTTTCCATACAATGCACTCAGTGTTATAGGGCAAGTCAAGTATCTTTAAAGCACCAGAATTGTAAGATTTTAGTTTGATTCTTGAGGGGGCACAAAAGCCTTTGCTAACCTCCCACAGGCATTTCCACGCCTACACAAAGCCAGGAACACAGGTTACTGTTTAGTTCAGTTACTGACTGCTTCTTCCAAATCTGCCTCTGTGTACCAGAGATTCTGTATATTCTCTCTGGGCCCGAAAAATAGGAATCCACTGAAGGCAGGGCTGGAATGTGCAACTCCATGGACCTATATGGTGTTAAAACTGCCACTTTTCAAAGTGGTCTTAATTTCTCATGAAATCTCCTCACTTTATCACATCAGCAAACAAGTAAGATCCGGGAGTTTTTGTCTGGGTGCCTTGTTCCAAAAAGAACTTTACTATCAAAGCTCTCTGAACAAGTTTCACAAGTTTAAGTTATAAATAACATTGCTTGGTGTGAACTTAACAAGTAAAAAGAAAGAACATCTATAAACTTTCCATGAAAGAAAGCACAGTGTGTCTCTACAAGCTGTTCCTGAACAGAACAGCTCACAGCAACTTCCTCAAGCAGCCTTGTGGAGAACATGAAAGTGAAGGTCATTGATATCAGAAGTCCTCATTAAGAAACGCACAGGTATCGTGCAATAATGATATAGACTCATTCTGTTATCTACAGAACACAGGCTTAAAAGGGACCTCCGGAAACACTGTGTCCAGTTCTCAGTTGTCACAGGAAATCATGACACCACGAGTCTTCTTCATAAGTGTATGAAGTTCAGTCTTAAAAATAGTTTGGTGTTTTGCCTGCCTGGCCCTTAGAAGAAGGATCCTCTAAAGTCAAACTGCTTTGACTGCTAAAAAATCATCTTATAATTTCCTGCATTTAATACTCTTGCTCTCTTGCCAACATTACCCTTCAGCTCAGACATCTCTCCCCTCTCCTGTCAGGTTTATAGAAAGCAATTAATTATATCTTGCTGCAATTCAGAAAGAAGCTGCTTTACTCCCCTTCTTCTCCTCCTCCTCCTCCAGCAGCGAGTGCAGATTAGAGACAGAAAAAGTCAAGATCACATCAAGCATCCCATCTTCTTTCCCCTTATCTACAAAACAAACTGATGGTGCCTGTACTAGGCAGTAGTGTACTCCATTCACAGCTCTACCAACTTCCCTGAGGGAATGACAGACATGCTAGGGTCAGCTGAAACACCACCCCACAGAGCAGATGTTTACTAGCAAAATAAGGATAGAGGGCCAACAACTGACAACTAACTCATATAGATGGTCACAAGGTAGTGCTCAAGCCAGCTCCCAAGCACTGTTAAATTTGCTAACCAAGACAGCTTCTGGGATCTCGTGGAAGCTCACACCTTAAAATGAATCATCTTTCTTGGGATATTATTCTGTAACAATAGAAATGTGTTTTTACAAGAATCACAGAGAGTACGTATTCTGCACCATGTCTACTCTGGCTCTCACTACCTTTCTGTAAATCCAGAGCAATGGGGGCATTTACTACTTACTACTAATTGCAGTCAAAGGTCCCTTTGAATGGAAAAGAGAAGGCTCTGCTGAGGAGCAGAGTGCAGCCCAGCTAATATATGGATGTGTGGGACTGCAGCAGTGTATGTCAGCCATCATCCAAGTATCAAAGTGTGTGACCTTAAGAGAACACTAACAGTATCTGACTCTCAACACTTTTGCTTCAAAAAAGTGAGCCTGTTTTTAATGGTATTGATGAGTAGGTTCATCATTTTAACAAATAAAGAAAGCTGTTACAGATGATGTGAGCAGGTCAGTATTTTGCACCTGATAAGTGAAAATAAAATTATTTTAAAAATATCATTAAGAATGCTTTGTGATTGGTTGAACAAACAAACAAATAAAAAGTTTATGCTATTTTGGCATCAGTGTAGTATTTTTTCTTTTAGTACTTTTGCTTCTAAGAGAAACTAGTGCTTATAATAAGAGAGAGGTTGACAGCCAAGGAAAGATACCTATTCACTTCATTCACAGACCAGGTACATTGGGACCATCTGGCTTGTTCAGAGCTTTTGAAGATGACTATCCACTTTGAAGTTTGATTTTTCTGTCAATGAAGCCAGCAGTTTTTCATTTCTGTCAGTGGAAGCCATGACATACTTTGAAGTTGGTTTTTGGTTTTTTTTTTTCCTGGCATTATTAGCAGCACTTTAAATCTACATATTATAAAAGACACTTTTTTTGGAAACATTCTCATGTTTCTCTCTGAAACTGTTTGGTGTGGATATATATTTTACTTCTGTGTTTCAGAGTAATGGCCCATTTTTCCTGTAAAGCATGGTCTGAAAGATAGATACTGTCTGACAAGTCATTTTGAGTCTTACCTGTTGGCATACAAATACCACTTTAAATCCATGTAAGAGACTAATAAAGGTATTAATTATAACAATTAGAACTATTAGCAAAGGAATTAAAGGAGCATTAGTGCTGAAGTAAATAGAACATCTTATCGTGTTATTATTCATATATTCCCACATACATTATGAAAATTGAGAGAATGGGGTTGTGTGAGTACATTGATCTAAGTTAGACAAAGCAGACCAAGAGGACAGTTATGTCAATGGCTAAACCTAAGGTATCATGGAATCTGAGAATAAACTAGAAAAACAAATAGAACATAAAAAAAGGACAACATAAAATTCCAAATAATTTTACTAGTTCAAATGTTGCTTATTGCTGAACTTCAGGATGAAGACTATCAGATCCCTCTCTTTAATCTAAGCCTCACTATTTAACTGTGGTACATCAAATTGCTGCCATGTATTCAGTTTTAACATGGAATCCTTGAGGACAGGAAAACAGAAGTTTATCTTGGCTTCTAATGATATTTAGAAGGTTATTGAAATGCATTTTAGCTAAGTCAAAGGGAAAGCCATTCATCTAAGAACAAATAGTTCATCTAAAAGGTGAGAGAATGAGAATATAGAAAATTTGATTCAACCATGTGAGAGACTTTCTTTTACTGGAGGGTAGTTAAACACTGGAACTGGTTGCCATGAGATGCTGAGGAGTGTCCATCCTTGGAGATATTCAAAACCCTGGACATGGCCCTGAACAACCTGCTGGAATTAACCCTTCTTTAATCAGGGGGATTGGAGTAGACAATGTCCAGAGGTAGCTTCCAACCACAGCTTTTCCGTGATTCTGTGAAAAATGGTGACTTACTGTGTCACAGTAGGCCACAGTGTGATGTTGCTAACACAAATGTGGCTGAACACAAAAGCAATAAAATACAATGAATGGGTAGGGAAACATGCAGGGCACTGATTAAATAAATAAATTCTTAGCTCTGTTCTGAATCCCCACCTCAAAAACAACATTTAAAATCTGGAGGGGATTCAAAAAGAGGTAAACAAAAAGATGATTAGTCACCTGTAACGCCCCCCCCTCCCCCCTATATTTCATAGTCAAAACTCTTTCTGCTTGGTTTACTGATAAGATGGCTTGCTCACAGTCATACAAGTTTATGCAGCAAGGTTTTCCAATAGTGGAGAGCTTTATGATATAATATAGCACTGGAACAGGCTGACCAGAAGGGTTGTGGAGTCTCCTTCTCTGGAGATATCTAAAACCTGCCTGGACACGTTCCTATGTGACCTGCTCTGGTGGTCCTGCTCTGGCAGGGAGGTTGGACTAGATGATCTTTTGAGGTCCCTTCCAACCCTTAACATTCTGTGAACATTTATAAAATGAAGATTGAATTGCTGGATCAAAAAAAGCCAGACTAAGATGAACTTTTTAGCAAAAAGAATGACAACATTTGAATAAGTTAAATTCTGGGATAGTGCTATCATTTGTGTAATGCATAAGACAATCTTGAATGATCATTTCTGGTCCTGAAACTATGCTCTATCTAACAGCATACACTACATTAAAAAGATCCAGATTGTTTCTTTCATGGCATATCTACCCAAATAGTTGAGAATCATGGCCCTGCTTCATTGGGAAATCTATACTGCAAAATTAAATTAGAAGTATTACACAGTAGACTATATAGATAGATAGTATTTAGACTACAGACTACAGGTAGGCTATAGACAGACAGTCTTTGTATCTTTCAAAGAATGAACCTCTGAGGATACTACAGGCTCAGAGACATCTATATCTGACCACATATGTGATCACATTACAGTATGCTCCATTTCAAAAGCTGAGATCATTATTACCAGATCACATTTGCTTTGTATTATGACTTACACACAAAATTATCCCAAGGATATTACAGGGTGTTGATCTATCTGTGGAGGAGAAAAATGGCATGACCAGTAATGCCAAGACATCAATAAAATGGAAGGAGTAGTCCAGTGTATAGGGACCCAAATTTAATGGCATATCAGGGTCACTCAAATTCTCTAGATAAGATCAGAGCAGGAAATGAATGCAAGGCTTATGCCCACACAAAGAGGCCATTCTTTGCAGAGATACAAGCACTACACAAAGTGAGTAGGCTAAGTTTGCCTCCCACATTTCTTTCATTACTCATACCTAACACCTGCTAGTTAAGTAACATCCATTTTTCATACTGGCCTGCTCCAGTTCCACTGAACATTAATGTCAGTAAAACAATCTCTCACTTCATGTTACCTTGCACAGATAAAAATGATAGTGCTGCCAAAGCCATGCAACCTGAATTCAGAGGTACTTAAATTTTAAAGCAGAATGTGCCCTATTCTCAAGCCCCTGTGGGAGACAGGTTTGCTATCAAATGAGGGCAAAAAGAAAGCAACTGTCTTACCACACCCAGCAAAAATGTGTGCCTGTGTAAGGCTCAAAAAAATATGTGCACTGGAAGTAAACAAATCTTCAAACAGACAGAGTGGCAATTTTCCAGTTTGGGATGTAAGTAGGACTCCAGACTTCATTAGCATTATACTTCCTCATGGAACAGTTACTGTAAATGCAAAATCATAGTTTTATGTCTTGCCTGGAAAACATCATATTTAGCACCTGAGCACACCTTTGCACTGAAATGACCCTTGACAGACCAGTGACTCAGAGGGACTGTTGTATGGTTAATTATCACCACCAGTATCTATAGCAGAAGAATATTCTCAAAATCACCTGCACAGTTACTGTGTCTGCTTGCCAGATCTTGGCAGATTGCAGCATGACCACGTGTGGCTTCAGTCTGGAGGCCTAACATTCTAAATCAACATTACTCTGATGATTTCAGGGAGGCAGCACTGATTTACACTGCCTAAGAGTATAAATACATCAATCTGGAGGGTCAGAAAATGGATTGATTGCTATACCTTTTACTACATGGCATGGCATCATGTACTATACAGCAGAAAGGAACCTGCTGATGAGGCTCGAAAAAAAGGATCCTATACACATCTGCATCTGCTGAATAGAAAAAACTGGAGGATACCCTCATAACCTTTGCTTTCTAACATGGCCAAACAAAATGTGGTTAGACACATTTATTCTATAGTCTCTAACCATACTGACAAGACTCTGATGAACGAGAACTGCCCCAAGCACAATATTCTCTTTTTTACATTGTGGGTGACTCTCCACATAAGCTGTCTTTCATGCCCTAATTCTTTATGCCTCTCTGTATGCATTCTGGGCTGTGATGCTTTGACATGCTGATGAATTTTACTGTGTTCTTAATAACTCAAGGCTACAGGGTACCTGGTGATATCATCATTACCAGCCTGTGTATGATTGTTTTGTCTTGCTGACAAATTTTAGTCTAGTGTTTTCAGCAGGGAAAAAATAACATGCCCATCTGGGAACACAGGTAAGGAGTATTTGGCATGATCCCTGCATTGCACCGACCTAAATTGCTTGCAAGAGCTAAGGTATATGACCTGTATGTTGGGAGTACAAGGGCATTCACTTGCAGAGAAGGGACTTGCCTTTGACTATTTTCATTGTTTTCTAAATTAATTTGGGGTGGGAGAGGAGGAATTGATTGGGGGAAAAAAAAAAAAAAGCTTGCTTAATGTGTGTAGTGCAAGGACATTTAACGCAAATATTCCTGGGTAGCACCACCAGCCTGCTCCTGACCTGATGGAGCAGAAGGAATAGGGCAGGTTTTGTGACAGCCTACAGCTTTCCTTCAGAAACTGCCAGTGGCTCCTGGATAAGTTTTTATTGTTCCCCCCTGGCAGTGAGACCGAGTGCCTAATTTCATTTCACTTGTGGCTAGATCCCCATATCAATACATTTATAGAAAGCCTGAACTTTCAAAACAGCATATAGTGAACATCAAAGCCCACAGTTGCCCACTGAGATGTTTTGACGACAGTGTTCTAATAGAAAGGAAATGGAAGAGGCTGTGCTGGATGCCAGACAGTGACTTTGTCAGTCACAGCTCACAGACTGTATTCTTAATGTATTGACTTTAGTATTGACTCTGTGTTTGGAATAATATACATTTAGCACAGAAAACTCCAGAAAACTCATGAAATGCCTTGCTTTTACTTGGTGGTCATAATTCTGAAAGAGACACCTGCAGGGGAAGGGATTTTCCCGACCACATGGGATATATATGTGTCCCCTGCGTCCCGTTCAGTGCACTTTCCCAGGTCTCATGATGCTTTGTACTATCAGTGTCACCAGCTCGCCTCTGTATTACAAGACTGTGACACAACGAGGTGCCTTCTAAGATCCACAACCTTGTGGAAGTTTGCAATATTCAGCTTCACACAGAATTAGGTCATTATTTTTAGATTCAGAGTTTAGTTTGTGTTTGCTGTTCAGATTAGTGTTAAGGAGCATGAAAGCCCCTCCCTGTATTTTCTGCAGAGCTCAGAGCCAGTCCAGGGTTCCTCAGCTGCACAGACAAAAATGGGGTTTTTTTCTGCCTTAATTACTAAAGGAAAATAACTTCCTGGTATTTCCTTTTTTTTTTTCTCATATCTTTCCATTTTCCAAAAGTACAAGGTCTCGTTGCTTCTTACCTCCCAAGATACAGTCATCTATCACCCACACAGCCCAACCCCATGCCATGTCACACCAGTTCCTGGGAGAAGCATCATCCCTTCCTCACCAGTAAGTGGTCCCTACTTCCCCTCCAGCATTGATTATTTAAAATACAAAGCTTCATACTAGTAGAAGCAAATATGTAGTGAGACTACAACAATACAAAAGCACACTCTTTCTTAATACTGCAGCTTGGAAAAGCCCCTTGTTTTGCCTGTTGTCAAAAGCCAGTGGTACAATGTCCATGCAGGCCTGAAGAGTGTCAAAGAGGCGTGCAAATATAATGCTTCTGCTTATCAGTTACCTAGCAGGCGTTGGTGGCATTCAGTTGCCAGAATTTGGATTTGGTCAGCCAGCTGCTGCTGTGATCCCTGTCTGTGCATTATTTCCCATATAGGGAGACAATTTCTTCTGACTCCCAATGGATTTGCAGCCGTGAAGGTCACACTGCTGACTGAATCTCTTCTATTTTCTTTTTTTTCCTTTATAACTTTGAATCTCAGAGGATGCCACATATGACTGAGGAGAAGCAGAGCTTTTGTAAGCTCAAGACAACTTTCAGATGTTATATTTCTTGGGACTCTACTGCAGTATCATTTACAGGCTATAGAATGTCCCTTCCCCAAAGCAATCATGTAATGACATCCAGTGGATGAAGACACTAGATGGGAGCAACCTAAGGAGTCACTGCCATTGTTATGCCTGTCCTGGAATCACAGCTGAAAGGTGTTGCAAATATGATGAGGTGTTTTCTTAAATGTATCTTTTAGATGCTTCTGGAGTCTGGCTTGGGTTGTTTTTCTTTTTTAATATGAAAATTAAAATCAGATGAGGGCTATAGATTAAAAAAAAAACAAGAAGGAAAACATTGCAGTTTAAAAATTAAAAATATAACATTTTTTTCAGGAGTAGTCTGAAAAGCTGGAGAAAAATAATCTCATTGTAAGCCATTACAGCTAAAGCAGGAACTGCCACAATAGTCTCACTAATAAATTGGCAGTCAGGTTGTCTCTGTATCTGAGTTGCAACTGGGTCACACAAAAACTCACTTCTTGTCAGCCTTTGCTACTGATCCAAGGCCTCAGCTGCAATACCAGTTCATCCTACCTCCATACTACTTTTCAGTTCCAGGCAGAGGTTTTTGAGTTTTTTACATTAGTGAAAACTGTTTTAAAAATAAATTATTTTGTTAATACAACATACTGTTTTATCACTTTCACTAATGTTGCTAGTAATATCAACAGTAAAAATTTATTTACACCTTTGAAACATATGACAGAAGCTCTTCATCAAGAAGTAGCAATAACAGTTATTTCTGTTGTCAGTGGTTTTGTCTTCTACAAACTCATGGCATAAACTCATTATTCAGCATCCAAAGTACTCTATGGCATGAATTCCACCTTTTGGCCATATACTATATAAAAAATACATCCTTTTGACTACTTGGAATTGAACAGTGTTGAATGTAACAAGCTCATTTTATAGCTATGATTTCTGAATTATGAGAAATGGTGAAAACACTTCATGTATAACCTCTTCTTGTCACTCAGACTTTGCAAACCAATATGATACCACCTCTCCCTCCCCAAATTGTCTTTCTTCTACTCTGAAGACACTTGGATGATATACTCATTCCTAATAGAGGTGCCATTCCTTTGATCTCTTCTGCTTCGCTTCTCGGACATACAGTGTTGAAAGTGTTGGTGCATTATGGATTTATTTGGCAGTGTAATGATGCTTTCTGTGTTATTTTCTATTTTTTTCCTAAGAATCCCTAGTTATAAATAGTTACTTTGCCTTTCTGCAAAACAAAAAAGGCTGTGTTACAGGAGTCTTCAAGAACTCTGCTGTGGTGAACACCGACACAAATAATACATTATTATAATACCATCTTGATGGATGGTGGGATGATGCACTGTCTGAACTGATGATTAGAAGAGTTGCATTTCCCAATTTAATGAGACACGGTGATGTAAGCAGCTTTGACAGTTCTTTCCTGTGAGGCTGCCTGCCCCTTGTTGAAAGGCTTCCTTGCCTAATGTTTTAAAAGAGAGAGAGACGTCATTTATATGGGTGTTTCTTGCTCTGCAGGCAGCCAATTATTGCCTATCACATCTTACACAGCTGCTATTTTGCACACACAAGTCCAGGCAGAAGTCACATCCTATTTTCACAATTCCAACCAACTAGTCCAGGCAAACATGGAAAATGCAGTATTCCAGGCCTTGCAGGTGAAGTCTGTGTTACTAACAATCATAATATTCTCCCCTATGTTATGGAGAATTCTGACTATTAACAGTAACACAAACATGTAGCCAACGAGCTACCAAGTGACAAGGTAAGGATTACATGTGCAAATCCTTAGTGATCTGAAGCTTTAGTCATATGTGGAGAAATGGGGCTTATTTCCAAATACAGAATGTAGAAATGGGCTCAGATGGACATTTTAAACTATTGTTAGAGCTTAAAAAGTATGAATTCAAATTTCTGTACGGGGGGGGGGGGGGGTGTGGTATCTTGGCTTTTAGTCACTGTGCTGTACTCTTGTCAGCAAGTGCCCATTGCAGATACTTTCTTAAAGCCTTGATTGTATGTCATCGGCTGCTCTCCATCTCTGACTGCGGGTGATAAAGTTCTTCCTGTGTGTGCAATGCCAATAAATAAAGTTTCTGCAGTAATGTCTCTCAGTGTTAAAGACCTTTTTCTCAAAGCTTGGAGAGAACCAGTGTCGTTACTGACAGTCTGCTCTAATTGTCTGATAACTGACAGGAATCTCAAATCCCTTTCTTTTCCATAGTCAGTAGTTCGTCCTGAAGCTCAACTTTTCTTGCCAGACTTCTTAAGCAGCTCTCTGAGGCTTATTCCCATTCAGGGTTTTTGTGGCTCTGCGAGAGTGGATCTGAATGTGCCTCAAAGCCAGCCCCTGCCTCACTGGACCTGCACTCGCACAAAGGTTCACAGGTGCTCCCACGCATGGCCTGCACTGCTGGAACAGGCAGTGGCATGTTCTGTGGAAACAGAAGAAATTGGGGAAAGCAAAACAGTGGCCTCCTGTGTGTTTCCTGCCATCCACAGTCAGAATGGGAACACACTGACTTGAATGCAGCACGTGCAGGTACAGAGGCTGAGCTCCTGAAGGGAGCTGGAGGGATCGAGGCCTTACAGACTGAGTGCACACACACTGAGAAGCCAATTTGTCCACCAGCTTGAACTTTTGATTGTTCCATAGGGACATCAATATAAATATGAGTGGTTTAAGCTGTTATAGTACACCCCAGCTTGTACTGAATAAAGGACTCTATCTGGAGGGCACTGGAAATCCTTCAATATATGGGAACACCTGCCATACCTTGGGTAGAGTAGCTAAATAATTTTATATTTTAAACCTTAGTGGAAGTACAACCACCAACAGTGAAGAAAATCACTTTCTGATTTTATGCTTAGAAAAAGTCCATTAATGTATTTTCTTAGTGTCATGAGTGACTGAATGGTTTTCCCAGGCAATGTTCAAGTTTTTATGAAAGTTTTCACAGACATTTTTATAGGTAATGTTCACATTTTCTGATTTGATCAGGAAATGAAAATTGACATCCAGATGGATTTTTAGGCATTATCAAGATAACATCAGCACAAAGGAATTTTGTTTCATTTTTTTTCAACAATATTCCTTCTATGCAGGGATTTTGACTAGTAGCACCAATGATTCCTGTGGCAAAATTAAATTAAAAGAGAGACAGATCTCTTTATTGACTGACCCCAGTGGCTGAGTGGAATAAAAAAGGCATTAGTTCAATTATTATTACTGATTACAATCATGTATTACATAAAAGCTCTCTCTACTGAGAAAATGTGATTTGAAGCTTCTTTTTAAATACAGCAAAACAGGGATGATCATTCATTCCTACCTATAGTCATGTGCAGAGCCATGGTATCTAAGGAAGATGTGTAACTGAAAGATATTTGTAGTGCTGTCAACTCTGCATAAATTCCCCTCTCTCCAACTCTAAGGGGATATGTGCATTCATTACCTTTAGGTGGTTTTGGTTTATGAAAATCTGTATAACAGGATTACAACACTTAGGGTTGTAATATACACCCTATAAAAAAACACAGAGTGAGAGTCTCCATATCTCTGATCTAACTTGTCTTTTTGATTAAAAACCTCTTTTTTTCTTGAATTCACTTCAGGTTACCTCCAAAAATCAGCTGGATATCCATTCGGTTTTCAGAACTTAGCATGGTACCAACATTTGAACAGACTTTTCTTTCTCTTACATGGCCAACAGACTACTCAAACCATGCTGGTAATTTTTATATCTTGTGTCATCGTGATCCATTGTGTCTTCATTAAAACAAGTAGATCTTTGTAAAATGAGTTGAATCATATTATCATAACTCTAGGGTAACTCAGAATGAAAGAGGTTACATGTTGCTGTTATACTGGATAAGTGCACAGCAATGACTTTCAACTGTACTCTGAAGCAGATATGTGTGGTTGAAAGGTGCAGCTCTGATCATTAGAAGCCCTGAGACTGGGACAGGAAGAAGAATCACAGATGTTCTTCTCCCTTTCTGGCAACAGACATCTAATGAATTATTATTTCGAATACATTACTTAGGTCTTACATGGATTACTAGAGGTATACAGGATAAGACCATATTAGCTGTGGTTATTGTCACAGTTAGTCACATAGGATTTGATCTTAAACTGGTGTAAATCTGCCCAGACTCCTTGAAGAAATTATTAAATATTTATTGATAATAGCTGAGGAGGAGAATTGTGTTGTACAAGATAAATAACTTCTTATGGAAACTATTATGTGACTATCCCAAGATATTTCCATGCCACAGGAATGAATAAAGTTGGAAGAAATGAATGTTACAAAATAAAGGCAACATTGGCATGTTTTGCATTAAATACATTTTTTTTTTATATCCAGTGAAAAACTGAAATTACTCAGACTCCTGAACCTGTTAACTGGAGACATATGAATGCTGTCTGTCAGCAAAAAACATCTCTCTTGTCCTGGGGAGAAGAATCTATCCAGAGTTCATCATTCTCAAGGGATAGGGCACAGTGCAATGACACATTGCACATCCAGAGCACTTAAAGATCTATAGCTAGAAAAAGGCACCGGGTTCTTCAGTAGTGGTTACAGAAAGACATCCTGGGTCAAGTCATCCCTGCTGAAGTAAGAGTGTGAGGTACGTGGCTGACAGGATAAACACTGTCATCTGTAGACATATCGCACTGGGTTTATTCCACAGACAGTATCACACACTGTCAAAACCAGCATCTGGTTAGCATCACACAGGAGTGTTTCCAGGATTGGCCCCATAATGTGATGGAAAAGAGTAGAAAGAATTGCTTCAAATCTTTTTGAAGTGGGAGTGAAATGCAAGGACATTCACAAGGATGCAGCAAAGTAAAGCAATCGGTTAGGTCAGAAGTTGAAGAAGGGCAGAATTTGCCATGCCAAAACTCAGCAAGTACATCGAGAGTCATGTCAGATGCTAAATCTTATGGTCTAGTAACTATACTAAGTTATTATTGCAGAAGAGGACACAGACTTGGTGACAATGCCTCACTCCTCAGCTTTTCTTTCTGCAACAGCAGCCTCAATCAAATGCACTTTTTCCCTTGGCATCTCGGCTGTGTCATTTGAGAGCAGACACCCTGCTAAGCTATGGGAGAAGCTGAGAGACTCACAGCCAAAGACCTTCGAGGTGAAGTGAAACTGTTGAACATTCATCAGCTGGTGAATATTCCCACTGCAGACTCTCTGCTTTTCCTGAGCTTTCAGTGGGAGAAATACTTCCAAGACAAACAGATTTTTTAATTATTATTATTATTTATTTAAAAGAAATGATCCTTGAAATTCAGTAAATATTCACTGTAATCACTGTATATCATTGGATAATTACATATAAGGACATTTACAAAAATATGCTATCTTTTCTTATGGAAGAATTAGAACACTAGTTTTCTGACAAAAATAGAGCAACACAACTTTTCTGAAAGTGTGCTTGCATATAGTAAGGTATATTCTGCTCTTGATACTGCTTTCCATTAGGATGAAAGGCAGACATGCATTCATATTTACTGGAAGGGCGCTTGTCACATTTGATGCCACTGTTAAAAAGGGCATCTTTTAAAAAATTCTTCCTCGTTTTGGAACAAGAACATGGTTTGAAACAAAAGCCTGTGGAGAAAAAAGGCCCTAATTATGCTTTACTGCTGCCATCTACTGACACCCAGGTTAAATTGCAGGTTTTTGAAAGAACGACGTTTAGCCCAGGCTATTTTTACCTAATGTGCTTCCCTGTGAATGTCATTACATCGGTGAAAAAACAAATTACAGATCCGTGGCTGTGACTTGCACAGAATATTTAGCGAAGGGACCCGTGGCCACGGCTGCACGAAAAACGCTCCAGAGACTCCACAAAGGCAAAGGCAGGACCTGAATTTCATTCTGAATCTTGTTGGTTATAGATGCATGCCCCTAGGAGCGTGAAGCTATAAAGAAAGAGACAGTCTAATGTCCTCTCATTTTTATTATGCTTTAAACTTACCTTTTTTTTTTTGGGTCAAAGGATTGGGCTGTTGAATCATTTCTAAAAGAAACTGAGGATTCTAGTTGCTGATCATCAACTGCCTTCAAAAGCTTTCTCTCCATTCGGAGCACAATCACCCAGTAAAACCAGACCACCAAGCAGAGAAGAACTTAAAAGAGAAGAAAAAAAAAGCAGAAAACCTGAAGCCCTCCTACCACAGCGAGGGGAGAAGGCCATGGATTATGCTACACTTATTTACTAGAGCTTCCTAGTAGTATTGACTGTGTAGGGCTTAGACACCATGACAAGGGATGATATGAAATCTTAAGATAGGTATATTTATTGTCAACTTCATATGCATGGCATTACATTGAAATGTCCTTCACAATTAGTCACTGCGGTGATGTAGATGGAGGCTTTCACAGTATCCATTTCCCATGTCCTACTCAGACATTTGGACTCCTGGTACTTTGGCTCTAGGAAGATGTTAGGCAATGAATTCAGCAAAAATCTGGGCCAGAGGCTGTGGCCAGATTACTCTCACACCAGAATACTCACATTCCCCTTCTCAAGCGATGCTTGACTTACAGCCACTTTTTTTTTACGCCTGCCTTGCAGTGAGCTCAATTAATGCAAGGTTCACTGCAGTCTGTACTAACAGTTCCCTTTGAATGACTCGTGCCGGAGCCTTGAAGAAAGAGTAGCATGGGATTAATCTGCGCTTCTCAGTCTGTGCTTTTTAGCAAAGCAAAGCCCAAGCCACATTCAACCATAGTGACCAAAAACCTGCAGAGCAGCTGATTTCCTAATTACCTCTAAAACATAATGTTTGCCTTTACAAAAGTGGATGGAGAGAAGTGGGGATAGTTTAGTTTTCATTTTTAAAATAGTCACTTCCTGTTCTCAATAAAGTTATCACAGCCACAGCATTGAGATGAGAAAGCAGGTCAGACATCCAGGGAGTCAGTACTGGTCCACATCTAATTGCTCTTCAGTCTGGCTCTGCACGAGAGGGGCTGAGAAAGCTGGGTTTTTTTAGCCTGGAGGAGACTGAGGGGGGACCTCATTAATGTCTATAAATATGTTAAGGGCAAGTGTAAGGAGGATGGAGCCAGAC
>WUAM01000431.1:34504616-34534744 GCA_024336885.1 Actenoides hombroni
TTCTCTGGAGATGTTCAAAACCCACCTGGACACGTTCCTGTGTGACTTGGTCTAGGTGATCCTGCTCTGGCAGGGGGGTTGGACTAGATGATCTTTTGAGGTCCCTTCCAACCCGTAACATTCCATGATTCTATGAAAACACAATCTTCCAACTGCTTTGATGCTGGGGGGCATCCTGATGTGTTTACTGGGAGTTTGGATTGCACACATTCATTTCTCGGAGGATGTTCATAAACGTCTGTTATTATATGGTACCAGCTACAAGATGTGGCTGGTGTCTAGCAAGTGGTCCAGACTTAAGACTCCCAAGGAATACAGTTAAAGGGGAATGCTTCATCCAGACACCTGCTTACAGAAAGCACTAGTTCTGTATCATTCATCACACGCATCAGTCAGGTTATTTTAAGGACTGTTCTGACACTTCTGCCCCAGTGTATTTTTAAGGCTGTCTTTTACATCCTATTTTTTTCCCATGTGTTCCTTCTTCCTCACCTCTTCCGCCTTTCTCCTCTAACATGGCCAATACTTGCTTTCCTTGATGTTCACATTCAACATCTGTCTAAACAGAAAAGGAAATTTTATAGTTAAGAAATCTGTGTATATTTGATTATTTTCCACCCTTTGTATGTCATATTATAAACTGCATGAAGGAAATAATCCCTTCTGGATTGGTGCAGCCCTGGTCAGACCCATATCCTATTTGGAAACAACGGGTTTAGAGCTTCATACATTGTTAATTTTAGGATTAAGAACCAGATAGAGATTTTGCAGGATGAAGGCTTCGTTTTGCTGGAGATTCCACTTAAGTCCTTTGTTTAGCAGAAATCAGTTTCTACTTTCTTTTCTTTCTACACCAGTAAAATGTCTAGCAAAGAAGTAATCCCACGTGATTTACTAGTACTTTGGACTGATGCCATCTTTGTTTTAATCCCAGCTGCTGTTTTATCCTCTGGGTATTTCAGTTCGTAGTAAAGTGCACAGCAGTCCCCAGAATCACGTGTGAGCACAGATTTTAATATTTGTATTCATTCCTTTTGTTCTGTCCCTCATGGCAGAGCTCTGCTGGTCCTCAAACTTGACCAATTTGATTACATTTAAACTATCTTTAAATAGATGCATCCCCTGGGTGAAACTTGTTCCATGATTAGTCTGGATGGGAAGCATCTGTTTTCCCTCTGGTAAAGAGCGTTCCTAAAATCAAAGCACAAAGACAGGCGCTGGTCATGTCGTGCGGTGTTGGCTGAAGTCCAGCAAGCATGTGGTTCAGCGGTGGAACTTGAATTTGGGCAGGTTGACCCAAAGACATTAGCACAACCGTTTTAAAATTGCAACCACCCCAGGGTAACACACCTACAAACACAGTGATCCCAAGCTGCAGCAATGCTTTTGTCCTTACTGATGGGGAATGTATCAACACTGTGATACATGTCGCAATCCAAAACACAGAAAATGTCTAAAACCAGGAGTATTATTAGCTGATAGCAACTGCCACTGTATCCACAGCAGCCTTGTGTTCCTTTCTATTCTCTTCCCTGCTGGGGGTCTGGCCCTGCTCTGTCTCAGGATCCACTCTCTCCTAGTGCCAAAAACACGCCTGGCTTCTCTTCACCACAGTGGGGATGGGATGCAGCCAGGTCCACTCACCTCTTCCTGACAACACTGTGCCTTGCAGGGCTCCCTGGAACTCCTTCGAGGAAAGGCTGGAGCAGAGTAGAGGTAATTTGTGTCCTAGAGCCATGGGAGAAGTGGGAAAGAGAGAGCTGGGAGTGTCCTGTCCTTTCGTCCTAGAGGAAGAAAAGAGGATCCTGATGCACAGTACAGCCCTGTGCTAGGTTTGACACCATGGGATGATATTGCCCAAGGGCAGGTGTTCTTCTGAGGATGAGTAGATGAAGAAGAATGCAGACTCTTGGCTGTGGGTTTCTTCTTGAAGGGAACCAGTTGGCTTACTCTAGTGATGCATCTAGGATTAAAATTATACCTATGAGATGTGAACTGTCTGTCATGGGACTGTGCAGATGTGCTGTAAACCTACACAATCTGGTGAAGAGAGCACTGGACTGCAAAAGCTTCTCCTTTTGACTCCAACTTGTCCTTTCAAAATCACTTTTCCTCTTTACCTCTGGAAATAGGCCAGTCTTCACTCTTGCAGTGATTTTGTGACCCACAAAATTGTCTCTTTCATCCTCAAATTCTCCTGTTGTCAGGTGTGCACCCTCTCTCCTAGATCAGACAGGCCAATTATCCCAAATCAGCCCAGTTAGCTGGTGTGCTGCAAGCTGGTCCTGGCGGACACCAGGTGGGAGAGAGGTGGCCTTGCTGCTGTGCACCAGCATTTGTGTTGCTTACGAAGCTCTTGAACTAAGCAGTCCATTAGAAGACTAACATCTTGATTGCCTAGTGACATGGACCCCATGTGGCCTCACATGCATGGCTAATGCATCAAGAGGGAGGTTGTGAAGGCACCAGAGCAGTGTTTCCCTGCCACCAAAAAAAGCTCAAAGATTTATGGATAAAAAAGCCTTGCAAGCTACAGGCTTGATTACAACCCAAATCCCTTGCTGGCTTTTGTAGCTAGGAAACTGTGAGCTGAGGATTCTCCAGGGCAGACAGCTTCAAGGGCTGATTACTCCCAGGAGGTGTGGGCGTCAGGAGAAGAACCATCAACATGAAATTTCACCTGTTTTTCATTTTCCTTAATTGCCAGGTGCACATCTACCACCCATGTCCCTGTGATTCCTCAGAGGCCCTCTTTACATACAGGCTATTATTTCCCAGTACTTGTTTCCTGTCCTAGTTATTTTGGTCTCCTCTCACATCCATTTTCCAGCAGTGTTGAAGCAGTCAATGAAGAGATAAGGTTAGCACAGACCTCAGTGATGTGCAAACCTGGGAACCAACCAGTAATGCCTGTCTGGCAGGAGAGTGAGTTACAAGGAAATTTTCAACACAGAGCTGTCATTTCAATAACACAGAACAACTCCAGAATGACTCCCTAACAAAGACTTCAAAGCTCTTCTAGTGAGGTAGCATCACACTCACTTGAGAAGAGACAAAGCCTGAGGGCAAGGAGGTGAGCTGTTTACACACATTTGGTACAGAACTCACCTCAAAGTCCTCCCCATGCCCTCAAAACAGGAGATTGCAAGACTCTGGGTCATTCCTGTTGGATGAAGCACAGTGTGCTGTAGACAAAAAATTTTTGGAATAAAAATCGCTTTGTCCTTGCTGGAAGAGTTTTAAAGTAGCAGCAACTGCCATAAAATGATAATGAGAAGCAAAAATGGTTTTAGTCAACTTCTAAGTAAATGCATCCTCTTTCTCTTTGTCTGGCTTGCTCTCTACAGAGTAGCCCTGTAGGTTGCATATTATCAGGGGAAGCTTTAGGCTTGTTCAACAAGCATAATTGTACTGAGCATCTTTATGCATCTTTCCCTAAGATCCAACATTCTGGATGCTTTCATGTTTTACTGCTTGTCCTCAGCCTTCTGTCTTCCTACAGCCATGCCTACCTGAATGAAAACATCCCCTCCCCTCCCCCCCTCCAAAAAAAAAAAAAAAGATCTGGATTTAAAAAAAAAAATAAATCCAACAGCAACAGGCTCTGAGGAACGTGAGGAGAGTTTCCACTTTGCAAACACATCCACAGACACATACACTGTAAGTGTCTGGTTAAATGCCTGCCACAAGTAAGCCAGAGCCAGATGTTTCTGTGGTGGTGAAAGGGGATGTCAGCTTCTCTAGCCCATGTGGATCAGATACCACAGATCTTTTCTGATTCTAAATAAATTGATACTATATGGCAGAAAAACTTAATGAGCTTCACTGAAAGAAGGTCACACCAAAAAGATTTATTTTTTCCAGTGCTTAAGATGAGGCCCGGTGTGAAATCTGAGTGGGCAGTCGGACCTGTAGACCAGAGCAAATCTGATGGAGACTGCCTGTGCTCCCATGACCACTAAGGGCTGGATCCAGGGAGGATGCATCAGTGGTGGCATGCTTGGGCCCCTGACAGCAGCATCCCCACACAGATTGTCTGCCTTGATGGTGTCCCTGTCTGGGCTGATGGTTCCCTCTGGTTTAGATGCTGCTGATGGTTTAGATGCTCCTCAGCATGAAGGACCGGCATTCATAGGCTGGACTGCACCCCATGCTCAGAGGCAGAGAGACACTGCCTGTGGGTTTTGGTCGCACCAAGGTACTATCACACTACTTCAGATGAGATTCTGAGACAAACTGAGCACCTGTAACTCTATTTACTGATATCCATCACCTCTTAGAACCAGGCAGCATGGTTGAGGAGCCGTACATTAAATAGGCACCCATTACATGACTCATGCACAGAATCACAGTAATTTAATCAGATGCCAAGAAAAAAAGCCAGAAATTATGCAAGGTTATTGTCCATGACTTTCAGAGCAGCGCACTGAGCCCATGCTCCCTGGCACTTTAGGGCTGCACACAGCTCTCAGATTGGGAGGACAGATGGATTATGTAGATGAGGACAAATCAAATGCTATGGAGCCTCAGGAAGACGCAGATAGCATTTACCCTGGAGCTGCTAGAATTAATGCACCAATGACAGTCACCATGGAAAACGCACCAAGCAAGGTTTCGAGCTGAGAGAATCCAAAATGTGTGAGGGAAACAGCATAGGGCTGCAGGCGTGTAATCTGTTTGCTGGAAAACAGCCCCAGAATTAGAAATCATTGCCATTCCTTAAAATCAGCTTCCCTTTAATGGCACTAAAATATTGTTCAGATACTGAGTACACGATGACTTGTGGAAACCCCTATTCAAGTATATATTTATGTATGTATTTACCTTTATGTGAGAATGAATCAGTAGTGTGTAAATATTTTCTGAAATGCTCTTCAAGGCTGCTGCCCTGGATCCGGCATTAGGATAGAACGGGTAGCAGGGCTTATATGAAACGGAATGTGGCTCTCCATCATATCCTGTGAGGAATGAATGTTTACATGTAATCTTTGACAGATGGGGATATTAATGCTTTCATTTTATGGATAAAGAAGACAGATATTAGATGATTGCTGCGTACTACATAGTAGTAAGAGCTCTGTGATGGGGATAAAATTTGTTTCTTTTAGGGAGGAAATCTCTTTTCTCCAGTTCAAGTGGAGAAACTTTGTGAAAGGGATGATGTGCAGAGGGGAGGCAGTAATAAGACTGGCAGTGCTCACTTCTGAGGAAGGACCCAAGAGTGAATTACAGGAGGAGCAGTAGAGAGAGCAGGTCATAGGATACTGGTATTTCAGTGAGATTCATGACTTAAAAAGAAACCAAACCAAAACCAAACCAAAACCAAAACCAAACAAAACAAAACCAACAAACAAAAAAAACCCAAAAAACAAAAAACCAAACAACAACAACAAAAAACCACCACAAAGCAACAAACAAACTCTTAATTTAGAGACAAGGGTTGGGAAGAGCAGTAAAATTTCATCAGTGTCCCAAAAGGACTTGAGATGGGTTTTTTGTGATGCAACAAAATCCTGAAACACATCCACACAAACATATGCTGTTAAATTAAACACTGTCATGAACTGTGCCTTCATCATCCTTCTTCCTCCTTCCCCATCGTGCCCAGCTTCTTGTCAGAATACAGATTGCCTCATGCTTAAATGGCAAACTCTGCAGGAAATGGAATATGTATGTGAGGGGTGTTTATAGACAGGATGTTTATTACTGTGCTCTAACAGCAATTCATTTGCCCATTCTGATCTCCTCTCCTCGTGTTATCCATCCTGCCAGACTAACTGACAACAAATGGGTCTGGAGCCATGCTATAATGTGGGAGAAATAAGGCAAATTTGTAGCCTCTGTAGCAAAAGGGAAGCCCTTTCCCAGAGCTTTCTAAAGAGCTTCAATTCCCCTTGAACGAACTGGCAGGAGTATGCAAAAGAGGAAACAAATACTAGGGAAGGACAGTGCTGGAGGCACTAAAGGTGAACATGGGTATTGGCAAGAGGAAACTTAAGAAAATGCTAAGAGGGAAAGGAAAAGCACTTTCTGGAGATCAGTGCTCACATACAGCAATTGCTACAGCCATGGCCAACACACCAACAATCCCAGGACGTTTATAGGATTTGATGCTTCTGCTCCAGAATAATAAAGTATTCTTGAAAACAACACTGCTAGCTGATCGGTCTGGTGGTGCTTCTTCTGATGCTGTGGCAGTCCCAGTTGAGAAAAATGAAAACAAACCAATCTCTGAGCTGAGCTTTGTCAACCTGGTTTTTATTTGTGTGCTTTGAAAAGACTCCAAATCAGGTCAGGATTAGTAGTAGTTGCTGGGATTTCAAAAAATGCTCTGTTAGCAGTGACCTACCAAGGAAAACAAAACAACAACAAAAATTGGCTTGTGCTCTTGCTTGTGCTTTTATTTCTATAGAAAAATAAGGCATAAGAGGATTGGGACTGCTTCTTATAGCTCTAAGAGAAAAATATGTGTAAAATGTCAAATTTGGCTTTCCCTTTTTTTGCTGAAGAATTTTCAGGATGTCTTACATAGTGATTGCCCAGGTTTTAGCTAAGATGGCAGAATTATCCAAACATTTAACAAGAGTATACTTTTTACAACATATTTGTAGGCATTTCAATGAAACAGAATAAAAATGGCCAAAGGACGTTAATAGTCTTAATGAAAAGTCATTACTCCTCTCGACAAAGCAGTTTTCCTGTGTATCTGTATTACTCCGGTTATCCAGCAAGTCTATTAGGACAAGCCCTGGAGTTATGATAAAAAGAAAGTAAGGGAACATTATCGGGTAAGGGGAAATCTTTTACACCTGCCCCATGCAGCACAAACAAGGGAGCAAAGCAAACATAATTATCTTTTCCCCCTGACAGGGCACCCTTAGATGGATCTCGAGATGTTTACTAGAGATGAGATGTGGGGGGAAATATGGGTCACGTCCTGAGAAGACAAGGAAAGGAAAAAGAGGGTAATTTACATTACGGGCTGTATTTAGACTTCTGTTGTCTTCACTTGTATACATGACTAACACAGACGCTCTTGTGGTCTATTTGCACCTATTGATGAAACGAGATGTGGACCCATAACTGATGTACTGAGGTTTCTCCGAGTGAAATTCAACAGGATGTTGATCTTGCTGACAAATGGCAAGTAAGGCTGGATGTTAAATGAAACATTCACTGAAAAACTCCCAGAGCAAACAATAAATGCTCTATACATCTAGACTGAATGTGATCAGAGCATGACAGCTGAAAGGACCACTACAAAAAAGACACGCTGTAGAATGCTGTGTAGCAATTGACTAACCAAGGCTCACATGCAGAAGGCACAAAAGAAGAGAATTTGGAGGAAATCATAGATTTCAGTGTAAAATCTCTGTTTGTGAATTTTAACTCTGAGAATTATGTCCCAAAACATGAAGTTAATGCACTCACCTTGATAGACCTACTTCTATGGTTTCCCTCCACTTTCTGTGCCAGGACACGGAGGGCCAAATTCTGTCTGTGGGTACAGGACTGGTTTACATCACTGAAATACTGCCATGATCTATGGTGCTCCTTTATAATGGAAATCAATGGATAATGGCCAGGCTATCCTTATTTCTTCACTGATTTTTTTGTTTGTTTTTTGGTCAAGTCTACAGCCCCTGAGCCCTGCACAGGGCAATCTGTCCACAACAGGCTCACTGCAGCCCTGCACTGCTCCAAAACCAAATGACCAGCATGGACATTAAGTAAAAACTGTGGTCCTGCAAGCCAAAGAAGGGTAGTGCTTGGGGTACCACCAAAGAGCTCTATTCTGTTGTATTTGCATTACAGTTGATTTCTAAGCATAACCCACTGATTCAAGCAGACTCTTTTGAGGAACATATCACTTGGTCAGACTTACTAGCAGACAAGAGGTAAATAGTCGTATTCCCCCCACCCAATGGTCTTCACTTCCCATCCTCCCACCTTGTCAACGCAGATGGCTTCCCACACCACAGCAGGGCAGTTTCCCTTCAGCAAGATGGGGGAAGTCACAGCCCTGCACAGCAGCCAGGCAGGGCAGTCATCACATCAGGGCCCATCACTTGGCCACCCTTGCAAACCCCTCCAGTGGAGCATCTCCCACCCATGAGGTGCTCTTGGCAGGAGGGGCAGCATGGGGTCCTCAGCCCCTGTGAGAAGGGGCTTAGCCCCCTCTGTGTACTTGGGCTACCTATTTCTCTGTATGGCTTACAAAGCACAAACAGCCAGGCAGGATTGTGGCAAATCTCCCCATTTACTTCAGGCCAATCCAGACATTGTGAGGAACAACTGGAGAGTGTCATGAGTTATTCCAGATTGTTCCTCAACAGCAGCTGGAAGATAAATGGCAATAGCATTAATAAAAATAAAAAAAAAAAAAAAGAAAAGAAAAGAAAAAAAAGGAAAAAAAAAAAAGGCGATATTGCACTTGGAAGATGCAATTTTTTCCCAGGCCTGTGTTCAGTACTGGGAGAAAGCAGTAATTCCTGATCCTAAACAGGAAAGACACTACATGAGACTGCTACCTGCATACAAACTGCAGGAGTGGGAATTTAGCCATCAAGCAAGCAGAAAAGCTCCAAACTGAGAAGGCTTTAAGTAGGTGAGTAGGTTTTTTCCACATGCAAAAATACCTTTTCCCCATTGTGAAAAATCTATTATTAATCCCCCACCACTTCTCTTTCTGCAGCGTCTGCTCTACAAGCCTTTGAACTCCTTCTCCCTACATCCCTGTGAGGTCTCTTCCCCTGCACACGCCACTCGGAGCTGCAGAGGAAATGGAGGGCAGCTTGGGGCAGGATTGGTGCAGGGCTCAGGCAGCGGTGGGAGAAGGCAGCAGCATCGATAGGTCTCTGAGAGGTGCATGCATCAGGGAGCACACCAGCTTAGCGAGGCGAGGAGATGGCAGCTTGCACGCAGAAGTCGGGTCTGCCCTCATCTGCTGTCCCTCCTGCCATGCCAGCTGCCAAGGGTCAGCTCCTGGGCTTCGGTTCCTGGGCTCACCGGCTGTGGGAGAGGAAGGAAACACTGCCAATACCATTCCCCCAGCACCTGCTTTTGGTCTATGGGTGTAGCTTGCACTCCTCAGGGGTAGTTATTAAATAAGCCTTTCAGTGCTTGAATGTGTTGTGCCTGCCACAAGTCAAAACAGTTTTATATGAAAGGACATCTTTCTGCCTTTGATAAGTGGGTGACACAGTGGCTTGTGTGCTCTTCTTCCTCAGCTCAGAGACAGGAACAGGAGCAGAACTCAGCTCCTGAGCAGCCAGCGGGTGCTGGCAGCGTGGCAGGGCAGCGTGGCAAGGCAGCAGTGCATTTCATCCACATCGCATCAGGGAGTGGCTGGGTGAACTCTGCCTACTCCACCAGTAGGAAGGAGGCAGCAAAAAGGTGGTGTCAGAGCTGCAATCCCCCAAGACTCCCAAAGGCCCTGGCAAAGCCCTTCAAAGTGGCTGTTTCACGGGGGAGCAGAATGGAAAAATCTCAGACTGTAGTAGAAATCTCCACTGCAATCCTATTTGTTATAGCAAGCCTCAAGAATAATCTGAAATTCTCTCAAGAATGCACTTGAAATGCATCATAAGTCAAAAAGACATGGGAGCACCAGTAGGCAAGTGTGGACAAAGGTAGGATGTAGTACAAAGTAGAGTTGTGTAGGTGCAGGTCTAAGGATTACTGCTCCAAGCTATTACACAAGGCACGGTTATGCCAGGAGTGACAGTCACCTCTCTCAGCTTGTCTGGGCTGGGAACTCTTGTGCAGCTCCTGTGCCCAGCAAGGATTCTTCATGGGCCACCTCCAGACAGATTTCTAATGCTAGAAATACAAATCAATTGTAAAACATCTTTATCATACAACAGCATCCTAATACCTGCTTTTTGCAGTTTGGGTGAACAGACTCTCTAAGGGAAAATATAAAAAAAAACAACCAAAACATTAGTTTGGTGAAAATGAGAAATAAAAGTCATGGCTGACAAACAAATCAGGCAGCGGATACCACAGTTCTCTGGGTCTCTGGTGGGGCAGGTAGTGTCAAGTTCAATGGGGATATGCATTTTTGCATGATAATATCATACCTTTTTGGCCCAGTGTAACTAGATTTGATCTTTTCCCAGGTGATAGTTTCAGCATCTCCCACATGTTTTGTGAAGGGTTTCTGGGGTGTTCAGGAGAGACAGATCTGCTGTAGAAATAACGGTAATATCTCAGGTGATTGCTGACTGGGGTTTGGATTACAGGTGATCAATCAGTAGACAAGAGAGAAAAAATTAGACTGACTACTACTACTTTGGTTGCTTGCAGCTGCCTTGCAACATGCAGCTCATGTGCTAGGGACTGCTCAGATGGACAGTGCTACGTGTAAAATCAGCAGTTAAATCCAGAATTCAAGCTCCTTTACATCAGCCATAGCTCTGAAGGGAAAACAGGTTTATGCAAAGGCCCAAGAATAATGTATGTGGCAGAAGGTTGTCGAAAACCATCCTCTGACCTATCTGAGCAATAACTCCTCCTATGGTCTTAGGGATGCGAAAGATTGGTGACAATTAGTCCACAAAGAGAGGCCTCTGGGTAGGTATGACAATGTTTTACATCACCTACAGTTGGCTGTGATGTTCAGGAAAAGAGCTATCAGAGAAAACTTCCCAAATCAGTGTGCTGATTCCTCTTCAGCCCTCTTACAGAGGCTCTTACAGAGCAATTACAGAGCTCCCAGGTGCTGGGGAATGGCTCACATCTCTTAAACTGCATCTAGATGTAGGGCCTTAGATGTGACTGCCATTAATATATTATGTACATGCATATACATACACAAACCACCTCTGAGGAACAAGAGTGAAGTGAGACATCTGAGGAGGCGCTGGTTAGTGTGGGATGCTCAGCTGCTTCCTCATGGATGAGTTGGCCCGTGACGGTGGCACAAGCTGACAGGAGAGCACAGCACTAGAGATTAATTGTTTCTAATGAGCAGCAGAAAAGGATAAACTGAAGACTGCCTCAGAAATTACAGCACTTTAACCCTCTGTGGTGTGAGTCCCCACACTGGAAGCTATTTGGGCACTACATCCCCACACCTGAAAGGGAAGAGAGGATTTCTGCAGAGAGCTGTTGCCCGCAGAAAATTGAGAGGCAGGATCCCAGCTCAGCTCACTCAGGAGGAACAACTACAACACCATGCAAACCTCTGGTCCCATCACAAGCTCCCAAACCCAGCAGGAATTTGTATAAATCTTCCCTTCCAGGACAGCCTTATTTTCTAACCCTGGTGCAATCTCCCTGTTCCCTGAGCACTAGTGCAGCAGCTCTGCCAGGACTACTCACACATCAGCGTAAATTAAGGGTAACTTCATAGATCGTAAGAAATGCATGCTGGATTTACACATCTGAGGACCCTAGGCTTGGGTATCTGTCACCTGGAAGAGCTGTATGAAGTAACAGTCTCTCTCTCACCCCTATTTTTCTTTTTCTTTTCCTTTTCTGTAGTTCTTTCTTTGTCAGTACATCTTTCATTAAAAAAAAAAAAAAAGAGAGAGAGAAAAACAACCCCCAAAACCAGCATTCCTGTGTTGCAGCAGCTATCTGGGATAACCATGAAAATAGCAGCAAATGCTGGGAGGATCAGGGTTTAGATCAGGTCAGCGGCTCACTGTCAGCCATCGTTTCTCTTGTAGGCAATTTCAGCAGGGTTCAGCAAGTTTGCCATAAGGTCCATCAGGGTTCATCTGACCAGCGCACAGCAGCACACAAACTATTCCTGTGCCATCATCCCTTTGGAAAATCTCCTCTAAGCTTCCAGTGAACGTGGGGAGAGGAGACAGCACAGCTTCATGCATGTGGGAGGAAACCTGCAGGCCAGCAGGGATCAGGTTCATCTGTGGTACCCCCACCCTTGGCATGTGTGTTCAGGCTGGACTCTGCTGCACAAGAGCTGGTGCCCTGCTTCCATGCTAAGCAGAACTGGGGGGTGAGCCCACTGGGACGGAGTGTCCCTATCTGGGACGACCAGTCCTCCTGGTGGCTGTCCACACTGGCATGAAATGGAGGGAGAGAAGCAAATGTGCTGTAAATTTTCACAGAATGAACACTTACAGTTTCAGGGGGCAGAGGAAGACTCAAGTGACTAGATCATTTGAGTTAAACCCATGGAACCGTCTTAGCTGAAAGAAAAAGAAACTGTGGAAGAAAAAAGTCAGCCACCGAGTTGTGACAGTTTGGTGGAAAATCATTACATCTTTTCCTGGCTGTTTTCATGTCAGAACTGACCTACTTTTTTCAAATGCCAAAGAGGTGGGGGTGTTACTGAGCTGCAGAAAAATCAAGCTATCTCAGGCTGAGCAGAATCTGGGGGGGAATTTTTCTTGTTTGTCAACTCAGATTGAGCCTGTTGGGAAACTGTAGCTGGCGGTTCTTGGTTTGTGTTTAGGGCTGTATGCTGAGGATCTTTTCTGGAGAGCAAAGCACGAATGGGTGATGATAGGGAACCCTGTGAAGGGAGGGTCTGTGCTGCATGAGCCACACGACAACTGGTTCTGGGCAGATGTCGGTCACTTAGAGACTGGTGACAGCAGAGCCCACTAATTAGAGCATCAAATCACTGACCACGGAAAAGAGATCAATGCTCTTTGTGACATGAAAAAAACTGAAGGTTTGTGCTGTGCTGTTTATGTGGACACATTCACTTTTCTCTCTGATCAAAGACACAAGGCTAAGAAATGCTTTTCTAGAAACCCTCAAGCTACAACTATTCCAAAAAACTTTGCTCAGTTCAACAACTGCTCCATAAATCTTTCCTAAGGATTTCAATCTTCAATAAGAGACTGTGGGATTGTTCATGTTTTGGGGCTTTTTAGTCTGGAGAGAAGAAGACTGAGAGGGGATCTAATTTATGTCTATAAATACATAAGGGCTGGGCATCAAGAAGGCAGGGACAACCTCTTTTCACTTGTGCATTGTGATAGGACGAGGGGCAATGGATCCAAGCTAGAGTATAGGAAGTTCCACCTCAACGTGAGGAAGAACTTGTTTACTGTAAGAGTTGTAGAGCACTGGAATAGACTCCCCAGAGAGGTTGTGGAGTCTCCTCCTGTAGAGACTTTCAAGACCTGTCTGGATGCATTTCTGCGTGATCTGCTCTAGTTTTGTCCTGCTCTGGCAGAGGGGTTGGACTCGATGATATTCAGAGGTCCCTTCCAACCCTGACCATGCTGTGATTCTGTGATTCCAAAAACAGGAAAGGATGCTTTATTCCACCTGGTTGTTTTTGTACACTGAGACAACAGTCTACTGAATGACAGGCCCTGCTGTTTAGCTATTCCTTAAGGGTTTCTACTGAACATACCCTAAATCATATAAACTAAAAGAGTAATTCATTTGGAACATTTATTGTTAAAGTAATTTAAATTGCATTTAAATAATGACACAAGTAAAAATACATATTTTACTTACTTTCTGTAATTTTTTACAAATACAGTAATCATGTTCATACATAGATTAGAACAATATTTTAATCAATTTCAATGCTTTAGTGTTGAAGTGATCCAACTCCAAGATGTAATATATATTTGTATAAAGTAATACAATTTGAAATTATTCTTTACTCAAATAAAATTCTTTCTAAAACTAATCCTTAAAAATAGTTAAAATCCTTCCTCTAGTGATAGAAGTCACATATCTTTGACTAGATCAGTTTACACAGTGGTGTCTTTTTGTGTAAGAAACAGCTACTCCAGAGCATCCTAAGCACATCCTTATTTTAGAAGGCGGTATTAAAACCAAACCAGACTATTGCACACTGTAAGTTTCCTTAAATAATGTATCTTATAATACAGTCTCCAAGAAAAAAGCAGGAAAACGTTACATGCAGGAAGAGCTATGTAACTGAGATTTGCTTGTTTTATTTTGTTTTGGGTTTTTTCCCACATATTACTGATAAAGAATGTGCTTTTAAGAAATTACAGGCTAATGTGTGGACACGGGAAAATGTCGTCCTGCAATAAATGAGAAGTCTCTCATTAGCAAACTGCTTGAGTGCTACTATAAGGCATTAGTGCAGCTGGCACAGTTCCTGAGAATAGAATTATTCATTGCCATGGTTACCCATGCTAGAAATATTACCCTCTGCAATCACTGTAAACAAAGATCCTTTCACAACGGTGTAAAAATTAGAACGCTTTAAGAAATTAAAGGAAATTATAAATTGTACAGAAGTGGAAGTTGTGCTTTGTAAGCACTGTAGCTTTTCTAACACTGGAGGGGTTTGAAAACCCTCTGCAAAGATCCGATCTTATCCCAGACTTGCAAAACTCTCATCCACCACTGTCAAGAGCAGAGTCAGAGCCTAATGACAGCCAGAGCACCTCAGCAGCACGCAAGCCCTTCTGCAGGTGGTAGGTCCTCAGGGGAAGTTCGCTGTTAAAATGACAAGGAAGGTCTGATAATAGCTGCAGGAGAGGAAGATAAGTGGTGAGTTGTTATCACACGTGTTGCTGATGGAGCTCTCCCGATGAAGAGTATTTGCTAATTTTCATCAGATCTTTAAGTCATAGGGGGGAATGGTCCCTGAAGCTAGCACAAGCTTGGACAGAAACAGTGGTCACAAAGCGGGCTCCTCTCCTGCACCCATGTTTGGATAGATGGAGCAGAAGAGACTCCAACAAGTGACATTTGTACTGTGCAAACAGCCATTGAGGAGGTGGGCTGGTTCACATGGAGGCAGGCAGTAGGTGAGTGGGAGAAACAGAACTAAAATACAGGTATCCTTTGGTCCTGCACGTGCCTTTTCCACTTGAACACACTTCCTCGGGGTGGACTCAAGTCTCTCCAGATGCCCATAGCTTCTGACTGGTCTATTGGCGATGTAAAACTATGGGGGCTGTGACTCTGGCACAGCACCAGCCTGAGAGGCTCTCATCCAGCTGGGGGTCTACAGCAGAGTACAAAGACATATTAAATCATTTGCTTTTCACAGTTGAAAACTTGCTGGGTCAGTGCCCCACCTTTCATAAAGGAAATTATCTCTTCATGGGAGCATCTAGCAGGAAAAAGAAGGGTGATCTGGGACTTACAGAAAAGCAGCAGTGTCCACATGCACTGTCAGCAGCAGTGTCCACATGCACTGTCAGCAGCAGTAGCTTCACTGTACCTGCTGCAAGGAGGTGCATGGAGCTCATTCAGGCCACTGCACCAGTTTCTGGCAGAATGTGCTGGTACTGCTGCTTACAAAGAAATCTCTCCACTTCTCCCACCACCATTCCATCACCTCTGAGCCCTAAGCCACCACGCACAGTGGGAGGGCTTGTATGTCCCTTCTTTGCCTGTTGGACGCCACATAGTCCTAAAAGTTCTCCAGGTTCATTGGGCTCCAGGCAGGCACCCATGCATGCCTGCTGTGGGGCACAGCAGGGTGTGGGGCTTAGAAGAGACAGTCCCTGACCCTAGCACCTTTCTCCAATGTGGTTCTGGTACTGCTGTGACCTGTAACATTTCTAGAAAATAGCTCTCATGTTCAGGATGGAGAAGAGAAGGCTTAGGGGGATTCTCACCACTGTGTATAACTGCCTGAAGGGAGAACAGAGCCACCCAGTGACAGGACCAGAGGCAATGGACACAAACTGAAACACAGAAGGTTCCCTCTGAACATCAGGAAACACTTTTTTACCGAGCACTGGAGCAGGTTGCCCAGGGAGGTCTTCCTCCTCAAAAGCCATCTGGAGATGGTCCTGAGCAACTGGCTCTAGGTGGCCCTGTTTGAGTAGGGGTGTTGAACAAGATGATCTCCAGAGGTGCCTTCCCACCTCAACTCCTCTGTAATTCTATGTCTCTGGAAGGGACAGCCCAAGGAGACCTAAGACGAGGGTGCTCGACAAAGTGGAGGCCACACTCAGGCAGATATGGGTTGGACTGAGAAGCCCACCAGACACTGCTCTTGGACCAAAAACAGTTACTGAAATAGAGCCCACAGCAAAATTTTGTGAAATTAACTAACTTGTCCTCCATGGGATATAACACCTAATGAGCAGACCTTGGCACTAGACAATTCACTGGGGATCTAAGGCAGTTCTTCTGCTGAGATGCTGCCACAGGCGGCTGCTCAAAGCCCTGGCCATGGCAGCACCCATTTCTCCAACGCTGACCCTTGAATATAGGAGGAGAATAAAGCCAGTCAGGAACTGATTAAAAACTACCAGAGCACAAAGCACCACGTGATTTGGAAACAAATGCTTTCTGAACTAGGTTTCCCAGTACCTCCATTGCATAACACCGCGCTCCTGCTGCCTGCCAGGCAAGACAGTAAGGCAAAAGCCTTCAAACAGCCTCATGGCAATATAATACACCTCATCAGGATGTTCTCCTTCTCTTACCTTTCTTTTTGAGCCTGACCGATTAAAAATCTATTACGTAACACATAAAATTTCCTCAGCATTTCCCTTACATCTCATAAGGTGGATTTTTTTCTTCCTGTCTTTTAGTGAAGCATAATGGATAGACACAGGATAATACTGCAGCAAAGAACCTCAAAAGACTCACTAAAAGTGAATATTTATGGAAGTGGGAATAATTTCCTTGGTGGTAACAAGCCATACAAACAATTTGCATCAAAATAAAGACATATCACTATCGTGAAGTTACAAAGGTACCTCTCCTTCCAAAGAGAAACTGCATAATTATCCACAACAGCATCTTCATGCGTCTTTGTAAAATACCTCCTCTGCTGGCAGCTCTGGACAGCAATAGACTGCTTGATCAGGTAGGTCACCAGTTCAACCAATATATCAGTTCCTACACTGCCGTTTTCCAGAACTATGGCACCACATCACTCTGAGAGGCTCAACACCTGGCTCATCAAGTCCCAAGGACAGCTGCTTTCTGGCTGCATGGTGGGAGCAATGAATAACTACTGCTGCCATCCCTAGTGGAAAACTGGAAGTAAGGGCGGAAGCAGAACATCCCCTTATGACTGGTATCGTTTCCTACTCTGGTGTTTTTTCAGTTAGTTTCATGAAAATGGAGAGTGTGGCCATCAGCAGGTCAAAGCAGTGCTGGACACTGCAGAAAGGCCATCTGGTGGCAAGAGTATCACAGTCAGGTCTAAGGATAGATATAGGATATCAACAGGATATCAAGAGGTTCAAGATATTTTAGCCCCCACATCTCTCCTTCTCCTGCCCCTGACAGAGGAATAATCCCCACTGTGGGGCTTCAGTGAGGTATAACACCCCTCTCCTGCAGCTCCATGGTGTTGCTGATTCCCCTTGTTCCTCTCCTTTAATCTCTCATTTACAGAGCCCTGGGGGCACCAGCACTATAGCCAGGGAGATGGGAAGGCAGCTCCATGGACCTTCTTCAGCCAAATTCTCACCCTGGGAATTTACCACTGTCATCCCATACAAAAAATATGGGAAAGAGTGGTTTTCCTCCCTTCTTCTCATTCAGGTTATGGCCACATCTGCCCCTGGCAAATCTGATCACAATGAAGGGAATAAGAGAGTGCTGCTGTTGCACCATGCCCCTACTCATGTCTCAAGTCGCTTCACAGGCAGTGGGGTAAAATGTAAAGGATTTGGCTACATGAAACCTTTCTTGTAGAAGGATCACAATCCCCATTTAGAGGTGGAAAAATCAAAGAGGTGGAGTTTTGCACTGAAGGTCAGGGAGGACATGTGTGAAAGGATATCACAGCCTGACTCAAATTCCTTGCCCTGTTCTCCAGCCATTCTCCTACTTCCTGAGCCATGTTAAACAGCCCTGTAACAGCACCAGGAATCCTTGAGAAGCCCTGCGGAAAAGCTCTAGGGAGGAAAGAGTAAGTTCAGTGATGCAGAACAAGACAAGGAAACAAGCAGTCTGCAAGCCTCAGCAAAGTGGTCTTTACCTCTGCTCAGCAGCTGGGGCAGGGGCTGGCACTGGAACACCAGAGCATTAGTGATCTTTGCTGCACCGGATCAATTCTGGAGTGAGAAGGTCTGAAATGGCCATGGGACCTGCAAGTTGGTAACCTCTTGAAGAAGCATTACATCTTGTGCTTCTGCACATCATCCAACTGGAGAAAAACAGATGTGACAAGATAACATTGAAATGAAATCCCAAAGGGGAAAGAGAAATCAGGGAGCTTGTTAAGAAGCTCATTGCCATCTGGAAGGCAGGAAGAGGCAGGCATCTGTGAGAAAGTGGCATCTCTGGGGAAAGCCTGGGTGCTGCAGCTGGCACAGCGAGATGAAAGGATGGGGACTAGCTGATGGGTCTGCCCTGCCCTGGACATCAGATCAGAGAGCGAAGGGAGGGTTGGTTTTCATTTTCAGGAGACTTCAGGGTATGCAGCAGAATCTAAAATAATCGCCTCACGCTGATTGTTGTCCTTGGCAGGAACAGTAACTTTGTGGCCCAAAGGGTTTAACTGAAGATACAAGGGGGAAATGAGAACACATTGGGCTCTTGATTTGCTAATAGGAGTCTTTTGTGCTGTTTATTGGTTCAGAGCCATCTCCTAGGTCTTAACCCTTTACTCCTTAGTTGCCATGAAAACATTTGGTCTTCCTTGACTATGCATTTTGTTTTTCAGCAGTAAGACCTGTTCATTATGAGTTTTCACTAAGCTCCCATCATTGGTGCTAAATCTGGGGCATGGAGAGGGAAGTGGAGACCTATGCCATGGTAACAGATGCCTTTGAATTAGTAACTGGTTTTCTAGTAACTGATATTTTCTGTAATTCAGCCCAGTGAACACCAGCTTCACAGTGGCCTTCTCTTATGGAAATGAAGTACAAAAGGCTTTTGCTTTTGGTTAGTCATGTAAATCCACAGATGAAGCCTATTCTAACAGAAGGGTAGTAAAAGGCTGTGCTATAAATAGTGCTGTGCGTTTGCCTGCACTGAGGCAGAAATGTAAGGTTTCATAGCTCGGATTGAGGGTCCCAGTCGTTTCAGAGCCAGGGGCTGACATTTGCCTTTATGCTTGTGCTCTGATGTCTGTTTTGTTTTCCAATACAGTCATTTATTTTAAATCGGTATGAATACATGTTACATCTTGAGAGAGAATTAAGATCTGGTTTAGACAAGTTAACTTAACTGTGTAATGTGGTCCAATTGTTGGGGTTTTTTTAATAAAATTTGCAGATTTATGGGGTTTTCTATCAGACTCTAGCAAAAAAGAAAACCAACCACAAACTACAGGCAGATTTAACATCATGTAGTGATGACAGACATAAATATGCTAAGCCCCTGAGAAAGCAACTCTGTGAAGGATACAAACACCATTTCTTCAGTTGCTTCATGTGAGCGTTTCTTACCGATTTGAATGAAGCTGTTCAGATGTGGCAGCTGCATAATCAGCCCCTAAATGTGGCATGATAATGACTGGATAAGGTCTAATTGGAAGGATCAAAAGTTTAATTTGTTAACATGGGTGGGGAGAAAGACATCTACAAGCAAAAGAGTTGTGGGACTGATTTCTTCACTGTAAGTGCTGAATTTTCGTACGATGTGTTATCTGTCAGTAAACACAATCTGTTAGTGCAGAACGTGAAGGGTAGAAAGAAAGAGAAAGACAGATGTAGATGTAATATATCCCTACTGTGAAGATAGACCAAGCCTGGTTGAATTCTTATCTGTCTTTTCCTTAAGAAATACTCAGAACAATCAATTTGATTTTTTGTTACCATCATTTTTTTTCTGTTCATCTACATCATTTTAGTGGAAGTTTTTTTTCATGTCCACTTTAGAGTGTGGCCAGTAACTTCCCAGCCATAACCAAAAGAAGGTTTTTCACTCCTTGTATTTAGTGAGACACATTTGCCTTTATTTATTCAAACCTATTTTGTGGCAAAATTGTGTTTTCATCTTCACAGGTGAACAAATGGAGCTGGGCAGGAATGGAACAGATTTGCTTTACATTACATCCAGATTTAGCATAATTTCTGCCCTTAAAATATTGTTGTCATAAGATTTTTGTTTACTTTGCATTCTGCAGGGCACCTTGCAAGTTCCCAGCTCCACACAAGGAGCTCAGCACCATTTGTTCCCACACAGCAGTAGCCTACAGCTGAATATGTTCTTGAAGCACCTTGAGCCACATATGTGCCCTAAAGGCAACGATCTCCCCGTGAAGCAGGAGAGGACACTGCTGCCCTAAAGCTTCTGACTGCCCTAGGTTTAGCTGCCTCAACAGCTCCCAATACCTCCTTGATGCTGCCGCACTTCTACCCTGTCAACCTCTGCTCATTCAGGGCCTTCACCCAGAGGATCTTTGCTGAAGTCTCTCCACTGCACAAGGGACTTACAAATTTCAAGTGACAACAAAAGAAAAGGCTGATGCAGGTGGAGGAAGAGCCTGTCCATGACTCGCACCATGACACATGGGAGAGCAGACCCAGACACATGATGCTTTTGAGCTTGCCCGGTGCAGGTGCTTAACTGATTGTGAAATTTTATCAAAAAACCTCAGCCCACAAGTTCTGAGCAGCATCACAGCTAGGTACAGCCATTTTTGTGGATCAGACTTTAAAATGTGGTACCTGCAGCCCTCTGTAAATCAGGTTGCAACTGCCTGGAAAGGAAGCGGTGGCAGAGGGACTTGAACCTCCCTGGTCCATATCAGTGCTTTGTCAGAAGACACAAGCCCTCCCTCCTCTCTGGTGGCAACCCTTGGCTCTAGGTCACCTCACCTGGGATTCAAGTGGGAGTGCTCCATAGAGCCATTTTGTGAAGGGTCTTTGCATAAGCATGGGATGTTAGTCTTTGGAGTAGTTGTGATGAGTTGCACTTCAACAGACTCCTTGCATTTGTCTTGTTCTATTTAGAGTAGTAGCTATGTGATTCCATCTATATCTTTCTAAAAAACACTAATTTTTCTTAAGCTGGAAAAAATACCCATATTGGTCCAGAACAAGTCTCTTTCATTAGTCAGAATAGGAGACCTCCTGTTCCCAGGTCCTAACGGAATAGATAAGTCAAGTGCTAAGAGTTTTTGCAGAGCAAAAGGAGTGATGTGTCATTAAAGATGAAGCAGGTTCTTAGCCCTCAGCTGCCACAGCAGCATCCATGGCTGCTGAAATAACCCTTTGCAGAACCTTTGAGCCTCCTTCCCATCCCCCTCAGGGCACTGTGGAATGGTTTTAATTGGAAGCAGATGTGCAATGTGGTAGGTAGGAGCAGGCGTCTGCTCAGTGTGAGCTCCTAGTAAATAACTCCTGTACGATCACTTTGAAAGGGAAAAATACCATGATTCAAGGGAAAGGATTTAAAATGAGATGAGTACTCACTCACAGTCAGTTGACTGGTCCATTAGCCTTGCCAATATTCCTTACCAGCTATTAGGAGTCAAGAATATTCTCTTCTCTTTCTTGCTTGATAGATTTGCAAATTGGATGGCGCATTCATCTTCAAAGAATGGGTCACAGGGAGATTTCCAGGTCATCACTCCCATTGCAAACACTTTTCCAGTAAGGTGGCCACAAAAACCACAGAGATGTACTGTTGAGAATGACCAATCTTGGTTTTAATTGTGAAGGTACTTTCAGCTCAATATTAGAAACTCAGCCTCTTCATCTTGATTTCAAAAAGAATACTTGGGCCAAGTCTACTGGTTTCAGGAGACTTCATGTTTTTCTGTCACAGTGGATCTTCCAGGCTACTGTAGTCTGGTTTTGTGGTAGGTATTAAGAGCTGCATCACATAGACCTACAGTTATCAAGATTCATGAGGTTGCCATACTTCTGCCCTGCACTTCTTGCAACCCCTTTGCCCCAAAAAATCCCAGTAGCTACACTTGGGCAAAAGCAAGGTAATCACATGGCAATCTTCTGCAGCAGGGAATAATTTAAACCGTGACTAAGCACAGGACAAAAGATATGAACATGCAATAGGGAACATTGACTGAGAAGACCTGAATGTAAAAATGCTTGTGCGTTAAATCACTGGGAAAACACTTCTTCAGACTCATTCCAGCTAGTGGAAAAAGGAGTTATGCATTTGTGAACATGGGATCAATTTAGACTGTGTTGCCATGTCCTGCTCCTTACTTGCATGAGTTTTTCATACCTTTTGCTTTGTTCTTCGCAAACTTTTGAGCATTCTATTCTAGTTCTTATTCTGTCTGGTTCAGTATCTTCTATTGACAAGTAGTAACATGAGAGAACCCTTAGCAGGGCAGCGCTACTTAGCCAAGTAAATAAACGTAAGGATTAAAATTCGACTGATGCAAAAGCTTTATGCATCTTCTAAATGCAAGAATTGTAAAGGAGCAAAACAGAGGTTCTAATAAATGTCACTTCATAGCCATAGCAGTCAAGTTGCAGTTTCAAAGGTGGGAAATGTAACTTACAGCAGACTGCATTTTTTAGCTGTCATGCTGAAACTGCAACTCCAAAGTCAATTTGTGCCAAGAGAACCAGCTTCCCTGGTGGCTTCCTGACCAGAAGAACCCAGAAGAAATGGTGATTTGAAAACCAGAATGAAACTCAGTCCATTTCCATTGTCCAAGTCATTTAAATGGGGGCGGGGGGGGGAATAAAAAAATCTGGTGAAACAGAACACCAGAAGACCAAAACTCTCTAGCTTATGAAAGCCCTTCCCTAAGTAATGAATTTAGTCGTTATTCTATGACGTTAATAGTGAAACTGCTTAAGGCATTTCTACATAAAAATGAAAGTGCATGCATGCCCAAGTATTCTCTTTTATGCTATTTTGGGGACATAATTCCCTAATGTCTTGTTTTCAAAAGCCTAGTATTTTCCAGTGCACTGAACAGACTGGCTCTATCTCTAGCTCGAACATCAAAAAGCAACCTTCACGTACATCAATGAAAAGTGACAACTGATTTTATTAACTGTATTCATTATAACACATAATATGACAGTGGGAATATTTTTCGCTGTAAGATTTTTGAATGGAAGAAAAGTGCAGTTAGTCTGAGTTCCTTACATTCATTAGAAGCAAGACTATTGAAACCATCAACATTTACATGACACATAAGCAAACACCAGAATCAGTGCCAATAAATACACAGTGTACCAAAATAAATATTTACAGAATTAAAAATATAATAAACACTGATTAGTATATCCTTGTGAACTGCCAGGGAAGAAAGACATCTATTGCTATCAGTTAGGTTGTAAATACGTCAAGAATACAGTGATTCCAGGAGACACATGCTCATCAAAGTTTGTAGAGGTGGAAAGGAGCAGTGTGTGTCTAACAGTCTGTTATAAAAACCCCTCAAGGAGTGTTGTGAGCTTTCACTAAGAAAAAGTCGGTGCACAAAGACTCACCAGATTATTAGCAAACCATTTTGATAAGAAGAGCGGGAAGTTCTGGTTTTACTCGCTCATTATCTTGAATAGGTCACATGCTACCTAACTAGAGGCGTCTGACACAAAAAAATATGAGGGATAATTGTAATTAACAGTGATCTGTCAGCTATAACACGTCTTACAGAAAAAGGTTAAGTGACTTCTAACAGGACACATCTGTCCATTTCAGCACCCAGGAAACCCAAAAAGCACTGGTTTCTCAGATGCAGTGTGGAGCTGTCCCTTCTACAATTTCCTCAGACACACCATGATACATACGCAGAGCTGGGCTGTGAGGAAAGACTGAAGCCATGCTGTGTTTTCTGGACTTATTAAATCTGTATTTTCCACCAACTGCATTCATAGCTCATTCCCCATTTCAGCAGGGCCACGAGCCTCAACACTAGAGCTTTTCTGAGACAGACTCTGCTGACAAACATAGCAAGAAAAATTCAGATGGGGCCAAACTATGGGATTTTCACTCAACGACAACCGACACCACTAACAGGTCCACTGATTTCAGTGGTGGAATACTGGTGGACCGAGAAACTGTCCAGCTGTTGCAATCCGTCCCATGACAGAGAATTTACTTCAATTTCACACAAAGGCTTTGCTCTTGCTCCCTTTTTCTAAAAGCAGGATAACATTGTTTTTATCAAGCCTTGTGCTGCAGAAAGTTACCTGTACTCCACCTAGGACCTGGTGGTGCTGCCGCATGGTGTGTCTTACGCTCCCTCCCCACCTGCCCCTGGGCTGCAAGGATGCAGCCAGTGCTCACCATCCTGCCAAAGGCTTAGGTCTCTGCATCCCCCTGGCAAAATGAGGATGGAAGAGCAGAGAGATGTCACAGCTTGGTGCTGGACTACAGAGGATTTATGGAAGTCTCTGTGCTAAAACTACCTTCAGAAACAAAGGCACTGCTCAGGTGTTGCATGTTACACCACATAAGAGCGGTCACGCTGTAGCCCTCTGGAAGGAACACTGACTTCAGCACACCCAGACTCACATAGTCTGGCTCCTAACTCAGGGCAACACAACAAACTGAGCATCAGTGCAAGAAAAAAAGGAGCCAGATTTTATAGGCATATGTTTAATTCTTTTTCCACAAGGACAAGAGGTCCAGCCCTTGCTTTCATCCCATCTCCCAGCCACCCTATCGACCCTGACACCCCAGCACAGCACCAGCACCCTGGCTTTTCCTGCTGCTATCCAATCTGGCAGACACCTCTCCCCTCCCCAGGGTGACATCCCACACCCCTCTGCTGGGACCACACAGCAGGGTCAGACAGCACATTCTCCCAATGACAATGTCTTGCTCCTCTAGTCCGTGGGGTGCAGGTGAGTTGGGGCAGACCTTCCCCTTTGCTGCCATTAACCAAGAACCACCACCAGATGTGTAGCTTTTACATTTTAGGGTCCGGCTTAACTCAAAGCAGATGTAGCCAATTTTCTTTTACAAGCACATTATGTTCAAAGCTTCCAATGCATCTGCATAAAAAGCCCATGGAAACAACCTGATACTGAAATAGCAACTGTTTTGATACAACATCATCCAAAATAAAAAAACCTGCTCAATATCATACCGTTCTCCCTAAAAGCAGATTTATAAATGTGGCTGTGTAATAATTAAAGGGAGGCATCACTAGTTACCACATCAAAAAACATGAACAACAACACAATAAGCAGGGGTTTTAGTGCCCTGAAAAGGATCTGGTCCTGGTTTTGCCAGTACAAGTTAAATTAAGGAAGGCAGTGATTGTGTTAGCTGTAATTTAAACATGCTGAGCATTGGAGTTATGTGCAGGAGTGGCTGCTTGGTAAGATGGAAAAACAAAGGAAAGACATGTTTTGCATTCAGATCAGTGATAATACTACTACAGTAATATAAAAGACTGCACAGTCACCTGAATAATGTTCATCTTTTAAAAAAGGGAAGACTTATTTAAGAAACACTTCCTATTTCCTTAAGATTAAGAGATTGAGGACCACTGCCAGTTCTTATGGAGTCAGCAGAAGCCTTGCCACAGCAGAACTGGACTTCAGAAAGAGATTGTCATGTCGGCAAAGCCCAGTTTTCTAACTTTGTGGCCACAGCTGGATTAGCTTCTACCTCAGAGCATTGCTTGGACGTGATGTTAAAAGTAGGCAAAACAATCTTCTTCTTTTAGCCATTGCTCCAAGAAGCTTCTTTCAGTCTAGCAGTTCAAACTCTTTGCCCCGTGAAGTACATAACCTTTTCCTCTCTCCACTACAACTTTGGTTCTATTTATTTAAGTATGTACAGAAAGGAAAAAGAAAAGCAGTTCTTACCAAAGATAAAGGAAATCTGGGCACAGTCTCCATAACAAACAGCTTCTGAGCTTTCCTATGAGACTGACATGCTTCCCTGCTAGATTTGCAAAATTGTACACAACAGGAAAGTGAAGAGATATATTCCACTCTATGTGAAATATCACTCAACATCCTCACCCACGTGTATGAGATCACACAGCAGAGATCTCCCTTTTAAACATGTTTGTTGTCTTGTTCTAAAGGTGAATTCAGTTTTTCAGGACCAAGAAGTAGGAGCAAAGATCTCCCGAAGAACACACCGGCAGCAGCCTCTCCTTTCTAGTGCTGGAAGGCTAGATCAAAAATCTTGGTTTCCCAAGCAACTGCAGTACAGCTGAGTGGGAATGAGAGACATAGAGAAAAAAAAAAAGGGGGGGGGGGGTGCCACTGTTTTGGATGGAGAAGCCCTCTAAGGCAAGAAAGGCTTTAACAACCTGCTTTTGCAGGAATAAAGGCCCCCAGGACATGGCTGGAGTGGTTATAGCTCTTATTCCTTTGCATATGACAAGTCCTCCCATTCCTCTCTATGTGAAATGGACCTAGGAAACACCAAATCAATGCTGGCTGTTCCTGGCCGAGGTGCTCACAAAAAAAGATGAGATGTGAGCTATTGATGAGATAAAAAATTCCCGTGAGTCACATTAAAACCAAACTGTTCCCTGAACGCAAACGGCAAGACGGATTCAGCTACCTCCTGCTCACAGTAAACAGCACGTGGTCTGATGGCAAGGGAATCCCATCATCCCATCTCTCAAAGGAAGGGAGGGATGTTCAGCAGGAACCAGTCCCAGGCCACTGAAAACAACTAGCAGTGTATTCTCAGCATTGAATCTCAGAAGAGTCACTTGTTGTGCAATTCTGCTTGGACACATGGGATTATGTCATTGTAATGAAAACATAAACAAAGCAAGAGAAAAAGGAAAAGAAGAAAAAAAAAAGTCAAAATAATGGAAAAGAAAAAGCCAACAAAAACCCACATGCAGAAGCTCTCTGGTGTAAAATCTGCCAAAACTCATTTGCAGCATCTTTGAATGAGTGTCAATTTATTTTTCCAAGACAGAAGCCACAGCCTTTCATATCAGTAACTATGAAAATACATTTTCAGGCCACCTTGCTTAGAGTCCCCCATTGTGTCTGTTAGATAACGACCTGCCTTGTAAGTGGCTATTGTTACTGTGAACTGTCTCTTTTATACCATTGTCTTGGTGAAAAGCCTTTTCTGAAAGTAGTCCATTAGAGAAGGGAAAAAAACCCACAAGCTCTGAGCCCTGCTTCCTAGCAGAATCAATGGCTCCCTTTGATTTACTATAAATTTAAGAAACAACAAGGTTTTGCTTTGCTAAGCAAAGGCTGATAATTTGGCTCATCTGCACGTACAGCATCTTACTGAAAATGCCATCTGTACCAGACGTTTTGAAGACTTTGGTGCAATATTCACTTAGCTTAGATAAATAATTTAGTAAGACTCATTAAAAAATAATCAGTGAATTAATTTCCATAGTGTACATCTATGCGTGTAATTTTCAGTCCTCTACAACCCTGAATGGCCGTGAGGATACTCACAGTGGATGACGAAAATGCTGGTGATTGATGGAATAAGACTGAATATAGTTTTTTCTTATTCTGGTCATGGAATTTCTTCTGAAATCTACTATGTGTGTTTGAGTCCTATTACTGACGAGCAAAATGCATACGCACTATAGGGAAAATAAGACCCTTTATGTCTGTTGCAGGCCACACATATAGTACAGGAAACTTAACTCCTATCATGACAAAAGAAGTCCACAAAAACATCATTTCATGCTACCGAAAGGAAATCTTTTGTGCTGATATACAGGACAGGAATGTATACCACTGAAATCACTGCAGATAGCTACAAAACACTACGCAATATATAGAAATACCCTAAGAACATACAAAATTTACCAGTAGTGACGTGAAAGTGCAAGGAGTACATATAACTAAATGCCACATCCTGATCTCTAAAATCCTTTATGACTGACATACAAGCTGATAATTACAAAGCATCATTCAGACCACATAAAGTAACCAATAAAACAAATAAAGAGAAGTATTCTTTAAGAAAATCAAAACAATGACAGCATTGGGAATGTTATCTTTGGGACTCAGAACACCATTTCTACCTTGATACCTAACCAGAGCCAAGGAAAATATATGCTTGAACAGGGTAACACAAATAAGTATGCAAACCACCACAGAATGCCTCAGGACTATTACCTCTTCATGTCTCAGCCTTTAAATCCAGCAAGCCATTAACTGTTTGTTCTTAGGCATCTCACAGTATTTACAGGGATCTTTCAGGAATTAAATATAGGTCTAAAGAAAGCCTTTGAACCCCCTTCCACTGATTGTTTTAGGCATCGTGGGGAGTTACACAAATATATTTCTATGAAAATTGAAAGCCCGAGTAAATATTAAATTTTTCATTACCTTTCGAAATAAAAAACATATATGGCTTAAAGCCAAAAGTGAAGTTTTATAAATACAAAGTGAATTTGAGCATTAAATTGTATTTTTACTCCCATACAACCATTAATTACCCTGAATCAACGTCAGTATGTCGCAACGATTCAAAATACTGACACCCTACTACAAGCCACTTTCCCATTTTCCTTTTAAGGATATGATTGTCCTTAAAATATGTACATAGCAAGCAGCCAAACAAACCACCAAGAGATTTGCAAAACATGCTCGACACTGGGTAAGCGACAGAAAGCCCGAGCGAGCGACTGGGGAGCACCTGGCCTCGGCAGGCAGCGCGGCCATCCTCCCACCCTGCGCTCAGCCGCTAGCCCAGGGCTCCCCGCTTCACACCGGGGGCGAGCACCGAGGAGGAAGCTGCCCGCCAGCATGCAGAGGACAGAGGAAAAATGGGGCAGAAAACAAAGGAGAGAGAAAAATGAAGGGAAGCCAAAGCGTTTTAATCATTGATTCGTGTTAGTCGTTAGGTGAGAGGGAGCTAGTCTAGCGTCACTCTATTGGTTTCTCACTACAGACATGCCACAACGCAAACAAAACGCATAGGATGAATAATTTGCCACATGCAAGTCCCACAGAGACGTCAGCTGATGTCTTCTAATGGTTTTAAAGACACGTGACTCCTACTACCTGGACTCAGCGCTTCCAGTTTTTATGGTGCTACCCCAACCTCACCACATCCTCCCTTCCCTCTCAACTTCCAGTACCCTACAGAATCTCTCTGCACAATTTGTCCTCACAACAAAATGGGGAACTATGATTTTTCTGCAGAATTGTCATGCAAGGAAAGATGTGTCCCTTACAGCCGAACGAAAACAAGAGAAAAGGGAACGTTAGGGCTGAGGACCAGGGTAATATTCCACGTTCTGTACATTCCATCCCTTTGAGGATATTTCAGCTTTAAACTTTCTAAAACGCGCAAGCAGAGTCAGGCCAAATGCAAATCCCTTTCTCAGGCAAAGGAAACCACCGCCGGCGTTGTTTGGAGCCAGATCTAGAGCACATCCCCTCCGCCTGCGCGTGGGAGTGTGCACGCAGGGCTGCGCTCACAGCAGGGCGAGCGTGCGGGGCCGGGGGTGCGCGCGCCTTCGCGCGCCCCAGGAGGAGGTGCGCTCTGACTACACATGCATATGTACAACACGTCTGTGTGAGCGGGCATGTAGAAAACCACACACGGACACCTTCGAAAGAACACATAGAAAATAATCTTCTTTGAAGTGCATTAAGGTTCTTATCGAAACCACGAAGGCAGGGACTAGTCGGGAAAACTTAACACTTTCTCCCGATTCACCGGGGCGTTGCGGTTTGGTATTAAATCCTGCAGGGATCTCCCAACTTGATGCCAATTTTACCCTTGTGACCACAAGGTCATTTCCCCGGTGAACCACACATATACATATATACAATTCTTATTATGGTTTTTCCTGGCATTTTTATGGTTTATCTACAACCTTAATATCCTTCAAATGTATATTCTGTATATTTATTTTCCTTTTTTTTTTCCTTTCAATTTAAGAGACAATAAAACCAACTGCTATGTAAGCTCAGACCCCTTAGCTTCAATGATGTGAATTTAGGATTCTCTGCATAATATAGACATGTATATTTTTTAAATGTATATTATTTTTCAGATACACTGGAGCATATATTTTATATTAACTGTGGTCTGATGATTAAATACTTATATCAAAATATCTTGTAAATACATAACATTTACCTTTAGACTTCAATGATTTGTTGAGCTTTTTCAGTGTATCATAAAAATATGTCCTCAGGCACATTAAAACCCTATTTTATTTCTCTGAAATGTTGTCAATGCCCACGTACAGCAGCCACTATTCAAAAATGACCTGGCCATTAATACATTTCTCATAAGATCCAAGCTCATCAGACCATTTTATGTACCACTAGCTTACCATATTTCTTTTTCTCTCTTAAAATTATTCTGACATTATTAAGAATGAAAATAAAAAATCAACGAGAACCCAAACTTTCTTTAAATAGTCAAAA
>WUAM01000431.1:34540287-34593411 GCA_024336885.1 Actenoides hombroni
GTCGGTCTGTGGTTGTGCGCGTCTAGAGAGGTGGTGAGTGCCGATCCGGGTGGCGTGGTTGGGGGCGGGGGAGGGGGGGCGTGGGGGGGGGGGGGGGGGTGTTTAACATCATCAGACATTCATTGCAATCTCCCATGAGAGCAGATTGAATTATCTGTTGTGAATAATTTATCCAGTGAATTTAGTCCTTTTTCTGTTCATGTATAAAAAGTGCCATTTGCATTCAGAATTACAAGTGTTCAATAAGAGCAATATGAGCACATCATTCAATTTACAGGTCTCTCCTGCCTTCTTCAAGAGACAAAGGAAAGGGCAGATGTGAGACAGAAACCAAGATTTGGGCTGGAGGAGGAGTGAGTTACATTTTACAGAGCATGCTTTGTAAACATGTCCAGCAGACAGAAGCCATGGGGACAGAAGGTCAGACCAGAACTTCAATCAATAGGTGTAAGTTGCTCACCCTGACTATGCCTCCATCAATTGTGCCACGTCATGCGTTCCCCCATTACTTGGTAATATTTACGCTCTTCAGACAGATGAAGGAAACTTGATAAAAAAGAGGTAACACCAGATGCTCTTACGCAAAAGCAAATGCACAGAGCCAGGCGTCCTCTGGAAATCTGAAAGTACAAAACCCGGTCATGTATCTTGGGAAAAAAATGGTCAAAAATGCTAATAACTAAGACTTGGCCACATGGCTGAACTTGACAGTTTTTGCACTTACATAATGGTGCTTTGCTGCATTTCACCAGTCCTTTATATTTCACCAATTCTTCTTGCAAGCATTGAGTCCAAAGGAAGGAGATACAGAGATACAGAGAAAAGGCAGAGGACAGATGACTTAATGCTTCACAGCTGTATGGAACAGACAAGTTATTGTGCCCTCTTTCTTTTTGTGTGAACATCTACAGCCATGATGGGAAGGGTGGCTTTCAGATTGTTTTGCAGTTGTCTTAAAATCCAAGTGTTAATGGAGGAGAATGACTTGAGGTCAGACCGAAATTACTACTTTAGAAATGTTTTGACAAATTGAATTTCTTTTTCCTACACATTTATTTTCAGTCCTTTTTGCATATTTTAAAATACGATTTAAATAACCTTGCAGTACCTCTGGAAATGGATAGTCATTCTAAAATGACATATTAAAGCATTGAATTTTGAAAGTGATAAATGAAACATTCCTTCTTTTTTTGTTGTTGCTGGGGTTTTTTTGCTTGTTTTAACCTGAATACGTCTAGGAACTCATGACATGCTTTGGTCAAACTGCCCTTGCAGGGCTTAACTGGAAAAGCTTTAGACAAAACATCAACCAGCTTCTAACTGAAGAAGAGCAGTGCTGAAAGGTAACCACAGTCATGCAAAATAGCTCTTAAGTCTAGGGATGTTTGGATGCCTGAATGCTGCACAATCAAGGAGGTTGGGAGAAAATCTCTGCGACATCTCTTGTGCCCATGTCCTCATGTGCAATGGGAACTTGACACAGTCAGTTAAGTGGCTGAGATTTTCCCTGGAAGCAAATGGCATGGTGTCATTTTTGCAAAGCTGTAAAGGGATACAAGATCAGCTGCATGAATGGCCTTCCAAGGTGAACGAGGGTCATTTCTGGAAAAGGATGGTGAGGAGCTGGATGAAATGGAGCCAGAGACATTGTCTTCCATGTGATCTGTTTTTATTCTTTCTCATTTTACTGTCTAAGAAGGTTGTGCAAAGCCTATGTAAGCAAGACCTAGTACATACTGTTTTACTCTGAGGTTTAAAACTAAATTCTCTGAGTTATGGTAGAGATTTCTTTATGGCTTCCCTGCACCTTTGTAGGTCTCAAATGGAAGTCTGCTTCTGACAGTGAAAAATGTCTTGCTGGTGAAGGGAAAGACAGGCTGTCAGACACCTTGCAAAGTGGAAACAAATGAGGAGCTTTAATTTAAAAGCACAGAGAGACTCCACAGCAAGCTGGGAGCTCTTGATGGCCTGCAGACAAGGGGCAGCTGAGCAGCTGTGGTAGGAGAATAGTTTCTACCACATACCCCTGACCTAGCTTAGCCTGAGGGCCATCTGACACAGTGGAAGAGACCCATTGCCGAGCTGCACAGCACAGCCACACCAGCGGGTTTATTCCAGCTGAAGGGGGTATTCAAAAGAGTCTGTAGAAGAAATGTTTTCAAAGGTGGATTTTTTTAATCTCAAGAATGAATATGGATGAAGAAAAAACAGACCAAAAGGACTAGATAAGAAAATTACTTTAAAAGGTAATTTAAAAAATGTAGCATTTATAGGTATACACTTTTAAAATAGAAATTAAGGGCTTTGAGATGAAGGCTATCCTCTCCTTGTTCTCTGGACAAACTCTACAGCTTTTTTGGACTGCTTGCTGCAAGTTACTGTCACAGACTGCCGGTCCAGCTCTCAGCCTTGGCTCCACCACTGACCTGTGCAATGATCCTTAGGAAGGCACTGCTTGGCTTCATTTCAGCCAAGGGTGCCTTTTCCAGTGACTCGCAGGCATCAGAGTCCTGCCCCAGCCTCACTCCCTACAGAGTGTTGGATCCACAGGGGCACCTGTACAGCTGGAGCCATCGGGTGAAACAGAAGCAGCAATGATTACAAAGCAACCTGTGGAGCTTCACCCTGCTTTTCCCCTGCAGTTTTATCAGGTGGGCACTCTCAGTCTCCACAGAGACTGCAGTATATGGCTCAGAATGAATGAATACTGAATAAAAATCCTAGGATTTACCAAGTATGAATTAGTGATGGAAGTGACACCTAGTAAACCATCTTGTCCCTCATTTTGACAGAAGACACAGAGTTTTTTAATGTTTCAAGGCTGCCTCACGTGCTGAACAGGAGCACCAAGCTCAAGGTGACAGGACAGATGTGTCTGAAAATAACTGCAGGAATTTTTCACTTCATGCTTCTTTTCTTAGTAGCTTCAGTGACTCCAGAGAGCCAGGAGCAGCCCTCTCAACATAGTACCCAGGATATGCTCAGTTTAGTGCCAGAGTTTACCCATTTTCTGCTCAAGATCTCTACATTTTTGTTTGTTTGTTAGCATTCTACAGCTGTGTTTCTACCATCACATATACTATCACATATATATAATTCATAGGCCTCGAAGAAGCAGCATCAGTTTAAACCAAGTAGGTCTCCCTAATGATAAGCAGTGAATCTAAATTGCAGAAAGTGATTTGCAAGACTTTGGCCGGCACAGTGTCTGCACCTAGACCCCAGCTGGTGATGGGAGAAAGTAGGCAGGCTTTTAAAAAGCCATGGATAATTATCATGTCAGGGTCTAGAACTAAAGGATGAGTACAGGGAGGCCCAGAACAGTAACAGGCTCATAGGGAAAACAGGCCCACTTCCTGAAAAGTTACTTCAAACACCACAGTTTTTCTTACATGGCTAGGTGTGCTACTGCACAGATAAACTCTTCAATGAATTACAGTATCAGGAAGTAGAAGAGATGCTGTTTTCTGGATTACAAAATCAATGAGCTCATTATGGAAGACATAAGTAATGTCAGATCTCTACTGATACCTTAAGATCTGCTTAGGGAAAAACTGGGACTGGGGAAAAAAAAAAAAGATAACAGCTAAAAACAACCCCCCAAAAATCAGAAAAATAAATGGGGGATTAAAGAATCCCTCTTATTTTCAATATGAGCCTCTTGCTGTAACACTTTCCAGTGGGAAACATCTGCTTGTACAGATACAGAGGAAGAGCATCTGGATTTCAAACGTTTGTTTGCTACTTGTTCGCACTTGCCTCACAACAGATCCATGTCTTCTAATACTGCCTATTTCCTTCTTCCCTCTCCAGCCCATGCAGCAGCAGCTTGGACCTCCTTGGGGCCATTTGCTTTGTTACTCCTCCCTCCATTTTCCCATGTCAGACCATTTTCCACATCCTTTTTTGCAAATAAAACTTTCCTCAGCTGCAGAAGTATAAAAAGCATAAATGTTCAGTTCAGTTCAGCGTGTCCAGAGCCTGGCTGACCCTCACTCTCAGGCAGCTCATACTTGGGGATGTCTCAGGGGAAAGGTTCTTAAATCAATTTAAACCCCACAATATATGGAAGGAAGAATAGAGTGGCAGGTAGAAGATGAGGGATAAAGTGAGTTTCCTACTCTCTATCAGACTCATCTCCACAAAGGCTTCACACTCACCAGAATCTGCCCTATTAGCACAAGAAAAACTGTCACTGGGAAAATCTGGTGTCAGTGCACCATCCAGATAGCAAAGATCATCATGACTGGGAGACACACATGCCCCTGTAAAGTATATCTCCAGTCTCCTGGGAAATAATAAATTGTCATTACTTTGCTTTATTGGCTGAAAAGCTGTGGCACTGGGAAGCGTACAGTGAGCAGAACAAGACCTGTTTCTCAAAATAGAGAACTGAACTCTTATTTTCAGAAAATTTTGTCTGAGCCCCACAAACTTACAGAATTTGGAAGTGCCCGCTGCAGAACTGCACAATTTAATTAATCAAAATGTCCTTTAAATCTCTGAGAAATTACGTCAAACAAGAGTGAGGTACAGATTCTTGGCCAGGTAGAAGATCATGCCCTTCTGCAGCATAAATGTGTAGGGAAAAAAAACCCAGCCACTGATTTTTCCCATCCACTCTAGCCAAAATAAGTAGAATAAGTCCCATTTCGTGAGCCCAGAAGACTGTGTATTAAACCAGAGACCTGCTAGCAAGGGCTTCACAGGGAGGAATACTTCTTGTTCTCACCAGTAATATCCTTTCAGCAAAGGCAAACAACACCTTTGCATGTGAAAGGCATCCTGTGGCCTCTGAAGTTTGCTTTTATTACTGACAGCCCCAGCATCCCTTCTGGGTGCAATTTTATAGAGAAAAATAATATTCAGCAAGAAATGTATGTTCAGGTTGAGCAAATCAATCATGAGGTTTCTGAAACCAAGTAAACAATCTGAGATAAGAAAGGATGAAGTGACAGTATTTTGTTCAATGTTTTTGTATATTTTTTTTTTTTTGGTTGGTGAAACAACTTTTGTATAAATGGCTTATGTTTTGTTGTTTTAAAGAGCAAAACAGGAAAATAACAGTAACCTTCCGAAAATGAAGCAAAACACAAGTTTGACCCAAAGGAAGATTATTGAATGTTTTCCAGTTCAGCCAACAGACTGAAAAATATCAATTGTCTGCATAGGATCTCTGTGTTATCCAGCTGTTATTCCTAATGCAAAACAAAAGGATTACAGAGAAATAAGGAAGAAACTGAGAAACTGAAGGGGGGAAGTATCTGTCACTTGTCTTAAAGCTAAATACAAATTAAATATTCAGGCAACACATGTAGTCCCCCAAGGGAGAGATTTACTTCTAATTAATAATAAGTTAGTGCCCCGGTCCTCTGCATTAAAAAAAAACACAACAAAAACAACCCTCTAGATTAATCCTGCTGTAACGTTGTAGCTAGAACCTCTGAGAATTAACCCAGCCCAATCCCAGATTTACTTGCACTGTAATTACTGGAAATGTGGAGAGTTTCTTTTCATCCATATACTGAACTGAAAAGAAAAAGGTTTCTAGAAAAGCCTGTAAATATGAGGGGGGGGTTATGTGGATATACAGCCATTCACTTTCTCCTTTGGATGTTTGCAATACCCCAGACATAATACAAAGCTTTTATTTTAATTTCTAAATGTGCTAGTCAAGTTTTTCTACTCCAAAAATAAATGAAAATAAAATCCTGGTTGTGCAGTCCCTGACAGACAATAGTATCACAGGAGGGATGGGTATTTAATTAAAAACCCAAACAATCAGGGGCATGATGGGGAACAATGTGTTTTTCAAGCAGTTGAGAATGATATTTGGAGGCTGAGGATATTTTTGCTAAGAGGCAAGCATTCAAAAGTCTTTCATTGTATTGGGGATGCCTGAGTGTCTTCCTCACCCTTCTACTACCTCAGACCTTCCCATTGGCTTCAACAGAAATACTTCTGGTTAGTGTTAGTGGATATACAAGTCAAAATCAGACCTTTAATTAAAGATTCAGCCTCCCAGAACAGGATACCTAGATAGACGTGATTATATTACTTGTACTTTTCAAAAATATAAGAAATACTTCTCCAATTCACCACCAAGGCTATTGCTACATTCAGCTGGTGCATATAAAGGAAAAAAAAAAGTCCTCTCACTACAGTTACTGATAGATAAGTTATTAGTTTGATTTCAGGAGGGCTCTGTCTCACTTTCCTTCTTTCCCCTCATTTCACTGTGTATAAAGAAACCAGCCCCTGGGCAGAACATCAGTTGGAGAGGTTGGGTGTCAGCACTGTGGTAGCACATGGAAGTCTTTAGGCTCAGGTGAAAGGACTCAGAGGCCAAATATGAAAGAGGAAAAGAAAAACCTCAGCCCATGTGAAACATACAGGCTGCGAGGGAATTACTGAAAAGCTTTGGGACTAAATCTGGGCCTTGGAACATGGTGGGAGAAGAGAGAAATAATTGTGCTTTTTATTATAACAAGTTTCCAAAATAGAACTCACTGTAAGGATTTTTTTTTAAGGAGCTCCAAAACTTCAGCTATTCCTCTATGATCTGCTCTTAAGCAGATAGACACTGTATGTTTTGTATTAGAAATAGGGTATGTCTCAGCAGCTTTCAAGGGAGTTGAATATAAGATGCTATAGAAAACTAGGCCATGCCTTGCAAAACTGTAGGAACCACTAGTTTCAAACCAAAGGGTAGATTTCATCTCCCCATGCTTTAACCAGCTGCAGGGTAAACAGCTGCATCTCAGCTAGCTATAGCTTAAATCCCCTTTCTCTAATGTGGTAAAAGACAGGTATTCCTAGGGTGCGGTTTATTTGACCTGTTTTATATGTCAGCTTAAGAGTGGATGATGTAAATCTTACCCTAAAAGCTCTGAGCCCAAGTTCACAGAAAAGCACATTAAATTTGCTCAAATCAGCCCCTCTCAGCACTTGTGGATTTCAAGTTATTTCCTCCCTCTTCCAAAAATATCGGTCAACATTTTTCACCTTTCAGTTTTTTCCATTTGGGGAAAACATTGTTACACAGAAATAAAACATTTTCCATCATCTCTAATGCAAGCACATGCATTGCTCAATGTATGTGCACATGGCAATGCCTATTTCTTGCACCAGGGGAGCTACTAATCTGGTCAGGAGTTTGCAGAACTGGAATGCTGGTCAAAGTTACAGCACGGGAAAGGCTTGGTGCAGCCTGGAATTTGGTTGTATCAGTCCCTCAGAGCTGAGAGAGTTTCTAAAGAAATCTGACCCCGCTTGTTCTTCCTACAAATGATGCCTTTGATACACATCAATGAACTCGTTAGTTGTAGACAGTCATAGGGACACTGGTAGCTTGCAGAGAAGCACACAATTCATTTCCCACACGGCACGTTCACTGATCTCTTTTTAATATCGGTCTTTGACGCCCGGCTCTCACTGAAGAGCATTATGTGGTACACGCGATACAAATAACACCAGAGGTTTTTTTCCAAAGGGTATTTTTGACAAGAGCTGTTGCTCTGACAGCAGATCGCTCGATCAATTCTAACTGAATGTCAGCTAAAGGACAGCTTTTCAGTTTTCTCTTTTCCCTTTTTTTTTTTTCATCACTAAGAAAAACGAAGCAGTGGGTGTTGATTTATGACACTTTAACTAAAATATCTAAAGAGTACTGTTCAGTTTAAGAATAGATTAGTACCAAGCAGAATAATCACAGGGGCTTCCACTCCTGCTCTTCTTGCTCGGACAAAACAGGTTTCAGAAGAAGCACTATTTGCACGAGGAACATGTAAGAAATGTAGGGTCAGGACCTTTGAGTGGACCTCTGGTTGAGTACCTGGGATGGAAAGCAAGCATCTCCCAGCCCTATGGGACCCAGAGGGCTCTTCTCAGTGGTGTTTCCATATGCAATAGCTGAATTTGGTATCTACCAAGTACAACTGTAAAACTCCCACCAAACTCCACAGTGATGGATCAGGGCATACTGGAAACTAGAACAGATTTGTCACTGGCTGGTTGGGGAAAGCCCATTTCTCTTGACTACTGGTCAGGGTATATTGTCCCCTGCTTCCAGCAAAATCCAATGGGAAAACCATACGCCAATCCAAAAGATGTCATATGTATCAAATGGGACAGTCAAGATCATCCAGTCCCTTTTGTGGAGTTTTTTCACAGAGCTTCACAAAAATAGGCTGACAGGTGGTGGCAGAGCTTTGCCTGAACTTGTGGATTACTAGGCCGGAAGGAAGCATCCTGTGACTGTCAGATATCCAGTCTTGAAAAACAAAGGCTGGAGAAAATAACCTGATTTTTAAAACAACACCTGTCTATGGCCAGTCTCTCTTTGACTTGCTCACTTCATGACACAAATGCACACACATACGTACATATCTAAAACCACAGAAGTCCCAAAGCATTTTTTTCAGAGAGATCCTTTTTCTTTTCACACCCTGGTCTTCCTTAACCATGCCTGAGAGTTTACTTTCTCTCAAAATAACTATATCAGTTTTTTGAAGTGCAATTGTATCTATGAAATAGTAAAGGGGATGAATGGACTGCATCCTTCAGTGACACTTATCTCAGATAAATTGATAATCCCTTGTCAGGCTGATTGCTGTCAAAACCGGGACAAGCAAAGGCATTTTTCATTCTGAACATTGCAGCTGTTGTCTTTTTCTGTTAGCCCAATTAAGCAAAGCGAAAAGGAGTAGCGCCATATCAGAGCCACTTTGCCTTAGGATATAAATTGTCGTCTTGTATTTGTCCATAGCCAACACTGCAAGAATAACAAAGCGATGCCATAAAACTCAACCACTGTGCTGAAAACACAAAGGAACCATTTTTTCCCCTCCAACTCAACATGGCACCCAGCCACGATGCCCCATGAGAGGCGCCAGCCCTCCCTCAGCCCGGCGGAGAGCGGGACTGTGCACAGCCACCCCGTCTCTCCTGTGGCCAGCTCCGTGCCCATGCTGCTGGGGGTTGGGGCTCAGCCCCCCCCCCCCCCCCCCCGAGCCCCGAAGAACTGGGTTTCCTTCCCCCCCCCCCCCAGTGCGGGGCTGAGGGGTTTTTTTGGGGGCTTGCACGAAAGCTATTTTCCCTCTTCCACTTTTCCTCCACACTTGGCAGGGGAGAGCCCTACACCTTTCAGCTTGGAAAACAGGAGGGAATCAGTAATTTTTTCTGGCACTGTTAGCCAAAGCCCTCCTGGAAACGAACTGACACTATTATTGTAGAAGTGTAGCTGACTTCTGGCAACAAATGCCAAAGAAGTGCATCACCCTTGTGCCTTGTTGTCTACATGGCAGGACACCCTATTGTGTGCTGGATTGTCGCATGTAATCTATGCAAATGCAGTCATTAGCTTTAGCAGATGTTTTTTTATCATGCTGCTTCAAAACTGAAAAGGGATCAGCAGGGATTTTTTGCTTTCTTTCCTAGAAATTGAAGAACAGAATAAATTGCAACAACTTGTTGTTAATGTGAACGTACCCTTCCTGGTACTTAAGGCTGTGTACCTACTTCCTCTCTACATAAGAATATTTTATTTATTGCTTTTCATCATCTTGATCTTTTAACAAAAATCCTTGTAACAGCATTAGGAAAGTGGGTTTGTGTTTGTCTGCCTGTAACACATGGAGACAAACAGATACTTTATCAAGGTATCAAAGAGGAGAATCAATGTCAGCAGCAGATTTAAGTTCTTCATTCCAGTCTTTGCTACCAGGCAGAGCCCCTCATTGCAAAATACCCTTTTGCTCTCCTTGGACTCCTTCATCTCAGTTAGGTACTTCTGATAGATATCAGAACAGTGGGCAATGTAGTTTGGTGGGAAGAGATTTTAATACCACAGATGCAGACCATTTTGTGCCTGTTCTCCCATCACCAGACAGGACCCTGCGCAGTGCAGGTATAACCTCAATGTCCCATCCTTGAGCTATGATCAGGCCATGAGAGCTCTGGGAGCACAACCACTTTCTGACCATGAGAGCTTGTGATGGGAATTGAGTCTGGAGCAGGGACCAAGGCAAGACCGACATCAAAGAAGCAAGAAAGAGGGTGAAGCTGAACTAAGAGGATTTGCTGGGGACTGTGCCAGGGAACCCCTGGAGCAGCCATATGGCTGTAGGCACCACCCGCCTCCACTGCCCCTGTGACTATACAAGCAGTTTCTTCTCAGCAGCACAACAGTGGCCCTGCTGGGGTGGCACTAGGCTCCCTGCCTGTCTTCCCTACGCTCTGCAGCTGCTTGCCTGGGGCTGCTGAGCCTCAGGAAGGTGTGGGGAGAGGGCAGAGAGGGCTCATGAGTGGCAAATGAGGGGAGAAGGGAGAAGGGCTCAAGCAGCCTAGAAAAGCTCTGCACCCCACAGCCCTCCCCATCAGCCCCGGAGCACGAGCCCACCACCCATGGGCAAGGAAGAAGGCATTAGGCCGCACTACGGTAATTAAGTGTGGATCGTGCATGTATCTCCTGGATGTTTAAATGGGAACCAGTTTAACTAGGTTTTAATTAAAGCTATTGTGCATCAGCTTAATGCTGTGCTCCTTCAGTTCTCTAGGAAGATTTTAACTGCAGGGGTAGGATGCTATCTGGCAGAGGCAGGACTGTCTGAGCTGGTTAATTGTTAGAGACATGTGAAAACCTAAATATGCTGACCCAGATGCAGCTCTCGGAAAGGGCTCAACTCAGTGTCCTTGGATATCAGTGAGCCAAATTGCTCCCACGGGGACTGGAGATGTTCAGCCTTACAACTCCCTGTTTCAAGTGCAAGGTACACTTTTCTCTCTCTGTTTTCTCCAAAGCAAATAAATAGTTCTGTGTATCCTAAAGAAAACTGACCCTACCAAATAAGGTAAAATTAAAAGGGAAAGGGTAAGAAAAAGATCAAATCACTTCAATTAGCTCCCTTACTGAACAACTGGAAAGCACTTAGTGATAGGAAAGTGTATAAAATAAGATAGAGAAGAACACAGTAGCACAGAGCACTAATGTAAATTTGGTGGGAGTCCAGCATCTGAATTGCCTGTTGCACTGCAAATATGGTGAAGCATTTTAAGGGAATGATGCTTTTCTATTAATCATTTATAATATTGATAGGGTATTTATTGTAAGAGTCTTTTTTTTTTTTTTTTTTTTTTTTTGGTACACTGAACATTATGGATGTTCAATTATAATAAAGGATTGCAAACTATTTGCTTCTAGCTAGGGAGAAAGATTTCCAGAGAAGTTTCTCTTAACTTCAAAAGTAAAAAGTCATTTACATGAAGGAAATACATTAACCTGCTACCAATTAAGAGAGTATAGTATTCTCAAGATGTTTAAATATCTTAGCATCAGATGGTAAATTATTATCTGGTAATAAGGTGTTTGTGCATAATTTGTCATGTTTCTTTTATACTTAATAAGAATTAAAGAGAACAAGAATGACACCGGATATTCTTAAAATGTCAGGAAGCAATAATCAAACACATCATCTGCTTTCATTTCACATTAGCAACACATTTTTCACTTTCCTTATTTGAAAGACAGAAGACTAGAGCATGCCACTACGAACCTCTGTGCTTTTCTATTTACTGAGGGTTTCCTGCTATAAGCCATAGCTGGGCAATCATGCTACTGGGCTAAATTACGAAGGCAGGGCTTTAAAATGTAGTTATTTTTATACCACACACATCTGTAACACCAGGATCAAGCAGAACCCTGGGGACCTCATTGTGTAAGGCAGTTCTATCAGAGATGTAGAAAGCTGCACTTGCCAGTGATTTACATTAACACATTTTAAAGTGAGAGGTACAGATCTAGACAATATATAAACTGTAACTTGAGTGCCTATGTTTGCATTAAAACACTTTAATAAACAGCCACATGAAAGTACCAAAAATCAACGTTGTAATGCAAAAATACCATCTGACTTAACTCAGAGCTCAGCCAGTCCCTGCAAAGCCTGAGGCAAAGACCATGCACAACAGCTAGGCTACATATTTCAGTATGGGCATGGTGGAAAGGGTGAATGGATGCACTGTGATCAGCCCTGTGTTGGCCTAGGAGACGATTCCCAAAATCCTGGCTCCCCACTGCTCCCATTCTCTGTGGTTGGAGACTCCTGAGGAACCAAGGATATTCCTCTTGCATAGTTGGGGAAACACGGGTCTGAAGGTACCACACGGAGCCAGGAGAGGGGTTACCTTTCCAATAGGTTTCACGAGGACTGAAGGAGAAGCAAATGCCTCTAATTCCAGCCCCTCAGCCCTCTCCAAGGGGAGGTGAGCAGCATGGAGGGACATGCCAAATGCATTCTTCCATTGTGCCAAAGTTACATGTGACACCTCCAAGAGCCCCCTGGTACATGTTTGATACACCTCACAGTTACCAGTTTTAGATCTTCACCCCAGGCTGATACTTTCTGTCAGTAACAAAGAGGAAGAATGGGTTTATCTCACCTGTAAAAAAGATTGGATATTACTGAATTATAGACAGTACTGACCCTATATGTATCACATCATTTTTTTTCCCTTAATGTGTGCAACGACATCACTAGTAGAGATACACAGTCTTCATGTACTGAACAGTGATTTCTGGAAAGGTGTTTTTCCTGTCTCTGTGCTCATTTAAGCAGTTTTCCTTAAAAGCTCAACTAGGAATTTCCTAAAGAGACTAAAACTACCAGACCAGTTTAATCCCTGCTTGCTTTATCTGCATTTCTAAGTCTCAAAGTGATTTAATTAGTAACCAGTATTACAGCACATATAGATTACTGTCCTATTAAGACAACAATTTTCTTAGCAGGATTAAAAAAAAATAAATTTGCAAAACTCCTTTTCTCTAGCACAGTCCACAGACATTCAGCTAGACAAATGAGGGCTCATGTGTTTGTGGAACAGTCCTATTTCTGAGCACATTTATTGACTTTTTACATCAGGGGACTGCAGACTTTTGAAACTCTGTTGCTCATCTAGAACACAAAGTGTATCATAAAGCACTGTTATCAAAATAGAAAAGGCTGATTTTTTTCTTTTTTTCTTTTTCCATAAATATACAAAGAACTTTGTTGAACCCTGGGGCAGAAGCAGTAATCTCTCCTGACATGTTGCAAAGCACAAGATGCTGGTATATGCTGGGCTTGGTCCATGTGAATGGATACAGTCCCACACTCCCACAGGCTCTGCATGACCCATCTTGCCATCAACGTTTTCACTTTGGCAAATGTTAGCCTCTAACATTTTTTGCCACAAACGACACAAGACTTGGTCAGTTTTGCTCTGGGGAGAAACAGCTCTTCCAAACAGCTATCCTATTTAGCATATCTTCCCAACTTTTTTCCACATTCTCCTTGAAAGCTGAACAAAGCTGTAGATTTTACCATGAAAGATAACCATGGTAGCCATCTTCCCAATTTCAGTAGCCAAACAATCATTAGTCACCTTGGAGTGGCTACACATACATTAAGGGCACTGGTTTATGCCAACCTTACTGGCTTCAGTGAAAAGGAACATTTGTGCCTGATTCTGCAAAACTTTGCTATTGAAATAAAAAATGCAGGAACTCTGCTTAATTAGGAAGGTACCTGATCATTGAAGTAATGGAAAGTGGGACAAGTGGTGTTGTCTTTGTAGTCCAATGGGGATAAACTGTAAAAGAAGCTGGAGGTAGAGAAAAAGGTCCTGGGGAGGTAGAGCTCAGTCAGTGTCACTCATGAGACCTCCATGGGTTCCAATGGCTTTGTACCAAACTGAGAAGAGAGGGCAAAGAGCAGGTGGGCTAAGAAATGAAGATTTAATTATTTTTTTTTTTTTTTAAAAAGCAGCAAAGGATGAGGACATAAAAACCACAGAATCATTTAGGTTGGAAAAGACCTTTTTGATCATCGAGTCCAACTGTTAACCTAGCACTGCCAAGTCCAAAAAATGATAAGGCCATGCCATACAGAAAATACAGTATCGTCTTCTGTCTCTAACATATAACATAGACCTCAGTTCAGCTGGGAAATACCCTGGGCTGCTGTAGCACAAGCTGACACAGAGGCTGATACACACACAAACAAGAGGTCAGATCATAGGCACAGGCAAACCCTGCACAAACCCCAGTGCCCGCATTTTTGTGATTGTGTCACCTTATCAGTTGTATTGAAAATCAATCTACTGCAAAGCAAAGCTGGAAACACAGATGGAGCACAGGCAACTCAAACTGGCAAAGCAGCCAGCAGTCCAAAATAATGTTTTGAAGAAAGGAAGAGCAATGGGTGCTGCAACAGAATGCCAGCCCCAAATCTGGCTGCTCCAGAGGTGTCTCACCAGCACTAACACAGGTGTGATTTGGTGTGACCAACAAGGAGTGAACCCTTGAAGATGTTCATGCAAGCACGTCCTGGCTGCAAGTACTGCCCATCCTTTACTGCCATAGCTGGAGCAGGAGGCGAGCACGCCTAGGGCTACTTTGTCCCAGGAGAAGTGGTTGAGACCCTTACTCCATGCCAGTTTCCATGCATGGCTGAAAAGCAAGGAAATTAAATATCTCTGAACTTGCAGGTAGTGTTGCATGAAGAGGAGGAATAAAAACACTCATGCCTTTCATTTCTGTCCTTTCCAGGTAAGGGCAAATGAATCTGGCCAGGATGGTAGCTTTATAACTGAATTATCCTTGGAAAAAAATACCTACTGCTGCATAAAGTGAGACTATTTGAATTCTAACACCTAAAGGGCTCCTGGGTTTGCAGCTGGTGTCCTAATCGTCATGTCTGACTGCAAAGGCATCATTACTGGTGTGAGCTGGTTCAACTCACCGGTTACTATCTTCTGTCCCTTCCAGGTCTTTATCTCATGGTTTCCTCTTGCTGTTACAAGGCAACACCATCAAGAGAGGAATCTGACAGTGTGGGAAATGGCTGAGCTTCACAAGAAGTCCCAGGTAAAACCTCTTCATCTGATTTCTGTTTCTGATCACTTCCTTATTTATGGCCATTTCTCAGGTGTGTCCTTTAAAAATTCCTTGGGGGAAAAATATACCCCGTAAAATTGGAGTTATCCTCGATACTCTTCAAAGGTTGAGTGTAACACAGGTGATTTTTTTCATTTCTTTCTTTTATTCCCACACATGCAAATGAGACAAGTTGCATTCAACATTATTTTCAAACACAGATGCTTCATATTCTTGTCCTCAAAAACAGTGCACAACTTTATTTCTTTATTTCTCTGAGGCAGTAAAGAAAAAGCTGGAAAGGTCAAGGTTTTTTGAGGACCATCTCCAGGAGCAGAAGATAAAATGCTGTGCCCAAAATGGGCCAGTTATAAAAAAAAAGGAATGAGATCAAGAGAAAACCAAGACTAAGGAGCGAAGGGCAGGGGAGAACAGCCCGGCGTGCAACAGAAGTCTGACTAATAATGGCTGGCCTGACAAAAGGTGCAGACATTAAACAGATGGGCTGGAAAACTAAATGAAAAGCCAAACCAGATGCACTGCAGAGCTGCATCCCAAGATAGTCCCACAGTACCTGAGGTGACTCAAAGGAGAGGAGCAGAGACATCTGTAACCAAAGCCAGCAGCTTCTCCAGCATGCACACCGAGGGAAAAGTCACCATCACGTCCATACTGCAAAGACAGCCACACCATTTCTCTCTGGAGCTGAAAAGGGCATCAGAAACCTTTTGAAATCAAATAACTAATGTGTAATACAGACACACACGCATATATGTGTATGTCCCTTGCTTGAGGGTGTGATTGATTCAATGGCCACGTGTGATTTGAGTGACTGCGGAATTCAGAGAGCCAAACTGATATATCTGTGACAGACAACTTCAGTAAAAAAATAAAAAATACTGAATTGCCAGCTTTTCTAAGTCATGAAGACTCGAGGAGTCAACAAGGAATTCACAAAGAGCTCAGTGAAAAACAAAACCTCAAACCCAAGAACTGCCAGCTGACAAGAGCAGCCTGGATTTATTTGTCTCAATTAGTTAAATCTGTGATTTCACTTCCCCCAGGGTGGTTTTTTGTATGTTTACACAGTAACTTCCTTACATCCTTAAATCTTAACAGAGCAACTGAAGGTCAAGTCTCTCAATTTATATTACTTCTTATTTCACCGATTTTGTGGGAGAACACAGGCTCAGCATTTCAGTACTCGGGTTTCTGTTACTTCAGCTATTCAACAGATTAGCAATAAGGTGAATTAATGTTTTTGTGGTAATTTAGGTTCCTTACATTGTTAATGCTCTGCAAGTGGAAAAAGTAGTTAGTATGAGACCTTCCAGTACTCACAAAACTCATTGCAATTGTGGCTGTAGAAGGTCATTAGTTTTCCTTTACTAGAGAATTTGTAGGTTAACGTATCAAGACTTTTTTTCTCGCTGTTATTGGTTTCATTTATGTGAGAGCTCTAAGAGGCTGTGCCTGTTTCTTGCTTTCCAAGTACAGAAATACAGCCTGTTCAAGCACAACAATTTTTTGTATTTCTCTTACTTGGTGTAAGGCTGTGCCTATTTGCCCTTGCTGTGTTTTAATTAGGTCTACAATATTCCATAATTAATCTCTTAAACAAGACCTGAAATGGAGACTAGTTCTTGTTAGGATTCTCAGCTTACTCATCTTTTTTTACTACATGAAAGAGCTGATACATTTCTCTCAGATACTGTGTTAACTCTTTGTGCTGCTGCTCTAGTCCAAATATCCCTTCCAACACTTAGAATCAAAATGAACTAAAAAAGTTTAGCAATCAAAAAACCAAACCAAACCAAACCAACCAAAACCAAACCAAAACGCAGCTAACAGCATTCTGAAATGGGATGGATTTTCACTCTAGTCAGGCTCACACCTATAAAATTCCTTGCACCAGCAGGTCCCCTGCATGCCCTTCACTCCCATTGAAGCAAAAGAAAAACCAGCCTGCATGATCGCTCTGCTGCAAATTTTCCCTCTTTCCACCCCAGCTCCCAGCCTGAATGTGCTTTGTCTGGGCTGCTGCTTTGATGTTGCATCAGGCAGCTCTGAAACAATAACTCGAAGACAGCGTTAAAGGCAGCCAAGGGTGAAACGTCCAACAGCTACTGTGCAATTGTGCAGATACATGCCACGGCTTTGCGGGGAAGCTGGAGATGGCCACATCAGCCCCCAAATTTGAGACCACGGGCTGCCTGGCTGCCTCTCACGAGGAGCTCTGTGAAAGACAGGCAGGAGCAAAGCTCAGTCTTCCCGTTTTGAACTGTTCACTACTTTCTGTGCAAAGAGGATGGAGACAGCCCTGCCAGAGCTGCTGTCATATGTTGTTTTTGAACAATGGAGGATTGAAAGGGGGAAAAAAAGTTGTTTGTGTTTGTGCATCTGTCAATAAGGGAGCTTAAGTTGGGGATGAGAGGTACTCAGGGAGATTAAGTGTAGCAGATTTATAGGTGAAATCCGGTTAGTGTTGATGCAGAAGGTTGTGGGGGAGATTTTCAAAAGCACGTGTGGGAGGACGCTGCTTGCATACTATTGATTTTCTATTTTGGTGCCTAGCTCTCATTGCTGTGCGACAGTTTTGTGAAGCACTGGAGCTCCTGGAGACACTGGAAGATGCCCATGAAGCAAGCAGGCTGATGAGTCAGTGTTGACACTATCATCCACTGCTGAAAGGGATGGGAGGGAACCATGGGAAAGATACCCCCTTTCTCCATGTATTGCAAAGTGATTGGAATGCAATGCAAAGGTCCCTACCCCCTATACATTTCCCAAGTAACTAGCAGCTCAGGTGGAAGCCAAAGAGAAGGAGAATGATATACAGCACACATTCAAAAGCTGTGGGCATACTTCCAGCTTTGCAAGCAGGAGTCATCGCTGCATCAGGAAGCACAAACAGTGGGGATTGCAGTCTTTGAGTCCACTTTCCCTGTAATTAACCCATCCTCATCTGCAGGCAATCCCTCCTCCGCTGTTTTGTCCACATCGGTGTGATGGCACCCAAGCACCAGAAGTAGATACAGGGCTGCACCAAGTGCCCACACACATGGAGGGCAGAGAGGGGGATGTAAAAGCAGGAACCGGTTTATCAAAGCTCTGAACCAAGGGCACTACGGCTCTTTGCTTGCTGTCAGAAAACAGCAGCTGCTTCTCTACCATGTGCACTTTGTTTTTCTGAAGGCAGAAAAATAAAGTAGGTCACTATTTTATTTACCAGAAGCAGAGATTAAGGATATTAGGAATGGGCACAGTATAGTGTAAGCTGCTGATGAAAACACTGGAAATCCAGGCAGCACAGGTTTATACATGACATGAAAGAGAGGTCATGTTTAGATACCACAAGAAGAGGAGATGTTAAGTGTGCTAGTAATAGAGAAAATTACTTCAATAGCCTCTAATTCATGCATAAGGTGTAAAGTTTCTGGCTCTTGAAAAAACAGGGGACAAAATAGAAAAAGATTAACTGTCACGTAGTTTGGAGAGTTCTCATCAAGTCCTTGTTTATTTTCCTGGAGAAGTCTCAGTTTCTAAAGCACTGAACACCTACAAAATCTCTTCAAGTTTGAGAGCTGTGGATAGCCAGCAGCATTTGTGATGACTAAACTAGCACAGGGAGCAGCAGGACATCATCTGTAGGACCACCACTATCAATCCATAGCCATTAGGCACACCAAGCATTACCGCCTACTAAGGACTCGGATGTTTTGCCGTCAAATCTGCACATGCTGAGATGATAATTGTTCATGGTCCTCATTCAGGCATGTCCTATCCAGCAAGAAACAGGGAACATTATATCCAAGACAAGTCCAATTACAAACAGTGGGCAAATTCCAGGCAAACAAGATGAGAAAACTCCCCCACTTTTTAAAACTGTTTTTTAATTTTTAATTTTTTAAATAAGAAAAAGGAATACAGACATTCACTGAGGAACTACAGGAGATCACACATGGAAATTATACAATACAACAAGAATCTGTACACAATTCTCTCAAGTATGAATTACATATTTCAGTCAGGTGTATAATTTGAAGTTCTCTCTCCATCAGACTCCTCTCTTGTGACTAGGTCCACATGAGCTTGCCCCTATGCAAGCAAGGAGGCAGCAGCATTTGTTAAAAGCAGTGAAGGTGTTCAGAAAACACCCCACCAGCATTTCATTATTAGGACCCCTCCTGAGCAAGCGTGTCAAAGAGGAATTGGTCAGAAGGCTGCAAGACCACTACACTAATTTCCATTTGTGAAAAAGTATGGATTTTAAGATCAGACATTATTAAAATGTGCAATGCCTTGGAAAGAGACAATACCCCAAAGAAAGGGAGGACACAGACTGGGAAGATTAATCCCCAAGTCTTTTTTTTTTTTTTTTAATTTATAAATAATTTCTTTCAGTATTTGAGGAAAGGCTCCTGGGAAATATCTAGCACTGCGGTCTCAGCTGGTGTCCCTGTGCACATTTCTGCCTACACAGATAAAGGCTTATTTGCCATGTAAACCCAACCTTGGTCTTCCACATTGCCCAGGGCTCACCCACACAGCAGTGGGGGTCCAGGCCCATTTCTGCAAAGCTGAGAGACCTCCCCTTGCCCTTCCCACAAACGTGTAGGGAGTCCCAGGATGTGGTAGTAGGGGCAGAGTTGGGGGATGCTCCTACATTCACAAAGGCATCTGCAGGAAGAGCAAAGGCAGAATAAAGCATGCTGTGGCTTAACTGAGGGAGCCAGTAAAAGCAGGCACCAACCCAAGACACCCTGGACACAGGCTTCCCACTATTCCTGAATGTCAAAGCACAAGAGCCTGGAGCTGGTTTAGCCCCTGGGGGACCAATAGTCTCACACTTATCCTACAGAAGGGGAGAAAACTTACTTCAGACTTGATTGATACCTCATAGTCAAGGGAAATCTGAAGTGAGGTAGAGGTCTAAAATAGATGGCTACCTAGAAACATCTTTCTTGCCTTTGTCTGCAAGGACAAAGGAAAGAAAGAGGACTTCCAAATGGAAGTAAAAGGACTTCCAGAGAACTTCCAACTGCTGTCACCTAACATCTGGACATAAGCACTTAGATATATACCCCACACCCTTGTCCCAGCTACCCTGTGCCACAGAAGAGAGATGACTAAAGCCATGCTAACAGGTGGGTTAGGCAAGCTGGGGAGAGGCACTGTGGCAGGCAGCCAGGCCTGAGAACATACAGCCCACCAGGAGGGGTTGGCAGCTCCCAGTAAGCAGGATAATGAGAACGCAAGAGTTTTGGTACCTGCTTCACCAAAGGCAGAGAATTTTGTGTCCCTGATGTTACCTATCTGATTCTGAACAGCTTTGTGGAAAATTTTTTATTATTATTTTCATCAACTAATGCTTTATTTTGTACTTCCCAGTTTCTCCAGGTTCTCTAGATATAACAATTTTGATTCTTTTGCTTACAAAGGAAAGCTAATATGTCAGAACCATGTATTGACCTTCCATTCACTTTAGAATTTTATTTTGTGTGAAGTTCTTATTCTTCCTTAGTTTTACCTTGCAAACTAACAGAAAAGAGAGATTTAATATCTTTATTTTCACTGGTACTTATCTTTAACATTTTTTCTTACCTGCTAAATCTGCTGGAACTGGTAATAAAGGGAAATGCTACTGTCTAGCTTCTGCAGAACTTACTTATTCTCTTTAACAATCTTTTTAAGACACAATGTTAAGACATAACAAATACCAGCCATCTTAGAGTAAAAACAACACTTGAGCATAAAATATTCAGATTGTGCCAACATTGGTGACCTTCATCTGCCAGCCGTATGCTGCTATTCTAATCATCTAGATGTAATGTTGCCATTCTGCAATTTGATAGAAATTTTAAGCAGTTTGGAAGGAATTGTAATTCATTGTGATTTTAGTACATCTTCATGGATTAATTGTAGATATATTGCAGATAACGCTATTAGAAAATAGAATTATCTAGAGATCAAGTTTCAGGTCCTCAGGGAAATTGGTCCATATAAATGCCATATAAAATAAGACTAAATCTTTGACCTGGATAGATTGCAATCCAGGCAAACCAAAGGGAGAACTGATGAAAAGAGGATATTATCTCAGTTTTCCACAGGCAAACAGCATTAACACGGAGATTAAAAGACTTATCTGAGGTCAGAAAGAGCCTGCAGCAGACCCAACGATGCAACTCACAGCTCCCAAAGTTCCACATTTAACTATGAAGCCATATTCCTACTCTCATACAATCATAAGAGATAATTTAAAAAAAAGCTAGAGAATTAACCCTCTGTTTATTAGTCTGGAAATTATTACAATATCTCTAAAAGCAACCAAACATCTTTCTCTGAATCATGTATCTGCTACTAATTTAACAGTTTTTCCAGAGAGCTGGGGTACAATACATATTTTGTTTGCTTGCTCCATCTAAAGAATCTGGCATATAGGAATATTTGCAAACTACTTGAGATGTTTTGGTGAAAACAAGTCACAATTCATGTAATCTATTTTGTTAGACTTGACACGTAAAAAGGAAATACTGCTTTCTGTACCAATTACTATACTATTCCACACTTACCTTGAAGCAAATCTCCTTCGGAGACCAAAACTAATAAGTAACAATATCTTCTGTGTATAGCACAACTGCTGTCCATTGCACAGATGGCAGTTTATAGTTGTGTTTCAGACTCTGCATTTTGAGAGAGAAGGGAGAGAAGGATTTCCTACATGCCCTGGGGAACAAAAGCCTCTCCTCTACACTATGTAGACATGGGGATTCATCACCAGTAAGGAGCATCTCAATGTAGTCAGCACTGCAGACCGTGCTCTTCCACTGCCCCGTTCAATGGATTCAACTATTGGAATTACTTCTTGCTCTCAGACCTTGGTATACCTATGGTATCGTGGCATATATGGAACATGTCTTGGAAATAATGAGGATTCAACACCACTATCACTGAACCCTTTGGGAAATGCAGTTGTATGGGGGAGCAATATCCCTTGGGAGCATCACAGGTTAAGCACACCTGTGTACATCTCCTTTTAGCAATGAAAAGCTCTGCAGAAACCTGCTTTTCAGTTCTAGCCTGGCTTTGCCAGCAACATACTTCATACTTAGAGCACAGACCACTTCAGAAACACTCCCCTTTTCAGAGCTAACTTAATTTCTTTAGAATAGTCTCCTCTGATCCATTAGGCTCAAATCTCCCTACCTACAGTAGGGACTATGGTTCAAACCTTTCACTGATCCAAGCTGGTCTTACTGCATCCCCTGAGACGCAAGGAGTCTCAGAGCACTTGGCCAGGAGGATGAAGACCAGGGTTTTAGAGCACTCTTAGCCCAAGTGCCCTCAGAGCTATGCTCCTTCTTATCCCCCTTTCCTTCTCTTCACAGAATGACAGAATGGTAGGGGTTGGAAAGGACCTCAGCAGATCATTGAGTCCAACCCCCCTGCCAGAGCAAGATCACCTAGGACAGGCCACGCTGGATTTTCACGTATTTTGGTTGGTTATCTGGAAGCCAGATTTGCTTCCCTGGAGGGGATGGAAAGTACCATGGTGCTCCATAGCAAGCTTTAGTCATCACTAAGAGGCCCAAGCAGAAACCGAAGATGAGGGGACTGCTGTGCTACAACGCTGCTCAGCCCAGCATGCAGCCCAAGCACCAGGACAGCCCTGCCAGAGAGGTGTCTGACTGAACCCACATTGGTCCATTAGGAGAATGAACTGGGGCCTCCCTTTTCACATACCACTCTTAAAACAGTACATTAATAACTAAAAGGCAGCAGAGAAGAGGAAGGACTTGGCACCTAACCTCCTTGCATCTTCACCAAGCTCTGGCATATCTTGCTGGCAGTCTTTGACCGGCTCCTGCTCAGCTCACCAGTTTTTTTTCTCTTGCCAGCTAGGCAAACCCATCTCTGGGCTGCAGCCCAAGCTCTGCTATCAGTAGGATAAGACTTCAGTCTCTGGTGTCTATTAATAGTGTCCTGTGAGTCCCCAACTCTCCTTGAACAAAGCAGGCACCTTGCAATGCTCCCCGGTGCTGCTCTGGAAACCCACTCCTAGGAAGTGCTCCATCTAACAACCACTGCAATGTTGGACATCTACACACCTTGCTCCTTCACCAGCCCTTACTTTCCCAGGCATGTTTTTGAACTACTCCAAATTCTAAACTTTTAACCTGTAAAAGCAGCAGGGACATGACTCTCAATGCCTGACTTCACACATGACTGAGTAGGTCACCTAAGGCTTCCTGCACAGTCAAATGATAGGAACAGGCATTTTTCACCATGTGGTTTCCATGACCTATTTCAGATGAGCACTTTTACCTGAGGGCAGCTGTGCACCAGAAGCAGCTGTTCAGCTGTGCAAAGAGCCAAGAGTGACCAGCTCAGAATGGATGTCTGCACAGAAGTGGGCACATAACACTGGAGATTAATCCCACCGGGTGCCACTGGGACCTGAGTACATGCCAGCAGCTTGTGATTCCTCCTTCAGGTTTGCTGGAAAGAGTGCTCAAGAATTTTAGTAATTTGTATGGATACTTGGCTCGAGTGGGCAGAGTAATTCCACCTCTCTTTCCATTGTTTTTTTATGACTTACATAGCTTTTACATGCATTTCTGCACCGCCTCTGTTTTCTTAAACTAGTGCCAGGATCTCTTGAGACAACTTTAATATAATTTGCACAACTAACTTATCATTACTTGCATTGCCCAAGTTCTCATATGAAATGCACTTGCATTCCACACACCTCTTCTAGCCAGTACAAATCTATTACTCTGGAAATGACTGAGAATTTCAGGATTGATGAACTGTTCAGTAACCTCATCACTATTTTGCAAGTTTTCAGTCCTATTTGTAGTCTTACAGGACTTGGTAAAAAAAAATAATAAATTAAATAAAGACATCAGTGAGCTTCTTCCCTAACAAGTTATATAGGTGGCTTTCCATGCCATATTTGTGGCTTTCAGTTTGAAATAAAATCTGGTTTACATAAATCAATTTATCCAACTGAAGTCTGACAAAACATAAACCAACTACATATTAAGGTCTACAAAAATGGTAGAAAGAAGATAAGAAGGCAGTTGCTATTATCCTCATACTGCAGAAAGAAAAAAAAAAAAAGTAATTTGATTTATTGGTACTTTAAGTATTACAGCTGAAAATGATAATGTAACAGCAACATAACTGCATTATGTAAGTAGCCTCAGGCTCTTTCCATAGTTGTAACTCAGTCTAGATGGCACATAAAAGCTTATCCAACAAGGACAACAGAGCAGAGCATACCTCCAATTAGTGTTGTTTGAATGGTAGTAAAACCAAGGAACTAAACACAGTGATGAGAGCAGCCTCTCAAACTCAGATTAACAGTAGTGAATATTTCAATTTTCAAGTCACTGTGAAGACCAGTTCCAAATATTTTATGTTCTAGTAACAAGGTATACTTAGCTTTGATAGTTTTTCTGTAGAAGCTGTCTTGTTCCCCACTTGCCCCCACTCTGCTTAGCTTTATGTCCACAGAGCCAGGGTTCTTACAGAAGAGTAAGCAGATGGATAAGTATTTCATTAATGCATTTCTGTGCCGAGCCCTACACCCTGAATGAAGATTTAAAAGTGAAACAAGGCTTTGTTTAGTTTGTTAATACGAACCAGAGTACAAAGGCTTGACAGCTCCCGCTTCTCAAGTTCATTACATTTGAAGACTTACACTCCAGAATGGGCAATTACAGCATTGTGGAGTAATCGTCACTATCATAGTTTACATTATTTGATGGATATTAGTAAAAATATTTCACAACAAAGTAAAAAAATAATTGGAAAGAGCAAGAGACTGTGAATACATCACTTCTTTCACCCAAGATGAGTCACTGCCTCTGTAGAGAATCCAGATAGGAACATCTTCAAGACAATAGATCATTTTGAAACAATCCTTGCATGCAGAAAATCATCCCATTCCTATCAAAGTGGCATATGTTGAGGTCAGTGTTCATTATAGTGTCTTCACAGAAGCATTACTTACCCATTTCAGGAAGTGTGAATCCACTATAAAGTATTTTTAAAATTACACCAAATACCCAGTATTATTTTCAGAATGAAGCCAAAAGACATCTCTGTTTTGTTGGTTTGTTTGGGTTTTTTTTCTTAAAAGTATATGGTTTAAAAGATGTTTTACACAAAGTGCTACCAGTTTTAAATTGCTACATTTATTCAAAAACGACTCACTCAGGAACATAATGGAATCTTTTTTTTCTTCTCTACAAAACCAAAATAAAGCATACTGCAATTTGGAGCTAAATACAGAATATGTTTTATCCAAAGTGGAAAACTCAATTTAGGCCAACCTCTACCAGAGAGCTGGAAGGGGAGCTCTGCCTTAATTTGGAAACTGGAGCTAACATGAGAAGTTAAGGAAAAGATAAACATGATTCAATAATAAGCCCCAAAGTCTCTCTGGAGCTGGTAGAGACCCAGGGCAGGGGGCTCTGGACCACAGTGGTGTAGCTGTAGTTCTGTTTAATGGCCCAAATGCTGCTAGAAAACCCATTTCCCTTGACCTTGTAAGACCTGAGCTGCCTTAGCTCTTTCCATACTGTGGTTTAAAAAAAAATAATTTCTAAAAATCTCCCCAGGAAAGGAACACGTCCTCAATAGACCTACTGCCTGTTTAACTAACAGTAGAGGCACCCCATTATCGGTTACACTAATAAGCCTACAAAGCAACAGACTGAGCATGAGCAGTGGAATTTCAGAACACCTTTTAATTGCAGTAAGTCAGAGCAGCTCTCCATAATCCTCACAATGACAGAGCACCAAACTCTTCACATCCTCAAGTGCTATTCAGAAGAGCTGCCCTTCCATCATCCAGCACTTGCCTAATGGTCCTTTTCAGAGTGGGGTAAGGTCATTAATTCCTCTGCAGACCTGCCATAATACCAATTTCCAAGTTAGTGCACTGTTCTGCAGCTCAGACTGAGCACGTTGCTAGAAATCCCAAATGGTGGGTTTCTACCCTGCTGACTTGGATGGTTGTTACCAAGACAAGCAGCTCAGTAGTAAACCACTGTCCCTTGGCTGACCTCTACAGCTACAATCTGAGCAGCTCTTCTCAGCCTCGGTTACCTTTGAGTCTGACTGAATATGGGCAGATAAAGAAAAAGCAAGCAAATAGCAGAAATGACCAGAAACTGAATAGCCACAAGAGCACTAACCACAATGGAGCACATAGGACTCAGTGCAAATCTGAGATAAGAGAGAAGTCTCTGCCAAGTTGTGCTCTTTAAATAAACTTTTGGCAAGACTTTAGGATAGCAAAGCAGAATTTTACATATGGATTCTCATCTTGAAATAGAACAAGCCAAACTGAGACACAGAGGAATTTGAATTTTTAGGGCTATATATAACTCAGTTATAGAGTTATATAAATAGCTCAATTCCTCCATACGTTACAATGCCTCAAACACCATTAAGTTAAAGTAGTTCTTACTGCTAACCCTAATCCTTTCCCCACTGCTGAACTCCGGCTGACCAGCCTTTCACCTGCAACAGTCTAAGTAGAAATCCATTCTCTTACAACCTTGTGACCCACTCTTGGTACGCAATCTCCTCCGCGTGATCTCTGCTTAAGAAGCAGTGCTCCTTTCCTTTTCTTGGTTCATATCAGCAAATAGCCAGATACCAGTTATCTCACTTCTCCCAGGCTGTCCTTTGGCACTGTAGATGGACATGTGTGCTATGGGATATAAGCAACATCAAAGGAATTAGAGAACAGTTAAGCCCGTTGTTTTTACAGCTACTAAAACCTCAGTGCTCTCCTCTGTACCATATTTCATAAAATCCATAGTAACGAGTACATCCAGTTGTGTTCCGTGTTCCTCCTTTACATTTTCCTGCCTCAAAACGCATTCACCATCCAAAAGTCAACTCATCGTAGATTGTTGAACAACTAGATTAATATTTACAAAGCTTTGTCTTGATAAAGCACCAGGCACTAAGAATGTTGATGCTTCTCTCTCGAGGCACTACTAACCACACACCTCTACTATATCAGCTGCATTCACACTGGAATTTAAATCATTTATGAAGGAGAGTTAGAAAACAAACCCGTCCTTAAAAGTGCATTTAACATATGCATAAATATTCATCTTTTTTCTTGTACTAATCATTCCTTTTCAATATGCTTCGTAACAGCTGTCAGTAGTCTCCTCTGATGTTTCCTGCACCCACAATGAGCATTTAAAAGCCATTCAAGTAAATGATATAATAGCAACTAGAACATTTTTCCTGCTTGTGAGCTGTCCATATCACATTCAAGAGAAAAAGTAATCCAAGTTATTCTCCTGTCATGGTAGTCACACTTACCTTCTCAAATATGTTGACTAATGGGACACTTGCATGTCACCTGATTGCCTAGAACATTAGGAAGACAACGCACATACAAAGTCCAGCAAGTGCGCAGAAAAGCAAGCCTTTGGTTTATTAAGAATTCTTTCTTTGACCAGCACACTACTAAAACCAAGTTTATTAAAAGCTTAAATGTGGTTAGAAAAATATAGGATCCAATTACTGAGAGCATTTCCACCACTAAAGCATTCTCACATGAATCCCAAACAGAGCGCTAAGCTGCAGCAGTCTCATGCTTTCATAGACGAACTCAGCCAGAGCAGCTACTGTCACACCTGAGGAACGTTTTGAACAACGTCCACACTCCTAAACATTCAGGGAACAGCCCTGTCCTCTACGAAGCCATATTCTTCCAAGAACACAGACAGCTTTTGTTTTTTACCCAGGGCAGCTTAGGGGGTGGAAAATAAACAAAGCAGACAACAACTTTTTTAGAATCTCTTAATCTTGCGTCAAATTCTGGAACAATCTCAGCCAACATTGCAGCCCTCAAGCCACTGCAATATCAGCCCTTCCTCCCCACAGCCCAATGTGGCCACCACAAAGGTTAAGAATGACATATCCTTCCCCATTTTTGCCCTTATGTAGTTTTTATGTCCCATTTGCTTCTCTTCAACCATCCTGAGCTATTTCTCAGACACACTGTCTATTCTCAGTTTAAACACGTACACTCCAAGTAATGCCTAAACTTAGGCAGGTTGTAGCTATAAACAAGTGAGTCAATGAATACCCCCTGGACTAAGTCAGTAAAATAAATTCACTGGGCTGTACTAAGAGCTGAAGTTAAACTGAGCTTTTTCTTCCCCTTATACAGGCACACATAAAACTGCACTTCCGCTACATCCAGTAGCATCCATGCACTACAAGTGCATGTGGATGAACATATTCATTCACTTCATGTAGCAGCCACTGGATACAGAACCCAACTGACAGATGTTATGATTGTTGTGGCACATGGTTAAATCATAGTGGTATGACTTAGCAGGAGTTTTGACATTTTTCCCTAGTGGTACTAGCCAGATTCTCCCACAGTGTATTTCAGCATACGGCCTTCCCACCTGAAAAGAAGCCAGTTGAATAAAAACCTCCCATGGATTGAAGTGAGCCCTTTAAGCTGCATCTACCTACAGCAGGAGCATCTCGTTCTATAATAAAGATCACAACATTGACTATACTCGGCATTGTCCAGTACTCTAGTACATTAATTTCCATCTGTACTACAAACAGAAACTACATGCTCTGTGCAGATCAAGATGGAGCTGGATAGGGAAGAAGGGGGAATGGCCTCAAGCTACACCAAGGGAGGTTTAGACTGGACATTACGAAACATTTTTTCACTGAAAGGGGTGTCAGGCATTAGAAAAGGGTGCCTAAGGAAGTAGTTGAGTCACGATCCCTGGATGTGTTTAAAAGCTGCATAGGTGTGACTGAGCGGTGGACATGGTAGAGGAGGGTTAATGGCTGGATTTGACGATCTTAAAGGTCTTTTCCAACCTACATGATTCTATGAGTAAAATGCTGCTGGAAGAAACTTGAGCATAGCTTAGCAAGTAGGAGCTAAAGAGAGAGCTTTACAACCATGACAAAACACAACTGCTATCTTTACTAAATGAAGAATAGAGCTGTATAGTCTTAGAAGTATCAGAACTAAGGCCTAAAGAAAAAAAAAAAAAAGAAAGAAAAAAAAGGAAAAAAGTGTTCTCAGTAGTTAATGGAGAAGTCACTGAGAAGCTGGTGGTTTCAGAAAATTATTCCAATTTCCCAAGCAGATTTGTTGGGGATGTTGAAAACACTCATCTGAATTAACATTACCTCCGTGCTTGGGAAAGTAAGCACAGAACTCTCTTAACTCTTAAGAATTAAGCACAGAATAGCATTTGTAATTAATAGACCAAATAGACCCACAGTCTAGAATCAGTAACATTAAGCTGAGCCAGTCTTCCACATCTAAAAGTTACAAGATCACTGAAGAAGCTAATAAATAGGCCAAGTAATTTCTGTACTATGTAGTCTGTACGAGATACGATTCATCTGTACAATGAAAAGTTTATTCAGTATCTTTAATGTTCATACAGTGCTACTATAAATAGACTATTTAATGCCCAGTTAGAATGGCAATATTAAGATAGCTTTATTTTAAGTTTTATGGATTTTCAAAACACGTACAAATAACATACTTATTACAAAATTTCATTTGCTAAAGTTTCTTCAGGAATATACATCAAGCATGACCCCAGCACACAGATAAATGACTTTTACAGAGAGCATTACAGAGAGCCTTACAAAGCAATAAATGCTAGTGAAACAGCCAGTCTTGCCAGATATGTTACAACACAAAGTTTTCCTTCCATTTGCCACATCCAACATTGAATTTTTTTAAAAAAATTGTGTTTTATTTAATTTCTTTTTTTTTTTTTAGTAGCCAGGTATGAAGTTAAAATGTGTTAAGTAAACTGACTGTGGAAGTCAACAGGCACTCCGAAGCCCTGAAAGGGAGAATAAGCAATATTTTAGAATATTTTTCAAGGTCACTAGTTCAGGGGTAAAAATCCCTGAGAGACAGAAAAACAACAAACCCGTTTTCTTTGATGGAAAGATGTTTGTCAAGGGACATTTCTAACAGACAGCTGTAAAGATAAACTGTAAGATTGAAGAGCAACAGTAAGACAGAGCAAGGAAACCAGTCTGTAGTGCTAGGCAATGAGGAATGCCTTTGTGGGGCAGCATGGCACTTCACCAAGGCTGCCTACTTGCAGGAAAAGCATCCAGAAGAGATATATACAGAGATACAAAGCACGAGATATGTACGTGCTAACCTCGTCATTAAGATGGGTAAAACTTTTATAGTGTGTCAAAAACTATAATCCCACTGAATTATAAACAGAATACAAGTGATCTCGAGAGTTAAACTATAAACAACACCACCAAAATATATTGCACCCCAATTTCAAAGTCGCCACCAATACATTTATTACCTGAAACCAGTAGGTTAACACACACAGATCCATGTGTATTTTCTGTTGCTTGATGCCAGCGCAGAATTACTCAGCTCCAAGTGTTTAATAGACCAGGTCATTTAATTCTCTGTGACCTGGAAACTGATCTTAGAAGCAGCACGCCTCTGACCTTCCACCTCAAGTCCCTGAGCTGCTGCTGGACATCAAAATGGCTCTACTGCTTCTACTTTTCATGAGTTGTACCCCAGCAGGGCCCTGTTCCTTGCTATGTGCTGCAACAAGAGTCCCAACGACATCCTCTTCCTTAAGCTTAGTGTGCATACAAAAGTTGCACCACTGAATTATGACGCTGCATTGATTTTCGATGCTATTTAACATGGAGGCAGGTCAAGCTAACTAGATCAAACATAAGCTCACCCATGCCATTCACTAATCTGAGCCTTCAGAATAGTAGGAGAAAATTGCAATACTTCAGGTTTCTGAAACATCCAAAGCATTAAGAAGCCTGTTACATCTGAAAGAGATACCAAGCACCACAATAAGCAACACTTGGAGAGAAGTGTGGCATAAATGGTGAAAGCACAGTAAAGCAGACTTCAGTCTAAAAATCTAATCCTAAAGGTTAATATGCATATTTCACAACCAGTATACTTAAACTCTATGATCAGTTACAGGTTTAGAACTAATAGCAACTAAACACGAGTTTTAAGAACAACCTTTAGGTTGACCTAAAGATCTATAAATTACCACCGTGAAGGGATGATCTAATCTGCAATCAGATTATCTTTAAACTAACTAGAAAGCAATCCTAATGCTTATGCAAGGCCATCATGCTAACCACTTGCTCAAGAGCAGGGCAGGACTCTATAGAACAGATGTTGATAGCGTGTGCCCTGTGCTATCATAACATTGAATTTCTTTATATTACTGTCACTTCAAGAGGATAGTAGTTAAGCCAAGCTACCCCAGTCCCACTTCAGCCCGTTACGTGCTTAGTTTACCAGAAGAGAAGTAGCAAGTTCAGAGATTCACTGACATGTTACTTTATCAAAAGGCAGGAAAACAGCAGCTACAGGGGAAGAACACATCACCTTTCCCAGCAAGGCATTCTCCAGTGTGCTTATCCTGAGGAAGGGACACATCAAACTGTCACAGCTTGATTTGCGATAGCTTTCCCTCTAAACGAACATTAGATTAGGGCATTTGTTCCACACATGGATGTGTGGTTTTTATGGAAGGACTGCTGTTCCAATTCTCTAAATGGACTCTCCAGACTTCAGGCTTTTGCCCTAGATTCAGGTCACTAGTAATTGGACACGTGTGGAAAATGCACAAGCTCAGTTCAGTGTTGCTTAATTAATTTCTTAGTCTGTTGATTTGGCAGCCATCCTACAAAACAGAACAGTTGGATACGTAAACTTGTATTAAGGAAGACATTATGACAATAGCAAGCCTCACAAAAATAAGCCCAGCTTTTTTGGTACTAGTGAAATAAATATTTTAAATTGCCTGAAGTACAAAGTGAAATCAGTTTTAGTTGCTCAGGCAAGACCATCAGTTTGGTTAATTAAAGGGGAAATATTTCTCTTTTATAGTATTCAGATTGGAAAAAAGATCAAGCACAGCACAAAATATAAAAACCCAAAGACTTTACCAAGACCTTCTCAAGATGAAACACATAACTGACAGGTGCCAGAGTCTTGCAAACAATGGAGCAGACCAACTATAGCAACCTTCTATGTGAGACATTATATTCTCAAGTAACCGGTGAGTGCACTAACCACACAATAATCCTGCAGCTTGAAAGAGAAAGGGTTCTGCACATCATTTTGAGCTGTACCAGGCACATTTCAGTATTGTAGCTGCTCTTGAAGCAGCATGTTCATGAAGAAAAACTCATCCAGTGAAATAAGACTTAAAATTCTTTCTGCTCCCAGTCATCTTATGCTGCAGTTTAGTCAACTTGCTCGATGTTTTTTAAACCCTTCTTGAAGGACACAGAACAACCCCACTGTGCCGAGTTTTGGCCATCCTGCCAAGCTTTCTGTTGGAGCTCACTTCACTACCATCTATTTACTTCACCACAGGTCCCATGTGCTTTAGGTAGTTTTGGCTTAAGCCTAAAAAGCAAATGAGAAGAGACAGCTGCCTCTCTGCAGGAACTTTTCTCACTGGTGACCCTGGGGGCTGAGCTGGCAGAGCTATCTGAACTTTGTAAGAAGGCTGCTTTACAAAACAGCCCTATAAAACTCTATTCACATATTAACGGGAGTAAAATATTTACTTCAGATCAGGAAGTATTGTATTTTTTGACAAAGAAACAGGTTCTGTGCTAGAGCAGATGTTTCATGGCATTTTAAAGCTGACCTAACATGCCTACCTTGATTTAAAATAGAAAGGCATCCCAGTTCTTTTTGCTAAGGAGTGAGCTCTGCCAATAATGAGGGCCTGAAGACCAAAATAAAGTCACTTTAACAGTACTGAAAGGGAACAGATCTTCTCTTTAAAAGCCTTATATACAAGGGTACTCAGATGGTTGTTGAAGTAAAAACAACATACAACAATATTTGCAAAAAAGCTTAATATAATCTTTTGATTCTCTAAACAATAAATAGGAAGAGTGTACATGGCACAACAGAGCAGCCAAGTATTAAAACAGGTAAGTACAAATTGATAACACTTACATTGTCAGTGATAAATCTCTGACTACTGGGACACAACACAGGCTTAATGTACAAGATGTTTCTTCCAAAGGAAAAAAAAAATAAATCAAAGAACCAAAGTCAACATATAAGGAAAGGGAAGAGACAAAAAACAAGGCACAAAAACCCTTTCTCACTGCAACCCTGTAAGGCACCACTGTGCAAATGTGAAACTCTCAACACTTGTAGTGGAGAAATTCTAAATGTGTTTAAGTGATTGGATAATGTATTTTTAAGATTACACTATGCTCATATCCTTAGGAATAAAAAGATTTATGAACCTTTATTTACACTTCGAGGCTTTTAAAAACCAAATTAATGAAATGGATGAATTAATACTTAAGTACAGGAGTAAGTTCATTTCTCCCAGACAGCTTCACAAGTGCAACTTGACTATGACCTATAGTAGCCTTGTTAATAAAGTCCTGGATCCAGTATGGTGCAGAGGGAAATGCTGACTATTATGTCAAATTGTGTGTGGCACAGCAGTAATTTTAACAAAACAGACTTGAGGGATTAGGATGAGTATACACTCATTTTCACTTGCAACAAGTAATTATTTAAATCCAGATATAAAAGGTGAGCAGCATTAACATAACATTATACTTACAGACCTTCATACACAATGCTATAATTTATACTTCTATTTAGTAACTGGGCCCCAGTATTTTTCTTCCCTATTCTGTTATGTGCTCAGAGAATCTGTCATAGGACAAACTTCAGCTTTTTCCTTTACTAGAGAGTTACAGACACATAGCTAAGTTTACAAACTGCAACTTTTCTCCTTTTTTCTTATGTCTGATGATCTCTACTGCATCCCACTAGAAGAAGTTTTTGTCCTCTCTCCGATTACACAGAACATCTCTGGACTATACTGAAATTACTTAATACGTACAGGTTGGACAAGTTTTTACAGGCTGAGAAGAGGGTTTTACTAAAAACTAAAATTTTCTTCTAATGAAAGATTTCAGAGGCACTGTTTCTAATGAGCTTCAGACACATGAATTACTGGGTTTGTACTTTGGAACAGTGTCAGTAGACTACACTTTGGAAACTTGTGCTTCCGTTCTTGAAACTTGAAGAGCCGCACAGCACATAGTAAACAATCTGAAAGAACTTGACAACTCAGTTATTGGCTAAGTTTTGTTTTCTTACATGACTCGTTTTACTTTCTTTACACTGAAGTACCTTGCCACAAATCGAAACATTTAAGATCAGACAATCTGTAGCTTCAGCGATGCACAATCTACTGAGCTGCCAGATAAGAAAAATCAGGTCAATCTATTACATTTTAAACAATAGAAGAGCTGGAAGAAAGCACAGTCTTCAGTGGTAAGTTAACATTCATATAGCTGTTTGCCAGAAGGCTGTGCCAGCTTAGGCATGCTTCATTCCTGTTTTAAGGAAATAATTTGAGCAAATGCAATGTAAACAGAGCCAGGTAGACTACAATAGTAAAGGACAGTAATATCATTGACCTGACAGGTTTAAGGCCAACTATTTGTGATTTGAAATATATCACACTTTTCCATGGCACTTAATACACTGAAAATTAGTACTGAGTGACATTAAACAAGAGTATACATATTCATATCATATGCAATATATACATGTAGCTTCAGTTCCCAAGATAGAAATTTCAAGTTTTCTTGCCCAAATAAAATCACTCCGTGAAAGACCACCTGTGTTTTCCTATACTGAATAAAGTAGTATTACTGTTTCAACCAACTTAGTGCAAACTGACTTAAGTCCAAAGACATACCATTCCTCGATTCTTAGTCACTACTTACCAAATGCCCCTATTTCCTTTAAAATGCAGATACACTTTTTTTTTCCTTAAAAGAACAGCTGACACTTGACAATTAGCATGCTGTTCTAGTCTATGTTAACAAAACTTGCTGATATACAAATCATGTTTTGGTCATGCAGCACAGACCCATCCTCAAAATAATCCATCTTTCAATGCAATCAGTCTAGAAGAGAAGCACAGTGCTGGATTTTAATTAGCAGGTCATCCTGGCCACTCCGTACTCCAAGCTGACAACAGCAGGCTCAGCTTTGGAGAACTCTTCCATGAATTCACTGTAGCGATTGTCTGCTGTGTTGCTGCCCTCTATAGTTCTTACAGCAGCATTCACGGGGATCAGTGGCTGCTCCTTCTTGAAGCACGGAGGGGTCTTCAGTGACATGGGTGCAGGATGAGCAGACTGCTGATGTTCCTTCACAAGGACTGCATCTGGCTGCCCATTTCTCTGCTTTATTTTCTGAAATACAGATAATAGTTAGAGAACAGCGAGCACAACTACTTTACTGATAAGATTCTACTCGGAAAGGAAGTGAATCCACTTCTTTTGGCTGGCCAACTTGGCATCTGCAGAACCCTGTATTACATATCCTAGGTTAGATACATAACAATATTATTAAATGTTAGCACACTAGATAAGACATTTTCCCTTACAGTTCGCAGTAGTAGAAATTAAATTATAAAGATTATGTTATACCACTTATGGATGTTCAATAATAATCTTAATGCTTAAACTCATAAAAATTTTAGGATTTAAGAAACACTAAGACAGGCCAGGCCATTAGGAGGAATTTGACCAAGCTTCAGATACTAAGTTATAAGGATCTTGCTACTTCTGCAGAAGGGAATTTCAGCATGAATGAATTTCACAGTGAATGAATATCAGGGCAATGCAGAATCATACCTTTCTTATCTAATTATCAATACGATGCTTCAAGTAAGACACTTTGCTAATTTCACTAATTTTAGTCAGAAGTATTGGAACTCAAAAGTTTGGATGTTGTACTTAAGTGGACATATACAAAATTGGTGTGCAAGCTGATGAAAAAATCAATTAAGTTCTATATACATAATAAAAAACAGCAGAAAAACAAAAGCTGCAAACAACAATCTTTATGCTGTTCATATTTAAAGAGCAGAAAAAAGTTTGCCCATAGCATCCATTATTGTCAAACTTGTTTCTTCGGTAGGTAAGGACCAATTTCTCCATTCTAACTGCCACTTCATCATCAATCTACAAAGCATGGAAGAACTCAAAGCCAAGGCAGAAGAAAATAAAAAGCAAAACTACGTACAAAGAGCCATACAGATGTGTAGTTCTATGACTTTGAAAAGTCATTTCAACAGGAATACAACTAGACATAAGTAAGGAAGTATTTGGTCATTACTGTACACTTCAGTTTTAATACTGAGTGATGAAATACCCTAATGCACAGTACATCCTTTCCAGCTACAGATTCAATTAGGTGCATACTACTTCATTACGTCTTTAATACCTAGCAATACTAGAACAACATAAACAGCTAACAAAACTTCATGTGAAGCCACCATCAGCATAAGCAAATCACCAGCACACCAGTTCTATAAGTACTTCCAAGATCATCTCTTCCAACTTCTATTTTTGTCATAAAAAGTTCACTGGATCTTCCGCCAAAGACCAAAACCTTCAGAGGAAATGCTGCAAGTCCTTCTGATAGGCCTTATTTCAAAATTTTTAAATTGGTATAACATTTAAAGAGAGAAGGGAGTACTTATAACTAAGAAAATTTGAAAAATACTTATTTTCTTATGTGATCAAGAAAACGTTCAGTAAGGGCTCTGATAACTAATTTCACAGCTGCAAGTGGGTGCAAGTATACAGTAGAGTTTTCTATTGATAGAAGATTCTAATAGCTTTGAAATGCACTCTGAATGAAATAAGCAAGAGGTCTGACATTTTCAGTGATAAAGTTACTCCAATGTACCTGGCAATGTTGATTGTATTAGGTACAAATGTTGCTGTTCACTCTCTGTCTGAAATCTTTTCTGTTTGATATGTAAGCTTCTTGCTGTTAGGATTGATTGAACCACTAATGAACAAGCTCTTCTAGGTCAGACATCCATCCAAACACCATGACACTAAATGTAAGGAGGATCGGAGTATCGAACCTGGATCCAGAAGTCTGACTGGAGCACTAACTGAACTACAGGACTATTAAACAGGTAGAGAAGTCATGGAAACAAACAAAAAAAAAGTCCTTGAAGAATACAGTCATTATTAGAATAAAGTGTTAATCCTTCTTAACTCAAATGCTTGCACAAGATGTAGGACAGTACATAAATTGTTGATGGATCTTAACATAAAAATACATCCTCTCCAGCAATCTTATTCTGACCAGCTTCAGCGTGAGTCTTCTGAAATTACTTGCTTGTTACAAGTGGGCCAAAAGACAGCCTTGCCACCAGTATATGATCTCTGTCTCTGAATTGTGAAGCTACCAGTCATGATCCTTGTTGAAACATCTGTCTGGACTGCCTGTTAAACACTCTTATTTGCAGGCAAGACAACTGGGCCTGTCTGTAGAGCAGTTCATTTGATCCCCTTTCCACCATTTCCCAGTACTGCTGCTTCTTCAAGTGGTCCAGAAAACCATACTTTTTCCCATGGTACTGCAGTAAACTAGTGATATCAAATACAGCATTTGTAGCAGTAAATTTTGGAAACATGACAACAAAATTACACACGCTTTCTATAAGCAGTGCCCAAATGCTACTACAAAGGACACAGTTGTTCATTACAACTCCATTCATATGTAACCATGAAGGTTAGTGTAGTCCAGGTAAGGTGGAATTTGCACCTACAGCAATTTGAAAACTTGCATTATGATGCAGAGGATGTTTGCATGAAGAGAAAATTCATGAAGGATGTACAGGCCCTCCAAACAATTAAGGAAACCTTTACAAAACGTTAATTACATTATTTTTCCTTTGTTATCTGAGCTAGACATCTACTTTACTACCAGTCAGGAACTCATGGAAACTAGTGAGGACAGTTTCTCCAGATCATGCTGCTGTATTTTTTAGCATGTGCTGTACTTTTTACCAGAAAAAATAAAAAAATCTTTTTATAGCATTTGCAGGGATGATTTCAAAATCTTACCAATGACAGCACATAACCATATGAACCAAAGATAAGAACTATCAGTGAAGAAATGCAATCACATCTGGAGACTGGATAAAAAGTCTTTTAGCAATCAAGTTAGAATTCAGCATCTTCCATTCTGCATCAATCACCAAGAAGCTCTTTAATGTGCACTAGTAAAATAAACATTGCTTGTCACGAAGAGAAGAAAAGGAAGCATCAATTTAAGTCAAAATTCCATGGAACAGCCTGCTGTGCAGATAATGCTGTGCCTTGCTGGCACTAAAAGACCATTACTAACAAACTCCTCCAGATAGTTTTGATGCTATCAGGAAATCAAAGGACCTTCTGTGTGTGGAGAGTAATTCAAGCCAAAAAGTCTTTTGTGTGTGCTGGAACCAGATGCTAACAAAAAATAAACTACTCAAAGAGACGGAAGGGACTTAAAATCCATTCCTTCTTGTTAGACTACATGATAAAAGGCTTGTCTGAACACAGCACAGTACAGAAATGGGGGGAAACTCCAATAACATCCTGAGTCAGTTACTCCCAAGCCATCACATCAGAGCACTCAGCTCATTTGAAAGGGAAAAAAAAAATAAAATAAATTCACCAGAAGGAAAGAGCCACACTGCTCATGCTCCTCAGAGAGCTGACACAGGAAAGCCATGAGCCTTTGCTCTTGAAATGAGCCTAACATAACTGAGTCTCCAGAGCACCTTTCAGACTTAGGGGTGTTACCAGCAACAGGGCTATGAGACTTATCATGCAATGCCAGAAAAAGCATTTGGGGATTGCACCAGAGTCAGTATGGGATGGTTATGGAAGAAATGAAAGGCAGGGAAAGGAGGGATCTAGATGATTTCAGGAGGAACAAGCTTAAGAAAACAAATGGGATAGGTGCACAAAAGGAGCCAGTTGTATGTAAACACTTTGCTGCTCAGTGTACTTGTTTTGCCATGCTCTGCACCCGATGACTACAGTCTACTCCATCTTCTCATTAAACTGTATTTCTAACTATTTTTCTGGGTGAGGTAGTCTCCATTTTGTGTGCTTTTGTGATATGGAGGTCTAAGCTCCAGCAGCTGGAGTCAGACCATGTGCTATAGGGACCCATATAACTGTAGTACCAGCAACCAAAGCAAGTATGTACATCAGTGTGTGATAGTTAGAGTCTAGTTTGGCTATCGAGCCTGGCTTAGAAACCAGGTATTGAAGTGGGGCCATAGGTCTGGACTGGCCATGCGTGTGTCTCCAAGTGAGACAGCTGGAGATTTTGTCTACCAGAGGTGCCAGAGCATCCAGGCCAACTACTGGATAGACTGTAAAGTCTAGAAGTTCACTGAGACACCCATGTGTGTTTCTTGGTCTCTCTGTTTCTCTCCTCTCTTCCTCTGCATCCTGTAGGAGACAATTGGAGATGAGGAGATACAAAGGCCAGTTACTGCTTAGGCCGAGTGTCTAAATCCAGCTACTGTGGGATTCACAGTGTTTGAATGAAAGGGTGGAGACAGGTGTGTGGCTGACTAAGGGGGTCTGCAACAGCAAGTGCCATGGGGTTGCAAGAATCACATGCTGGTATGTACCAGTGCAGATACTGGGGATCCACAGCCAATTACTGGAAAACTGAGTACCTAGGATCATTACTGGAGGATCTATGTAGTACATACATAGGTCCACGAATGGGCCAGCATTCGGATCAGCTAGAGTGTGCATCAGGATAAGGTTGTTGGTGCTGTTTTGTTAGCTGTCTGTGTGCATATGTGCATTGTATATGTATGCGTATGCACCCATTATGAATAGCTGCTCAGCCTCACCAAGGGAGGAGTTGGTCTGAGAGAACATGGATGTGCAGCAGCCTCAGGCTACCTAATCCCCAACATCTTTCACCCTCTTCTTTTTGGCACAGGTGAAATAAAAGTAAAATAAGTAGCAAAATAAATGCCTGCCTTTCTTCTGGAAAGGGACAAGTTCTATTGCCCCCACCTGTGTATACCAGTATCCACTTCTTCATCAGAACTCTTCCATAACAAGAATTTCTGAAGAGGGAAGAGGAATATTTGGAAGATTTGGACCGGCACAGGTAGAATTTCTACTAATTAGTTTTCATCACCTTACTGCAAACTACAGCAAATGCCTTCAGGATGAAAGATACAGATGCTAAATACAGAAATCTTTGATTCTGAGAATACCTATGAAAATAATTGCTACACAGATGACAGTAACGTGTATATTAAAAACAAGAGATATTGAATCAGTTTCTTATTTTACCTCTCCATAGTTACCCTGCTATTCAAGCAAGCAAAGGACTTGCCTGAATTTCAAATCAGTTGAGTAACAGAATATCTACACACATCTCACACTTTAAGAAATGGATCTGATATATCTAAGACACACCAACCCCACCAGTAGTCTTAAACACAGCTCACAACTACCTTAAAATTGCTTTTCACTATACATCAGAAGCATTTACCTGTACAGTTTTTGGATTGCATGGGCTGCGTTCTTCCTCACATAAGGTGACAAATCAGAAGAGGCTTCCTTAATAGCAAGCATCATAATGGGAACAATAATTGGGACACGGATACTGGACAAAACTCTTAAAGCACTTGCGCGGATTAACTGATTAGGATCCTAAAGAATGGGAGAAAAGGAGAGAAATAAAATCAGTACAGAAACACACCATTAAATTCTCTGCAGTGTTTACACTAATTAGTGGCTGCACATTAAAAACATGTAGATCTGACTATCAGCCAGGCTTGCAAGTTAAAGCCACAAACAAGAAAACGTGCTAAACTTTACACAAGAAACTTTGAAGAATCAAAAAAAGTAAAAGAAACAAACAAAATCGAAAAAGAGCACAAAACCCCACACACACATTGAAATATGAAAATCTGGTAATCTGGCAAAGGAAAACATTTACATCTTTTACTTTCCCAAGCAAAACATGGGAATAATAGATAAAAGAGACTTCTGTTTTATTTAATGAGCTGAAACATTTTCTGCAATCCCCGTGGAATTCAGATATTCTGAAAAACATACCTACCTCAGTTTTATGACTTATATAAGAACTGCCAAATGAAAATGTGGTTCTCAGCTGCTACACTCCCACTCAAGTTCTTGACAACATATCCATTTTATTCTTTACCACAACATACAAACTGAAGCCAGTAAAAAAAATGAATTTTCTTAAGAACACATCAAAATGTTAAGCTAACTGTTTTGAGACTTTCTTCTATTTCATACCCTCCCTTTTTTCACTCCAATACTTGCTCCCCTTTTATAATGCTAGGGTTAGCTTGGAGATTCAAAAATAGCACAAAACACCTGTATTTGGAGGAGCTGTTATAAAAACTTCATCCACTCATCATGGTCTTGGGACACATGGGAAAAATGCTGCTTAAGCAAGTACTAAATTCTCTAAAATCTAGCAAATTAAACTTGCAGCAGCATTAATTCAGTGTACTGTCTGTCAAAAGGGAACTTCCCAGAGAACAATTCTCCCAAGGACTAGAGTTGGCAACATAAGTTTTCAGACTGGTATTATTACCAGTTTACCTGAGCTCTTAAAATTCCCACATCTTTCCATCTTCTGAGTAGTAAATATCTGGGTAGTGAAAGCACCTAACTTGACACTTTTTGGAAAAACAACTTGTTCTTATCAGAGTTTGCAAAGCTCATCTCCAATCACACAAGATTAAAATGCCCTAAAAAGTTCTTTCTAAAAAAGCCGGAGAAAAAAATCTCCACAACCAAAGTGAAATTATAACCTTCATTACAAAACAGGAACCAAAAGAATTAAATACATCTGCCCATCTTCCAGAGCAGGCATAGAAATTTCCTTAGTCATTGAAAATCTCAGCTAACTTGAAGTCTAACTCCTTGCCACAACATCACTTTTTGAGTTACTCACAGCCACATTTGAGTTCTCCCCTCTCCTTCTGTTCCAATTATCCACAGATTTTTAAAAAGCTATGCCATGAGAAGAATTCACTGTATACAGATCTCAATAAAATAACAGGACACAAAGCCATTTGAATTTTACTTTTTCATGGCAGTCAAAGATAGTAAAAGGCAGCACACATGACATTGAAAGAAAAGCTGGAAGGAAAGGGGCAGAAAGCTCTCTAGTCACCCATAGGATGCTCCTACAGGTGCACACCTCGTTCTCTGCTGGCAACACTTTCCAACAAGACACAAGGTCTGAGTCAGTGACATGACAGAAATTCATTATGGACCTAGAGTAGCCTTACAAGAAGAGTACAAGAAAAAAACCAACAATATCAACTTTTTCCTTTTGTAAAACCCGGCCAAATTTACGGAAGGATACTTAAATTTTTTTTCCACGGTCACACTACAAAGGCAATCCTAATCTTTGTTCACTAATCCCATTTCCCATTGTGATCTGAATTTTAAATGGAACAGTGAAAAATGCTAATTCTTCAGTGCTTTTAATAAAGAAGTAGCATGTGCAGCACACTGAATATTTTAATTTAGGAACTACTATCTTCCTTATGTTCCAGTTCCCTGCTGTACACAGTGACATTTTACACAAATTAAAAGGAACAGAGGTGGTTCAGGGTAATAACAGGGTCTTTTTTCTACATACATAAGCTACCTTGGAAAGAGAAAAGGCATTCAAGAAATTAAATGTTGGGCATGTGAATCTGAGAGCACCAGTCTGCACTTCTCTTTAGTGATTTTACTTCATGCAGGCCTAGGTTCCTGATGAGTTTAGAGGTAGCACAAAAAGCTTTGTCAGTGATGTAACTTGAAAGCACTTTAGCAGATGCAGATATTTACATGCTTTGGTTTACCAGACTACACTTACACAGATAGTTTTATTTTTCTGTTATACCAGCTTAAAACTCTCTATGAGATGCTGTTTAGTAGTCACTCACTTTCAAAGCACGCTGGAAAGTACTGATGGACAATAATGCTAGATCTTGCTGCTCCTCTGCGTAACGCATCAGGTAAACGTATACAAGCTTTTTTATCTGAAAAGAAAAACACAATGGACATCGTTATTAGTCTTATAGCATTCTAAAAGTGTCTAAGTCCTAGATTGCAGATTTTCATCAACATTTTCATCTTTGAAGAAAGAGTTAGTGTAGTACTGGAGTACTCACATGCTTCTGAAATGTCTTATGATTTACCATAATTGTTTTAATAGAAACTCTGAGGTGCTGCAATATCACCTAATTATTGACACAGCCAGATGAAGGCTGACAGTGAAAAGTACAGCTTTATATTATCAACTAGTAAATAAAGACTTGAATAATCTAAGAAGCTGACATGTGGCAACTGACCACCTAAGCACTCCTTATATTTTTTCTTATGGAAAACAGGTTAAACTGCAATAGTCAGGGATTTCCACAAGCCCATTTTACTTTACCCTGAGACTCAAAATAACTTACTTTAACTCATTTGAAAGAGAACTTCCAGCTGAAGTATAGTAACTTACACTATTTAAATCAAATTAAAAGAGCTCTTATGACTATGTCTTGGACAAAAGCAAAGGGTATTAGATCCACCTTTCCCTGACTACAAGCATTCAAAAAATGTAGCCAATATAAGCATACTATAAAGGATGCAATGTTCAAAGATTAAGAAAACCTCAGTATGATTTTGGGGGAGGAGAGTATTCAGTTTAGTTCACTTTACCCCCTCATGGCCACTGGTATGCCCAGGAAGCAGTGAAAACATTTTTTACATTTGCGCTGTAAACTGACTATTGGAGTTTATAATGGAAAATTCTGAAAGACCCTCAACTACAGCTGTGCTATAATTACTGTCACTATCAGAAGATGGATCTTAGTGCCAATTCTGGCAAAAAGCATAATATTAAATCACAGAAGGTTACATCATACTAAATTATTTGTTGTTCAGCTACAGAGAAGCAGCAATCAACATTGACCACAAGAGGCCTAGGCACTGAATGACTGCAGGTGTGCAAAGAAAGCCTCCTTTCCTTGAAACCACTCTGTGACTAGAAATGGAAGCACTTAGAGCTTCGTGACTACACTGTTCTCTTACCATTTACCTTCATTCAATGTTAAAATGCTCCTTTCTATAAAACTAATCATAACAGGGGCACATTAGGCTTGAGGAACACGGGCAGATTTGTTTAATTACTTTATCAATATAAGCACATCAAACTCCACGAGTTATTGACCAAGACTTATTTCTGTTCTATACCACCAATTGTTTATTAGGTCACTTTTTGTATCCTTACCATCTATGACATGATGCACACAATCAAGTTGAGGTCAGCGTGTACTTATAAAAACAAAAATCACAAGGCACTTCTGTAAACATTAAGATACCCTTTGCTTCTCTTAAAACAAATGAACGTGTTCTACTGCTTCTTCACCTCTATTTCCCTGCATCAGAGCATTCAGCCCTGATTTAAAAAAAAAACCCAACCAAACAAACAAAAAAAGCCACACAAAAACCAGCAGCCATTTCTCAGCAGAAAAGTCACTCGGATACAATGTCACCCAGGTGAACTGATGTATTTTCTATTTGTACAGACAGATTTGTGTAAGAAATATTAAGGACAGAGAAAAATCTGGTAAAACATTTTCAATAAACAGTATTAGGATCAATGTACTAAGAATCTGACTTAACCCAGTAACTTCTCATCATTTCAAAAGCATCCTAAAAACTAGACCATGATAAAGGTTTCCAATTGCTAGATGGCTGTAAGTATAGCTACACTATGATCTAAACTTGTCATCTAAGTAACCTTGGTAAAGAAATCAGTCATATGGCTTTACTGCATGTTCTAATCTCTTTTCAGTTAAGAGTCTCTTCCTGCACAAATACATTAGCACTAAATGGTGGAAAAGTAAATAATGAGGGAACTGTAACTACAGCATAGAGGAAGACATGAATTCACATAACCTCTATTTATTTTAAAATACCATAAAAGGCCCATAAAATGAGAACAGTGAGTAACTGATATTGGGTTATGTGACAAAACTTTGTCTGCACATCCACAAAGGACCACAGAGCAATAAAGGAGGTGAAGGAATGTTTGTTGTGTAATACCTTGCCTTTGCTTCTCCCAGTCCCATGAGAGGAACCGTCAGCCCAGAGGTTCAGAGGAAGGGAACCCAAAAAGTCGCAGGAGGAAAACTAAATTTAGGACTCAGAAGAAAGGACACCCTGTCACCTCAAGAAAGACTCTGCTCCCATGTCCAGGTGGTAAATTCATCAAAAGTCAACATCAGAGCACCTTTCAGACTGGGGGGCTTTTCTGCATACAGGTATGGGACACAGACAAACCAATTTTTAGGATTGCACAAGACTTATCATGGAATGTCTTGGGAGGAACCAAAGTGAAGGAGAGTGGAATCAATGTGACCTGCAGGGGAACAGGTAGGGGAAAACAGAGGGATAAGCAGATCAAAATGGCTGGACACATCTGAACAGTCTGCTTGTTGGTACATCTACCTTTCTGCACCCTGCACCTGATCGTCACAGTGTGTTGTATTTTCTCATTAAATTCCATTTTAAACTATTTTCCCTGGATGATGTATTCTCTGTTTAGCATGCATGTGCACATATGTGCCAGCAACTACAGTCAGGCCACAGGCTAGAGGCTCCATGTGTTGATAGGCATCAGCAACTAGACTGACCGCAGTGAGGGGACTTCAGTGCAACTCCAGCAACTGGAATGGGACCTGAAGTCATCGGGGCCCCTATAACCATAGCGGTCATCACCTCAGACAAGTAAGGGTCTGGCTGCCAGTACCTGGACTGGGACACGGGCCAGAGGACATATGAGCACAGGTGGAAACAATTGAAGAGACTGGAGCACATGAAACCAAGCACAAGCCCAAGTGTCTATACTGCTTGGATGGAATGGGTGCAGCTGTACCAGTAGATCAAGCTGCACTAGGTGGCAAGCAGGTAAAGTGGCAGGTGAAAGTAGGTAAGGGTATGAGCATCTAAGGGCAAGACCACAGGAGAAGTTGGCTATGGCATAGACTTGGAGAGTCCTATTCAGCTACCAGAGAAATCAGATGGTTTGTGGGTCTCCAGGGGCAAAAACCATGTGTTTGTGTGCGTTTTTCTAGGGGTATAACCACATGGGGTTGAGGGAGAGGACCAGGGGAGTTATGGCCAGGTGCATACATATATGCACACACCTGTTTCTAAAGGCAAGACAACGACAGGGTAGCTACTGGGGGATCAGGAGAGTCTTGGTATACACCTACGAACAGCAGTTTGTGCTAACAACTAAAACAGGGCTGCAGTCGAAGTAGGTCATGTATCCAGGTGCCACCAGAAGGTGTGACTGGGATCCAGGGGCCACCCATAGAGCAGATGGTGTCTGAGCCCTGATGTTGGATGGATCCACACTGCACATATACACCCATTTCCACTAACAGACCTTCATCTTGAACTGCCAAGCTACTGGTGCTGTTTGTGTCCTTGGGAGTACCTTGTGTCGATTTGTGCAACTGTCTCTGTACATATATACTTCTTTTCTGTGTTTTTGTGTTTATGTATGCACATCCACCAGAAATCACTCCCAGCCTCACTACTGGTTGGGCTGGAAGCCTGGAGCTGGGGCAGTCTTGCCTCAGCTGTGCCAGTGGTTACAGCCCTAACAGTTGAACAGTATTATTCATCTTGAGTACTTTTTAGGCACTTCTCTTTGGTATAAGTTATCTCTCTGCTCAAAACTTGACTTATAGTACTCATAACTTACAAACACAAGTTAAAGAAGAGAATATTTAACTAGTCTGATTCCTTGCTCCCATTTTCTTTTGCCACCTAATATTAAAAGTACAGTTAAATTTCCAAAATTATTTTAATACAGTAAGTTCTGACAGATTGAACTACCATCTTTGCACACTTAGGCCTCCTTGACTAACCAGAGCTCAGTATTCGGCCTCAGCCAAATATATACATTGTTTCAAAGAATGGAAAAAGCAAAGTTTCAAAGGAGTATCTAATTAAGAATAACTTCTTTAAAGATAAAAATCAGACTCAAACTTGACTATTACTATCCATCCATGTAAAATGAGGCAAGCAAACATATCTGTGACTTGCTATATCACAGCACATTAGAGAGAGAGGAGTTTGTCGAAGTCATTATTGCAGGAAATCTAAATCTTCAATGCCATAAGCAAGGGAAAAAAAGCAACTTTTTGTTCCCATTAATAAGGGCTGAAGTACCTATTTCCAGGAGACAAGGGAAGAACAGGAGCATGCATTTAACTGACTTCTGAAAACCCAGTGCTTTAAATCCCTATTTACTGCATTTTTCCAAAACTATCAACCTATGCAGTAGGAAGTAACTAACATCATTGCATGCTCACATGCTCACTCTGCTTTTCTTAAACTGATACTTCTTGGTCACTATGCTTATTTTTTACTTATTTTTGTTCAAATCTCATTTCTCAAGTAAACTATAACTCCGACACCTCTGCACTGGAGCTGACAGTGTGTACATAGCACTGGTACTGAGCATCACTAATGTATTTTATTAAACCTCTGGCTGTACCACTTTCTAATTCAGATGCTGCTTTACATTCCCTCAAGGCCACGTAGTAAGTCCATGTATTTAAACACATCATAGTTGAACACAAACTCCTAACTTGACAGAAATCTGAATTTTCACTAGTCCAAGAAGGATTTTTTTACTCTTTCTCTCACTTTTTTTATGAGTTAAAAAAAAAAAATCCAGACTCAAGCTACTATGTGCACCTAACACCTGATACTGGGGCAAGGACAGACACACATGCTGCTGAACAAAAACGGATGGTAAACAGCCAGAAAGATACATAGTTCTGCTGTTGTTTCTATCTACAGAAATCCTGAAAACAATTATTAAACATGCCACCTTTTCACTAAAAATCACAGAATTTAGTGCAAGCTAAGTAAGTTTAGTCAAGAATTTAACCCCTATTGTAGATGATTCTGACTGAAGTTCTTCACCAGCTTCTCTTACAGGAAGTTTAAATTGTTCTTGTCTGCTCCTTCATATACCCCTTTCATAATTCTTCATACAAAATAAATGAGTAAGGGAATATTCCCAAGGTGCATGTATGACTTTGCCTCGCTTTATGTTTTGCGAGATGTGGAGACTTTAAAAGTAACCCAAAAACATGGAGATTACACTGCATGTTGGGAAAAATTTCTTCTCTGATCAAGATGGGACCTATCCCCCTGACACCACCCCAAGTAGTCACATTCTAAGATTTGAAAGCTACTTTTCTTTAATATTCTGGAATCACAGGCATTCACATTAATAAAACATTAAACAACTTCTCTAAACTAAATTATCATCAAAAGACACAGCATTTAAATACTGTGAAACAAAAAAAATTACTTTAAACACACTATTAATAGCATCACACATTGTCTAGCCTCAAGGTCTTACAAAGACTTATTAAACGGAGTTAGTGATGTCGCTACACAATCAATACTGAGACACTTTCATAAATACACTACATCATTAGAACAGTGGAAACTTTTTTGCCCAACCCTTACCTGTGATCAGCAACAGACATTTTCAAATACAGTGTAGCACAACCCCTACCGAGTCTTTGCAAGTTGTAGACCACCTTAAATATACTATAGTACCTTCTCAGAATTACCACCATTCACTTCCACAAACCTGCTCCAATTAATCAATTTTAAAAATATAAATAGTTGTTATTCCTCTTCAAATGACCCAGTAGTTCTCCTTTATTTACACATTAAACTCTTACCATAAGGTTGTCATTGCAATTAAACCCTGAGAAGTTCTACTTAAAAAATACTAGAGATTTTATGGTTTATGTTGAAGTCAGATACAATTAGATAAAAGTTTCATAAACTGATCTTCCATAACAGTATGATTAATGAGCTATAGGAATACCTCAATATTTTTACTGGCAACATTCTTCACAACAGCAGGAAACAACTCGGAAGCATTTTTTCCCTTTGCAATCATCTAGAAAAAAATAAAAACAAATTTAAAAAGATGATAAATATTAGTGATGTAGTAGTATAATAATATAATTTCTTAGAGTGGCTTGGGTTGTTTTGGGGTTTTTTATGTTTGTTTTTTAAAGAGAGATAAGCATTTATTCAAGGTCTGTATTTCAAGCCCAAAAATCTATGAAGTTGAGGATAAAGTCTGGTTTTTTATATATATTTTTTTTTGTTAACTATTAGACTTTACAGGATACCATCCATACAACAAAACCCCTGAGTGATGGCTGGTTACGAATTTAGGGGTGGAATCAATGAACCTGACTTTACCGTATCAGACTGAAAATAATTTTTAATGCTTTAAAAGTTATTTAAAACAAAGATCTTGATAATCTGAAAAGCTCTGAAGAATTAGGGAGCTGCTATCCAAAAAAAACGACACACACAAACCACAACAAACAAACAAACCAAAACACCTAACAAAAAACAAATAGAAAAACCCATCAAAAGTTACACAAGTCCTGTTCTTATTTCCCCCCAGAGAAATCTTAGTGTGTGACAGAACCAAGGAGGATCACCAAAATAAAACCAAATAAAGTAAGGTTGTTTCCCATAGCAAGTTAAACACAAAAGACCTTTAAGCATTTATGCAGAATAAAAAATTTTTAAAAAGGTAAAAGCATGATCAGCTAACTCACTGTTTTTTTCTTTTTTTTTTTTTTTTTTAAGAAGAAAGTTTTCATATTTGACCTCAGAAATCTGAAACTAGGGCATGTAGTAAACAATAAAATAGTCTGAATAAAGAGTACAAACAACAAAACCCCAGTTTAGCTTCAGCCCTTGTATGAACAGCTTAAGGAGGAAGTTATTTATATGAAACTGAGTATATTAGAAGAAATAAAATACTCCAATATTTACTACAGCTGCACAACTCTATTTCTTAGATCTAATTACAGCAGAATGTCTGCCAATACTTCATGTACAAGCTGCAAATCCTAGAGTTTCATGAGCATGTTATACCAAGATACAGTGCTGCTGAACACAGACTCAAAGCACTACCAGCTACAGCCAAGGGCAGGATCCAGTCAGCCAAACACCAAGCTAATGAGAAAGGAGCTCACCAAAGACAAGTAAATACGCAAGAATCCAACACAGGAACATGAGTTTTGCAACTGCAGTTAGAGCTGTTCATAACCATCTCATATTCCCACCATTATTCAACATTATAGAGCTGGTTAAACTTCATGTTCCTAACTCACAGGCCTGTTTGTGTATTTCATTGTCTTTAAGGGCATAATGAACTAAGATCTCATGGAGTAAAAGCAAGAAAATACAAAACCAGGCAATACATTGACAAACTTTATATTTAGAGAAGGTTAGAAGAAAGATGCTAGAAGAAGATAGCTGTAGTTTAACCTGAGTGAGCCTTTCCAAAGGGTTTAAGAGCAAGTTGTCCAGCATGACATTTCAATTTAACCAACTAAACATCTGGAACTATTTCCTGCAGCTGTATTAAAGCCCAGAAAGTGACAAACTAAGAAGCGAGCACCCTGTATGTGTTTCAAGGGGGTTTAACTAAGAATCTAAATGAAACCACCGCTGTCAGGACTGAAGTGGTCTTTAATACATGACAGATTCAGAGTGACAAGAGTCAAGTAGAACTCAGTAGAAAGATGGACTGCAGAGATGGATCACAGAATAAAATATTACCAATCACCTCATCTTGATGCAACAGAAGTTAATATTATTAAAAACCAGGGATGATCCTTAGACTTCCTGATAGGCTGTAACAGTATGACTATATGCATTACTTGCATTATTTAACTGATCAACCGTAATAGCTCCAGCGTACCATGTAAATATGTATTTAGGGTCTTTTAAAAGAGTGTATTTTGACTCATTAAGTCATAACGATTAACGTAAATCCTCCTTAGCCCATGGATCATTAACCTGAAAGAACATAATGGTTCCTTCCAAGACTAAGGTCTATCATGTCATTTTTGTTGCTGTGCCTAGATATTCTCCAACTGTGGTTTCTAGTATAGCTGGAGTTCCTGCACAAACAGAAATTTTCATTCAAGAGCAAGTGCTATCAGGGTGTGCTAAGCTCCCCACCCCCTCCCCATGAAAGAGACACAGACATTGATGAACTTCCCTGTGAGAAATAAGGCATGTGAATTCGCTTCCTAAACTTCAGCTCTGAAATCTTAAAGAGCAAAATAAACTGTGATTTTTTTTTTTTTTCTCCCAATGAGAAGTCCAGACAGCTTTCAACACCTGGTAACAAAAGTGTCTTTGCTACTGTAGTATCAGTGTATGTTTTAAAAGAAATACCACCTACTGTGTTTTCATGCATATAGCAGAATAAACTTGGTTCCATATGCACTTCAAATTTACTTCTAAACCTGCAGTGTTGCTCTTAATCTTCCAAAGATGACAATTGTTTTATGGCATGCAAGGAAGAAGCATTAAAAAAAGCCAACACACTAACTGGAAAAAAAAAAAAAAACGGAAAAAAAAAGGGGGGAGAAATTGTCATTTAAGGAAGGGAGTGGAAAAATTAAAACTGGAATATTCCTATGTTTGAAATTACTTTGATTACAAATAAAACAAATCTGCCTTGCAGAGGGTGACTTTTAACAATCATCTTCTTCAAGGAGAGTTCTCAAAGCACCCTAAAGGAGGTAGCAAAAAGAGCCGTAAGTAGTGTTCTTCTGGTACTTTTCCATCACATCTGTATGGAGAAATGAGGGTTCTGTCTCTTGAAATCTACTAAAAGAGTAAGAGAACTTCAGGTTTGCATAGTTTTTTTTTCCCCTACCTAAAAACAGTGAAAGTGATCATTTCAGTGAGACACATTAAAGAGTACTCTGACAATGGAGTTCTTTTTTCCTCTAACAAGGCAGCTAGAAGAAGCCTGTCATCTCTGAAAAACACCTCATCCCTCAGAACTCTCATCTGGAAACACATAAGCACCTTTGTGCTTAGCAAGAATACTATTACCATTGCTAGAAGGCATTAGCTAATTGTGCAAGGTCCCAGTCCTGGCCTGCAAAGCTCACTGTTTCAGTTTGTTATATGAATGAGATGTTGGTACCAGGTGTCTGTTACAAAACACAGTTTAAACACAGGATAACAGCAAATAACCTGAAAATATGGAAGAAACTGAAAAAAGAGAGGATCCAGTAATTCAAACAACTCACTTCTGGTCAAGTAATGGTCAACATTATGAGCCAAAAGACTGTTTCTGCTTTAAGAAAAGATGCAGCAGCTGAGCAAGGAAAAAAATATTCAAGAAACAAAAGACACATGCTGCCATCCAGGAAAGTAGTACTCTTCCAGCATGGTGCAGTGCTTAGAACAGGGATGGAAACCAAGGACTGGGAACTTATAAAAAGACAAAAATCTGGAACTGGGAAATGGGGGAGTATAAGAAAGAATGTGCTCAATTCAGTTCCGCCTGAAGGGTTCTTGAGCCTAATCACCTCAGCCTAAGACCATCAAGGATCACAGATATCAGAGCTAACTACACAACTCCAGCTTCATGGTATTACAAACTTCCAGTAAATTGAAGAAACAGTTTTTAAGTACTGCTTTGAGTATATAGCAGCAGGTATTTCCTATTAGTGCATTTGCTCATTGTGCATTGTTAGTAGGAAAAAATGGGAAAAAAATGAAAAAAAACAGCCTAGTAAAGTCTTAGTTTTAAGTTTAAAGCTCAACCCATTTAGTAGTTTCTAATTCCTCCATATGCATACAGACACACACAGTCAGTTGCAACAGTTTCCAAATACAGGTAGAGATCTGGCCACCTCTCCAAAAAAGCAAACCAAGAGAGCAACAGGCAATTCTCCCAAACCCTCCTATCTTTTCCAAGGGAAGAGCAAGAATGTAAATTATCATAGGTTGAAACCACGGCACTTCTAAAGGCCACGATTTCTTGCAACAGCACCTCTGCATGCCAGAATCTCACTGGTCAAATCCTGAGGAAACCCACATTGTGTTGGACAAGATGAACCAAGACAGTTTTCACAAAAAAAAATAAATTAAAAAATTAAATGTTATGAAACACTAGCTGCTAGGTTACCCAATAACTGATGTAACTGATGTCTCTGAAAGCACTAGGATCAAAGGTCAGAGCAAAAGACAACCAGCCTGAGTAAAATCTTCATCACTAGAGGATAACAAAAGGGACAAATCACTAGCTCTAGAGTCAAAGAAAACAACTGCACAATGCAACCTTTTCCTGCTCACTTCAGTACACGCTTGGATAGGATTAATCCATGTAAAAACCA
>WUAM01000431.1:34593511-34616160 GCA_024336885.1 Actenoides hombroni
CATGGTGAAAAATTTTCTTCTGGAGTCCAATTGGAATCTCCCCAGGAGTAACTTGTACCCATTACCCCTTGTCTTTTCCGTGTGACGTCTCCATCTCCTTGGTAGCTACTAAACCTTTTAAAAGACTTTTCCTTTAGATCTGAAAAATCCCAGTGCAGTTTGTTCAAACACAGAAATACACTAAAAGATGTCAGCTAGAAAGCAAGATTGGAAGAAAGTACCTACCTTGCAAGTACTGACCAAGAGAAAAGAAAAGTTTTAAGGGTTTGCAAGTAAGATTAAGGGTTTGTTGTTTTTCCTTTAAACAATTCACACCCATTAACTTGGAGCTTGAACTAGTTAACTGAACAGATTTTTTTTGTTGATATGTTTGTGCTCTATTAGAACCGAGACTGAGCACAGAAGACATTGGCATTTCTTGACATCAACTTTTTGAACATGGAAACAGCAGTAGGAAAATCTACATTAAGTTTTCAAACAACTACCTTTCTTCACCACTCAAGTGAGAAATCTGGGCTCAGGTGAAGTTAGCACCCTGGAAAAAGGTACTAGAAAATGCAAAACAAACTTCACTTGAACGTCTTGCTTATTCTTTAGCTTGCTTATCTTAAGTTTTCATCTTGCTGCTTCAGTTATATATACTTTTAAATACATAATTAAGACTTGAAATTGTTTAAGCGACCTGCTTTCGTTACCTTACAGTGGGATCAGTTTAATAAAATCTTTCCTCCTAGAAAAGCTATACTTCTCCCCTTCATTCATAACATACAGGAGTTGTGTTACCATTTCTAGCCAAAGCACGAAAACTGATAATTAGAAAAACTCATGTTTCTTCAAAGTTATTATTCTGACATTTCAGCACCTTAACTGCCTATAATAAAGTATTAATTAAAAGCCACTGATTAAGTCATACTAGAATAAAGTGAGATATACTATTCAGCCTTTCCTGGCTGTTTACTGTGCCACCTCAAAGACATAGAAATCCAAACTCTGGATTTAGCCCTGTCTTCACATAAGCATTATGATATATGCCCCATAATTATGGTGACTTGGAACAGCATGCACCTGCATATAAAGTTAAAAGAAGGACAATACTTACTGCTTCCATTTTAGTAGCTATAATGGAAATAAAACATTTTCAGTCTCCTTGGTTTAGCAACACAGCTCTATGATGGATACCTTGTTATATAAGTGTCACATAAATTTAACCTACATTAAGCCATTCTCAAGAAATGCTTTGATAGTACAAGCTCTTTTATATAATACAGTTCATCAAAGCAAACCAAAATGTGCCAAAGAGCATAGTCTGGCTGCAGTCTGGCATTCAGCATACAGTGACAGTCCAAGTCAATGTTACATAGAATAAGTGCTAGGCCAGACAGTAGTGACATTCAGGTGAAAGCCAGCAGCATGACTACAGACTATACATGTGAATTTGAAGACCAAGTCACAAGTACACACACTTAGTAATACTTACAGCTTCCAGTTCTTTAATGTCTTCCTCCAGTTGTTTATTTTGTTCACTCATGCTCATTATAAGATTGAACACAGATTGCCTGGGATGCATACTTCGATCAAACTGATGGTACATATTTCTCCAAAACCTACATGAAACAAACAGTTTAACTACACAGGTTAAAGACAAGATTGAAGAAGAGATACTGTATATAATTTAAACTTACTTAAAATTGAATGATACTGTGTTAGGCTCCAAAAGAGTTAGTTCTGGAGAAAAGTCTGGATTATACAGAGGATTCTGATATTTCTTTTGTTCATCCAGAAGGAATGGCCACAAGGAATAAGTCTTCTCTTTTAATCTTTAAGAAAAAGGAGATTAAGATCAAGACACTGACTGCAAGCAAAAACCAGAAGCAGTTCAACTCAACAGAATTTGCTTTTAACTTTTAAAAGTGACCAGAAATACTTAAAAATCTTGAATTAAAATCTTTTAGTAAAATCAACTTCTTTCTCGCATATGCTAACATTAAGCTGTCAGTTTTAGAAGTATTACTGATTATGCTGTACAAGTTTTGCCTAGTTGCAATAAACGCTCTTAAAATACAGTTTGAGACAAAAATAAACTGATGAAAACTTTACAGAAGTTTTCCAACTGAAAGCATTAGGAGACAGCCTAGTAATACTTCTAACTGACAGTAATTAGTCTTGAGGAGACAAGAATGTTAGGGTTACCTAAAAATAGACTGGGGAAGGAATAAAGTGATACTTCCAAGATTACTTTTTTTTTGGGGGGTGGGCGACACGGAGGGACGGACGGGATGACACAGACAGGAAGAAGCCTTAACTTTTCCTATGAAAAATAAGCATGGGATTTTCTCCCACAATTAGTCAGACTGTCTTCAGTGTGCAAAAGCAGGAGAAGCACCGCTGTGCCCTGACACAGTTCAACAACATTCAGTGCTACTAATCTTGTGTATTTCTGTTCAGAGCTAAAATGAAGGAGATTCCCAGGAGTTCTTAGTCTGCCAGAATAAACAAAAGACACAATACTACATGCGTGATTACTTTAGTTCTTCTCGTTCTTTTTGGCAGTTTCCAAGGAAGTTACCAAACTGGCATGAATGGACGTGTTCATGGATCTGAAGGAGGAAAGCTTCATTGTACTCAAAGGCTTGTGGAAACTGCTCAGTCAGATTCCACACACTTTCTAAAAACTGGGTGAACACGGGTGAGATCTCTTTTGGATCACCATCTAACTGACAACACCTGAAAAAGAAGTTTGAAAGAAGAAAAGTTTGAAGCAGACTGAAACCAGTTTAAGTTAGAAATCAAAGTAGTCTTAGTTGCACTAGTTTTTAAATGACAGCACATTCGACACTAGCTTTGGTCTGGAGATTAAGTACGTAACTGTGAGAACTGGGACAATTTTTGAATAGAAATAAGCCTATATTTAACCAATTTTTCTGACTTGTAAGTAATCACAGATCTATATTTGGCATAGAAGAGCAACATAAGACAGTTAAGTTCCTTTGTGTCTATTACTTCCATAATCAACATTTGGAGTATACCAGCTAAAAGCAAATTAACAAGCAGTAAAGAGCAGCAAGGCTATTGATCTGCCAATCACCAGCTATGACAAGGGAAAAACAGAACTCCTAGCATACAGAATTTCTAAAGGTAGGCATGACTTCATCATTAAAAGTAAACAAATGCAAACTCATTTTTAAATATTTCAAAACTGTTTTATATTGCCTAAATATCTGGGATGTAGCTTTAAATTGGTTCTGCACTATGCATACACACAGATCTAGCTGCAGTTATTGACATCTGAAACGCTAGTAGCACTGGAAATTCTTGTCTACAATATATATCAATTATCCAATAGTTATTTGAATAAAGAGCAATAAAAAAAGTGCAAACTTTCTAGCATACTGCAGTAGTTTAATATCCACAAGTTGTCCTTTTTTTTTTGTGGGGTAATACTTAGTTCAATTCACTGTATACATTTTACTGTATTGGAAGAGTGAGCTACCTGTCAGAGAACTTGTGCCCAAATGAGATCCAGTCTTTCTCTATCAAGACCTAGAAAATAAAAACAAAATCTCATGCAAAGTGTTACTCAGCCATATATCTACAGTATTAAACCCAAAGGTTACTGATATATTGTATTTTAAATTTGAGTCAAACTACAGTAGAAGCAGCTATTTGCCACTCTACTGCCTTCATTTTCTTGAAAGTCTTTCACAAGAGATTCTCCAAGCACATTTCTAAAACTAGTAGAAAAGTTTAGCAGGTTGACAATCAGGTAACTGCTGTTAAGCTAGGCTCACTGTAAGCATTCTAATATTGTATGACTTCAGATAGATTATCAACCAACTTGCAAAACACTTGCAAAGTAGAGGGAAACTTTTAGTATTTCCTTCCTGCTATCATTGTATTTTGTGGTGTTATGTAAACTATTTAACATTTTATAGCAATAAGTTTGTTAATATCAACACTAGCTTGTTTTATCACTTCAGCCACAGTATCAAATGACAAAAGGAACACAGGACTGCCTGCCCATTGCAGAAGTTTTCCCAGAAATCTAATTGCCAGTGAGGACTGAAAACCAAAAAGATGAAATTATTTTCCCTAAGGATTACACACATTCTCACGATTCAGGAGAAATGAATCCTCTTCTAATTACTCCTCGGCTTCACTTTTGTTGCTTGTAATGTTTGTGGTAGTTCTAACTAGTATATGGAACTAATTTTACGTACTATCTTTCAGTATTTCCCACAGCACCTTGTATTGATGCTGCAGAACAGTGTTCATTCTCCTATTCTAAAATTTAGGCTAATCATACCAAAATTCCTCTCTCTCTCTAGGAAGAGGAAAAAATGTAGATTAAGTATCTTTTGGTCTCTGTCTCTAGTGCAGTTATCATTTTTAGATTTTAATAATGTTGATTTTGGGACAAGTGACAAAGCATAGAGCTGCTCTAGTTTCATACATCCACTATCTCACATAAGCACTTTGGAATCATAGTTAAGGGGCTTTTTTGGATGCAAAAAGCAATCGTTGAAACATTTCTGCAGGGTGCCTAAAGCAATCCACTATTTCCATTTCAATTTTTTAGATTCTAAATGAATGGCTCTTCCCAGCGGTAAAGTATTTCTAAGAGACAGACTTACCAGTATATGGCAAATGTTATATTTGTAACTACAAAAAGCAAGCAGCGGTATGTTCATCCTGCTCACTTTCACACTCAAACTTTTTACACCCTTTGTATAGAAAGGAACAACTCAACAATGGAACAGCTAGGACTTACCATGAATCCTTTGATTGTTCTGTAATAGGAATCTAGTAAGAGAGCTCCAAGAGAACAAACTTGGGAAGTCCTATCCCAGCCATCTGAGCAGTGCACTAATACGCTTGCACTCTCAACTGCTATTGCCTGCAAAACAGTTTTTTTCCTCAGTGAATGTTATATTTTAAACAGAAATCAAATTTTAGTAAATAAATAGAAAAGCTACTTTTATCCCAAACTCACAGCATAGACCATTTTATTTAGTAAAGCCAGAAACATGTTTATTATGAGGAAAGGATTTGATACCATCAGAACACCAGAATTTCTCTCCATGGAAGCACAGAAATGGAATTCCACTATCACCTTTGCACAGGGCAACACGATCATCTGCAGTAGCTCACAGTTCTCTTTTTATCCTTTATAAAACTAAACTTATAAAAAACCCTTGCAATGCATACTTAAAGAAAAAAACTAGACTATTCATTACAAACCAAACAGGTTAAAAAAATAAACCAACACAAACACACCACTTAAGATACCCACTTGTTCATCATTATACTACACAAAAGTTAATGACTAGGAAATGCTTATTAGCTTCAGCTAAGAATTCAAGTCCTGTTAGTCCAAATATTTTTTGAGGGTCACCTTCAGGAAAATCATCCATTTTGAACTAGTGTTAATTCCTTATTATTTCACCTAGCAAAAACAGAGATCCATATTTTTTCTTCACCCAGTCCTGCTCAGGTCAAGCCCTTTGCTTCTTAAGTGCCTGGCAAAAGCAACTGTTCTTTTGAATTCTTCAGAAAGGGTCCCATTTCCTTGCCAGATGAAGTCAGCATAGCCAAAGTGGATCTTCTGCAATTAGTGCCCCATGAGAGCACACTAAGTAAGTTTGCTCCATCTACCTCCAGACTGGTTACACCTTTCATAAAAACCTAAAGAAACCAGGAAGCACAAGAATTCCTTCATCTCCCAATAGGGTGACCAAACAGCACTCAAAAAATCCCCCCAAATTAGCTGGCATATTCAATATTGCCAGTCATAAAGAAACATGCAATACTTAAAATAGCTTATTACGTGTATTGGTGCACACTAAGCATTTACTTCCAAAAAGATCCATGGCAGAATTTGACATATTGCATAATGCTAAGTATAATTTTCCCTGGCAGCAAGTCAACTTGCCATTAAGCAAAGCAGCAGCATACAAGTTACCTTGACTAGGAAGACAGCAGCATCCAACACAGCTTTGATATGACGCAACCATCCAGAATTCTCCAAACCAGACAGAAAGTCATTGACGGACAAACCCTTCGTGCCACTGACTGAAAGAAAACAAGAGTTAGAAAGCCTTAAGGAGTTGCAGCTACCCATACCCTGCAATGCAAATAAATAAATAAATTCAGTAATTCTATATAGTTCCTAATGCCCTATGCTGTACTTCGATTAGAAATCTTTCAGGAAACCACCACACAACTGGTTGAGAGCCAGGGGTACTAAGTGTTCTCCATCCAAAATTCAACTCTGTAGAACTACAGTACCCATGAGTGAAGAGAATCTTTCAATGTTATTTTGTTAAAAAGACACAAAGTACATATACTGGTTATCCCCAGCAGGGAGCCTTACCCTTGCCTGACCAAGGAAAGCAATGCAAATGCCAAAAGCTTACCAGAAACACCTAACTGCAAGCACTAGCAGGAAGTAGCTGCATCCAGACAATATACAGGTCAGGGTAGACAGACTACCTGAGTTTCATCACCTTCTCTACTTTGCTTAGGAGATAAAAGCGAGTGCAATACGAGGACATGATGATGAACTGAAAACCATCAAGACTGTCAGTTCTGGTGGTAGACATGCTACAATTCCAACTGCAATCTCTACTGCTCTTCCCTATTATACTTTGATCCTGTAATAACAACGCCAATTAAGAGGGCAAGGAAAGCTGCTTGCAGCATAACACCAAGAGGTGTACAGGTAGACTGCAAGTTTCTCATACAGACATTTAGCAATTCACAGATCAAACAGACAACCTGATTCTTAGATGATTTTTGAGTAGCAATTCACACAATGACATTAATGTCCAAACATGACAAATTTCTGTCAATAAAAAAAAAAAATATTTGTTGGCTGATATAGCTTCAGCTACGTGTGATTTTAAGAGAGGATACCTGAGGTTGTCATCTACAAAAAAACCTGCCCGTGCCACAGCAGAAGCCTACTTTCTACCAAACTCACAGGCCCCAAATAAAAAGGCTCTGTAGCTGAAGGCTATCAGAGGGGATGTTCATACAGCAGCTGCAAAATAATCTTTACCTCTGAGTATGGGAGGAAGTGAGTTAATAGGGAAAGTAGGGAATAAAATTCACCAAATCATTCTATGATACAGTTTCACATTCAGACAAATCCCCTAATGTAACAAAGGCTGAAAAACTCTTAAAACACTGACTCATGGAGATTTCCTGTATTTGCACTACATGTTTCACAGCTTTCAGCCATAAAACTTCTTGTATACTCCCCAGTGCTCATGAAGAATCATCATGCCAGTGGCTGCTGAATGCTGTAACAAAGGCAAGCTTCTAAATAAGTATCACAGCACATTTCCTAAAGCCCATAGATCTGTCATCTAGAAAAGGTGCTAGCAAATCATAGCACAATGAGGTACCAAAACATCAAGAAAACCCTGGATACAAGGACTAATTTTAAAGGTTGGTCTGTAAATACCGGTAAAAGCTGTGCTAGTTTTCCCTGGTCTGTGAAAGAGATAGTATTGTTAGGCAAGAGTTCTGCTTCTGAAAGGTCTAGCACAAAGGAAATCAGCTGAGAACTACTTGATCCTTTCAGCTCACACTTTCTCTACACCAGTGGTTCCATAGGCCTGTTCAATCACAACAGTATACAAACAGGTCCACCACTCTATGGTAAAGGAAGAAAAAAAAAAAAAAAAGAAAAAAAAAAAATCACAAGTATTTAAGTATCTGGAAATTCAAATATCTACAGGGAAGGGATTAGACAGACAAAGCAACGTCTGCTCACCCCTACATTCTGTACCCTATGGTTTAAAGCACAAACATTCAGCTAGAATAAACAGGCTTCCAGCCCTCACTTAATTTTCACCCTGGTACTGCTGTCAAAATCTGCTTTTGATCAAATTTTCAGCGTGGTACAAGCATTTCACCACTGATATTTCTTCCTTCTAGCTAGATTTCTGTATTCTTATAAGTCAAGACAGAGATAAAAAAACACCTATGTTTATTCCAAAGAATTACTTCCCATTTCTGCAAATTAACAAACATTTTTTTATTACTAAGTGAAGAAAAAAGAAATTGCATTGCCACAGTTTTGACATATGCTTAAAAGAAACACATCAAAATCAAAATCATAATTTCTGATCCCTTCTGGTCCCTAAAAGGGTCAAGGATGATTCATGGTGGTACTACAGTACTACTAAGATGTTTAACTACTTCAGAACAACAATCATTCAAGATAGTTTTGGCTATATGGATCCCACCAAAATGATCCATTGCTTGTCTTTACACATGCCCCTAGCCATGTCAGACGTTCAAGAGGTGACTAGAAACCTGCAGGGTGGGCTGGGGGCAGAGGTCATTTGTAACAAATAAAAACCAAAACAAAACCACAAACAAAAAACCTGACAACAAGAAAACCCACAACCACCAACAAGGAAAAACTTCTTTATTGTGAGGGTGACAGGCTGCCCAGAGATATTCTAGATTCTCCTTCTCTGGAGACTTTCAAAACCCACCTGGATATGTTCCTCTGCAACCTGCTCTAGGTGAACCTCCTTTATTAGAGGGGTTGGACTGGAAGATCCTTAGAGATCCCTTCCAACCCCTACCATTTTGTGATCCTATGGACCCCACCCCCCTCCATACACACTCTCCACATCACCCACAGAAACCCTGCAGTTAACACACTGTCATCATCAAAACACCATCAAAACCAAACCACAGTGGATATTACTAAGCCTTTTCTGCAGGAAATATTTGAGGAAGTGATGTTTCTTGACATATATAAAACCTTTTTGCTTATCAGAGTTCAATCTTTTCTGATATTTAATATTGTATTTTTGAATACACAAAACCTAGACTTTTTATTTAATACCACAGACACAAATTTAGCCTTTGTGAAAATTCTTCCCTTAGTATTGTCTAGACAGGCACTCTGCCCATCAGCAGAGCAGAGTCATCGTGCCCACACTGAAGAAAACTATTGAATCTTGTTTAACTGCATGCAAGACTTTTAAAAAACAGCTGAATCAGAGATGAAGAATAAACTGTAAATGCCCCTGGCACACTCCGTGGTGTAGTCCCATTACAAAAGGATGCTGGTTAGGATGTCTTGCATTCTGTTTGCAAATGGAATCATTAGATTCTGAAGTGCATTAGGAAAATGGACAAAAGAGCCTAGAAGCAGGACACATGCTGCAGAATAACAGTTGTTTGCTATAAATAGAACCAACGACAGTCCCAGTTACAATGGCTCTTGAAAGAATAGGGTCACTGGTATCACATCCCTGATTTGAGAACATTCAGTTCAGCACATACAGGGGAAGCTGGTACACAGAAGTCACGTGGCCATTTTCCTGATTTTAAGCTATGAACCATTTTCACAGCATCTCCTTCCTTGATCACCCCACTGATGGCACATTTCTACACAAGTCTGAAGAGTTTTGTGTATCTCCCTAAACTTTAAGGGTCCTTTCTACCCCTAAAAATACTTCTGCTTCTAGGCTGACATTCAACAAAACCTGTGAATTATACAGACTGGACAGTGATAGAAAAACTATGTTCATTTACCCCAAAACCTGATCTGGAGAACAACTATAGACATTTACTCATTATTTTGTCACAAATGAGTTTAAAGAAACCAATCCTCCACACAAGGAAACACTAAAATATATTCCATTCTTAATGAAAGCTACAAAAAGCTATTTGCTAAGTACTCCTGGTAGGATGCAAAGTCAAATGGAAATAATATAGAGTCTGAAGTTTAACTGTGTGATGCACACACTTCTGCATCAGACATTATTACACAGGATCAGGCCTCTTTAAAAAAATAATTTAAAACCCCCCCAATCTTAATTAGCTAGTTTTTCTGAAACTGAAGATACTGGCAAAAGAAAGAGGGATTATCCCAAACTTAAAACTGAAGTTGAGGCTCACGCTGCTCAACTTTCCCTTCAATGAAGACTGTCTTGATCAGAATAGGCTACCATACAAGCATTAGCCTTTTCTGTGATCAGAAATATTTGTATAATTCTACACAGCAAGCACTTATACAGGTGTTATTTCTGCCACTGTCCTCTAATCTCAGTATTAATACTCCACAAAGTGTCTTAAATTGGTTTTCAGCTCTTTATGTAAATAAACTATTAACAGAACTATTTAATAGACTTCTGCCTCTCCATTTTCACCATCATGTGGCAGGCAGTAGTATGGTGAACTGGATCACTTCTCCCCCTTCTACAACACTAAGATGTACCTACAAGCACAGAAGTAGTTCACTGGGCCAAAGAGGTCAAGTTTTGTACAGACTGTATGCTTATTGTGAATTCTGCAGAGCTATGTGCTCCTTGAAGAATTGTTATTCTATATATAGAAATGTATGTACACATACAACTGTGTATTTATATTACAGGTCTGTATACATGCATGTATACTTGGAAAACACAGAAGTCTTTCTCACAAGCAACTGACATACTATCCAAGTTCACACCCAAGACACACTTGACACCCAATTTTCTTCAAGATAACTCCATGAATTTGGTTTACAGTTTAAAGGTAAAGGTTTAAGGTAATTCATTACCACAGAGCACAGCAAACTGGTACTAAACAGAGCTGGGATAAAATAAATATCAATACAGTTTGTGTAAGCTATTATTAAAGACTTCAGAAAAATATTTATCCTATTTTCACGTACAATATTATACAGCAGTTAGAACATACCTTCCAGAAGTTTTTGTAAGCTGGACCTCATTACATGAATATTTTCAATGCCAACAAACTGGAACCTAATGTTAGAATAGTTGTCTTCATTCTCATAGCCCTTCCCAGCAGCTCTGTTTGCCATTGCATTAAGCTTAAAAAAGCAAAACAAAAAGACTGAAAAACAGTACTTGAAATAAGTCTCAGATTAAGAGGTGAAAGTCACGTGCTTTCAATGGAATGCACTGAGAAAAAACACAGTAGAACATGTATTATAAAGAGATTCTAATAAATGAAGTTTGTGGCAAATGAACTTGAAAGCATTCAAGTGTATGAAAGGCATAGTACCTAAAAAGCACAATATTTAGAGCTGACATCTCAATAATGCACTCAGTAATTCAATAATTTCCTATTCTCTCCTCCATATTCCCACCAACAAACCTTATTTCCAAACAATTCTTAGCAGACATCAGAAAGCAACTACCCTAAAGAGGAAAGAGTAAGACACATACTTAAAATATGAACTTACCAGGCATCCTAAAAAATTACTGTTTTGGAGGTAAGAAGCTAATAAATTGCTGCAGCTATAAAAAATTACAACTATGAAAACCCTACAACTGGCTGAGTTTCAGTTTGTCAAACTGACCTACTGCCGAATTCTGCTCAGTGTCGCATTTTATTTTTAGAAGCTGTTTTCCAGCTTCTGTGTTCAGAGATCTGCGTGAAATTAATTTCAATTTAAATGCAGATGGTCTATAAGAGTAAAAGTTACCACACTCATTCCAACACAGGTCAAAAACCTAGCATAATTCAGTTTAATTAGACAGAGATGAAATATGACCTCAGAATGTTACAACAGAATTTCCCCTCCTTCTTCCTGGGTAAGACAGAGAGCAACAGGAGCTTGCACAGAGCACGGTACTCCTCCCCATCCTAAAAGAAATCCCAACGCAGCTCACCAGTTTGTGAGCATAACGTCAAACATTTACAATGACTTGGATCCCACTCAACTATTCATTTCTTAACTATGTTTTGGCTTTTAAATGCACCTCCCCAAAAGCTGACTAGTGCATTCAGTGAGTTCTAGCCGAGTCCTGAGAAGGGTTCAAATTCTTTAAGAAAGCAAGTAATTAAATGCATGAATAGAGGCCTAACCTTCCCTTTAGGGAACAATTTTGCCTATGATGGAGTCATATTTAACTCCACATGTTTCAGAATTACACTGTACTGCTGTACTCTGATGTAGATCTGAGGTACATACCTTCGGCCGGGTGTCCATGACATACATGTAGCGATTCGAAGGATTTGCTTTACTGATGGCTTGCAACATGTGCTCATCTTCCAGACACCTGGCACTGAAACCTGAGAGAGGTTGACTGCATCTGCAAATTGCAGCCTACCATAGAAAACAAAGAACAAGTTAGCATCAGTTTCATACCTGCCGTGGAAATGCTTTGCATAATTCTAAAAAAGACACTGAAACAAATTGTTTCGTTCAGCAGATAAACTGAATGCTAAACTGAAAAAAAGTTTAGATGTTCCAACTTGAAGCACATCACTTGCAGACCTTCAAACACAATATCTACAACTAAAATCTAAAAGTTTATCAAAACATTTTTTCAGGTTCAACTCCATGGGGAAGACACCAGTTTACATAATGGACTTTTCCCAAGTATAAAAATTCAAAAAAGCATAGGCTGGAAAAAAATCACTTTGGCCAATCAAGTTACTCTCTGAGTATGAAATGAATTGTGGTTGATCTTACTACTGCAAGTATGATTTTATTATTGCAAGTACAATATGTTGTTGTCTGATGCAATTTTGATCATGTCCTTTTCAATGATATATTGTATTTCAGAAGGTATCAAGTACATTTTCCAAATATTAAGGTACTAGAGGTATTTGAAGATAATTACACTCATCCTTCATAAATTCATCAACTAAGCAAAGCAACAATTCCTCCCTCCCTTCAAAGATACCCCTAGCCAAGACAAGCAGATGCTGCTTCACACCACTCTCTACAAAACCCTAGAAAATCTTATTTCTCATCCTCTAGATCTTTTCACCTTGCAAATTCCTCAAAGAAGCAGCCCTATACTTTAGGTGTTTGGGATTTTTTTAACCCTTATTTTGGCCTAACAGGTTTTATTCTAGATGTATGAAGGAAGACAAATCACTTGACAAAAAGCTATCTTCAGTTATCCTAAGATCAGTGTCCAAAAGCTTGAAGAGATTTGACTGATTATCAACTGATTACTTAAGGATTTCTTCTAAACAGGCTTAGCTTAATTCAGCATCCTGTTAGACACCACTAGTGTCAGGTGTATTTAAGGTTATCATGAGTTACACTCTTCTCATACAAGTCACTGTACTTACCTTCTTACCTACCCTGAACTACTGCTAAGTGTTGAGAAACAATTTTTCAGTACATTTGCATTATGAGAAAGACACACTATACCTCTTTATTTTTATGATAATACGACAACACTGGAAATCTTCCTTTGCTTCTGAACTTGGAGCTACCAACAATTATGGGCTTGCTTGCAGTTCGGGGAACGTAAAGTTCTCTAGGATAGGTTTCACAGATCTGAAACAGAGATACATATGAAGAATTTCAAGTACAAGGCACAAAGCCTATACTAGTTTTATTGCATCCAATTTGAGAGAAGTTAAGTAAAATAAGAGAAAGGATAAATGCTAACATATTTCTCCATATACGTGTACATGGCTTCAGAGACAAATTACAAGTACAAATTGGTACTCAAGCTATATATATATATATATCCAAGTTATACAGCCAAGCACTGCTATACTAGCATTCACCTCTCATGACTCTTCAGTAGAAATGCTAAGAATGTTTCAAGTACAATACTGAAATTATTCCCTTCATTTTTTGCATTCGCAGACTTCAAAGCAAGATGAAATCTCATCTGTGAATCAGTTGCTCCATGACAGCCACTGTCTGTCACAGCCAACATTGAAAAGGCTAGAGTAGAATTCTTCTCAGTTAAGAGAGGTAAAGCTGCAGAGCACCTGAATTGCTGGGGCTGGGCTTCAAATAGGTAAGTATCCTCTAGAAACAGTCCCAAAGGACACATGCATCCACACACATACTCTCTCAAGGAGACATTAAAACAACAATTAGAAGGGTGGGAGATTACATACTGATTAAGGAGTCAACTCTCTCCATCTACAAGTCTTCAGTCTGCTTGCAGTATAAGCAATTTCCTAGTATTAGACTGTTTTATATCGGACTAGAGTCAGAGGATAAAGCAGAAACACACACAGAGATGTAAAGTGTTTCCACCACCCCACTTACCTTATAATCACGGTTTGCATCAGACAACTGCCAGTAATCATTTGGCACTCCCATTCTCTTATATTCTTCTGCTAGATCAATAAGCTGCCAACCTTTGACTTGCTCAGATTCATTTTGTTTTGGATTATAGGAGAAGGCATACAGTTCTTCATATTTTGCTAAAAGGTAAAGAAAAAGACTATGTAATGAGCTGTCCCCAAAATACGAGTGGAGAAAGATAGCATAGTTGACAAGTCTTGGAATTGTCCAAATAGCAGAGAAAGTTTCAGGCTTTAAGACTCTCAGAATCAAGACTTAAATAGATACCTGACACTACTGAAATATTTATTCTGCAACTATCATACAGTTAACTGCCACAATTCCAGACAGGTAGTTAAAGGTATGTTATGAGAGCTTTCTTAAGTGTGCTTGATCTATTTCAGCAGGGACATTTCTAAGGCCACAAAGTCAATGCAGGAGTCACAAAATGCAGACTGACAAAATTAAATGAGACAAACGACAGAATTATTAGAAGGCTTCACAAGAGCTAAAAGAATAAATTTCTGGAGGTAAGAACATAATTTAAAAACTGATTGCTTTTAAAAGTCAGTAGATGTAAAGTTTCCTTTAAAGCAAAAAGCAGCTTTCAAAAGATGTTGTTTTTCTTTATACACTATTCACAAATCACAGATGACAAATCTGTACATTGTTCTAAACACAACAAAATATTAACAGACCATACTAGGTGACAGAAGTCTCTTGTAAAGCTCAATTGGTAGTGCTTTCTTAACATCAAAACTTCAGCTTTATTTCTGAAACTCTATTTTGAGCCAGTAACAATATATTATTTCCTTAATAGCATTTTATCTGTGGAACACATCAATTAAGAGATACCATATGCATTTATATTTACAATTTCAGGGATAACACTAGAAATGAAAAAACCACAAACAACCAAAAACCAAATGAGGAATCTCATATTCTATTAGCAAATACCAATGACCTACAAAAGCCAGACAACATATCTTCTCTATTTGTAGGTACACTAATACTTAATCATTAAAATTCATTTACATATCAATCCACTGAAGATTTTTACATATGCACATTTAAAAGTAAAAAATATAAAAGCCATGGATTCCCTCTTGGCAACCTGTAATCCAGGCATATGCTGCAAAACCTTTTACAGTTAGAATCATTACCTGTTCTTGACAGCTGAAGCAAAGAGTTATAAATGTCATGACAATCTCTCTCTCTGGGAACGACAAAGTGAACTATCCTGAAGTTCTTGCACTGGATGACAAGAGGGCAGCCAGAAGTAGTCAAGGGAAGCTTTTCCACTGCAGCAATGTGATGATGTAGTATCTGTGGCATACAAGAACTCACAACATAAGCGCACCGACGAAAAACGAGAACAGCATAATATTTACAAGAGCACATATAAGATGTTAAGCAATCCTGAATATGTATTTTGATTAATTTTGTCAAGCATTTTGTTATAAAAAGAAAAATTCATAAGAAGAAATCCCAAACTGGCATTTTGGTCAGTATACCATAATTTGTCAAAGTATAATTATTCTCTTCCCTCATCCGTTTGCAAGGAATAGTAAATATCCTTCTAAAGGCAAAAGTAAGCAGCAAAGCTCCACTGTGCTTGTTCAGTCCTCTTCTATAACTTCGCTAACTGACAACCAAACACCTATCTAATTAAGCAGGGTTCAAACAGCTCATCTGTTTTCTAAGGATCTACAGGAACATTCTTCAGAATTTGCAGGCAAAATAAAAAGTCAGGGGAAGCAACTCAAAATATGAGAGACATAGAAGATGCTGAAGATTTTGGAATTACAGTATTTAATGTCTACAGAATGAACAGGAGATAAGAAAGACATCTCTTACATTTCCCATGTAGACCTGACAGTCTCACAGCTAAATGCCTTTCAATGACTTTAACAGAAATCTGTCACAGTAAAGAATATACCAAAGCCCTCCATAGATTTATCTATATGGCAAATCTACACAAAGTTTAGGAAAATATATGGGAAAGTAATAGCTGTTCAACCATGGCAATGTATTCTTGATAGAATTTTTTAAAAATTACCTCACTGGAGCAATCATCTCTTAACTATTGATCAGAAATAGACAGGCACCTGATAATTATGCTGCCATACATATATTTACATAATGTCTTCAAGATACAGTCTTAATTATATTTGGTACTTGCCTTATCATCACAGAAATACAATACTCAGACTACAGGTTCAATTTCCCCCAAATGAAACTTTTTAACAGAGCACAGGGAGATACAAGTAATACTTCTGAACCATATTCTCCCCGACAACTCCTTTTGTACAAAAGGATAACAGTTTAGTTTATATAAAATCGGACATGGTATCCAAGAACATATCACAGAAAAGAACTTTTCTTGAAAGCACCAGGAGGCATCTAATCAGATAACCAGGATAAAGGATTAAGGGTAATCCAGAAAAATGCAACTACGGGTAATACACCTACAGGAAAAGTTAACCACACATGGGGAAATGAGATTTCATCCTGGAGGATGACAGGCACTGAACTCAGTCAGGTAGCTGGGCTACAGTGGAGGCTAGAACTTGCTGTCCACGTGTGCTACCAGGGTGCTAAGCAGAAAACCTAATGAGAATTACGGTACTAGCCAGCTTTGATTGTACAACATTGGTAGTGGTAATCAAGAAGCTGCAGCCCCTTATGAATCCTCTTATTCTGTGAGATAAATACTTGGGAAGAAACAGATGCTAAGTACTCTAAAAAAGGGCATGGGTTCTTCCACATTTCACCAGTCTTGATCTTTGGATTCTGCTGTCATTCAACCTAGGCAGGTTCTAAATACAAAGTAAGTTAACACAGAAATTTTAAAGCTCATGTTTATCTAGCAGACTCTGACTCCTGCCTCTGAACTGCAGTGCAAGTCAGTCGTTTAAAGAAATCCATCACAGGAGTACAAGTGAAGGCTACAGAAGTTATAGCAGCTTGAAGACAAGTGAACATTTTCAACATTACCCGATTTCAACGGCAGCAAGGTCATGCAAAAATACAAACTACAAATCACTAACTTATCATGATATCATGAATAAGGAGAGCACAGGGAATAACTTACAGCTTAGATCAACATTTTAGTAAACAATTTCAACCTTATATCAGCAAGAACAAATGCATCTGAAGAACCTATGGGTTTGAGCCACAAGCATTCGCTATTCTTACCCACGTCTCCCTCTGGCTTGAGTCTATGAATAACAGATGAGTTGCTGTAAGGTATAGAGTTCCTGTCAGCGACTTATTGCTCGTGCTGAACCTGTCTAGTAATTTCACTTGTTCTACCTGTAAGAAAAAAGAAAAGGGGGGGGAAGGGAGGTGAACCAAAATTTTTGGTGCTTTTTCAGAATGCAGAATCCTAGCTTCGTAAAAACTCTGTCACCTTGTGCAATCATTTTGAAAATGGTAGAAAGCACACACAGCACATCTAAGGCCATTCAGGCCTTACAAATACACTAGTAGTCACAACAGCTTTGAGAAGACTCACTAGTTTAAATACCCTGTTTCCATACAAAACTGCATAATGAAGGCATAATGCTAGGCTCATCAGAATACTTATTCCATATACAAAACTACTATGGTTATTTTCGAGTAAAAGAGACCAGGATATCAAGAGGTTTATTTGTTTGGGGTTTTTTTGTTTGTTTGTTTTAAATAAATAATTAAGAATGATTAATTACTAAGGTTTTAGACTGCTTCCCCAAAACAGAGCAAACACACACCGAAAATTTCCTGTTACTGAGATGCCAGCGCTGAATTAACAGCTGATCTCAGCAACATGCTTCACTGGCTGGCTGCATACTCAAAGCAATAAAGCTTATGTCCTCTGACTTCGATTGTCATTATCTACTGTCTTTTATATCATCCCCAACTTTAAAAATCTAGATCATTATAACCTTGCCTGAGTCAAAATAAATTCTAATGAAATGCAAGCTAATAATTAAAACAATCTCCTAGAAATTCAAGGACCATCCTGGTATTTGAAGCAGATATTTCATGTTTGAGTCTTGCAAGGGCAAGTTTCTCCTCCTGGTATTCACTCCATCAATATTTTTATCTCAGTCCGACAGAAAATATTTCAAGAGAAAGTGATTTCTAGATAGACTGCATTTTATCTGCTGCTCTAACTTCACAGGCTCTGCAGTTTGTTTTATTTGAAGCAAACATTACACGATTCTTTGTGTGCAACAACAGGAAAAGAGCTTGGCGAATGGCTTATCTCCATGCATTCCTCTATTTCTTGGCAGCACGATCTCATTAATGCCAAGTTAAAGCTTTTATGCTCGAGGCTTGCTGCTACTGCCATTAAATGCGTGGCAGAATTCCAAAAGCTTCCACACCAGCAAGACCAGCACCTGGATGAGGCGACTGGAAGACACTACATCTACCCTGCTGACATTAAGCCGTTTTTAGTTCACATGTACAAACTTAATTATCTACTAGAAGCACATATAAAACACTAAAAAAAAATTTGTCTGTTCAAGTGGGGTATTTTCTATAATCTAGCAAAACATAATTTTGTTTTTTAAAGTTGGAAAAGCAGTGAATACAAAATAGGATGGAGGAAATACAAATATCTACTAAAAGCCAGCACTACTATGATTTTCTACATTTCAGTTTAGCAAGCGAAAAAAATTGGAAGCTGCATGCATCAGTATCTCAAAATACATTATGCTGTAAGCAGCAAAGTATCAGTGCTCAGATACAAAGCAGCATAAATCAATATAGCACAGTCAAAACACTGAATTCATTTTATGCAGTTTTGCAGCAGTAACTGCTCAGGTACCCGACACTGCACCTCCCCAGCAAATTGAGAGGTGCATAGGAACTGCTCCAGTTTTGTTCCAGTAACACAACCCACAAAACCCTGGCATGAGAAGTTCCATTCTCCTCCACATAACAAGGCAGCTATTCTCAAAGCTGCACTTCTATGTTAGACAAGGACAAGCATTAGTCCTCCAGCTTCCTCTTCTATCAGTAAAAGCTTGAAGAACTATGAAAGCTAAATTTTAGATAGATTTTTCTTGAAGACAACTGGAATGTAATTTAGACAGTGTCTTCATAGATGACATGTTCATTTAAACTTGACCCAAGTCAGCTGTAATGGGTACTCAGCTAGACAGACAGTTTTATTTTTTTTCCTTTTTAATTGTAAAAAGTCTGTCAAATCCTTAGTTATGAAAACAAGTCATCAGTTTTGATGAGAATGTGTTCATAAAACTACAAGACTGCTATTGAATTTTAATCCTTCTGTAAACAGGGATCATTTAAGTAGTCAGAAGTGATATTCTGACAGTAGCTAGCACTAACAAATTAGCGAGTTTTTAAACCACTAAGAATTTGAACAGCTACCTCAAAAATACAGAGTATTTACAGTAAGAGTCACCAGACACAGTCTGAGACTAGGAGTTACAGATTAAAGGCAAAAAAAAGAAGGAAGTGTTTCAATATAGGAAACAAGTTGGAACAGAGAGGAAGGCTGAAACTATACTTCAGAAAGTCTTGCACTAAAAAAGCTAAATGATTAAAACAAAACAATTAAACTGAGGCAAAAACAATCACAGTGTACAATTCCAAAATTCTTTTATTACAACTTTGTATGACTCACTGGAATTAAAAGGAGGCTTCTCTTTATTATTTAAGTCTCAGGCTTGCAAATGTAAGCTTAGGATTTAGCACTCAAGCTAATCAAAAGTTTCCACCTCGAACAGAAAACCCACCACTATTTTCACTAAAACAAAGTTGACTTCAAATACACAAACAGACCTGACTGAAGAAATTCCAGTCTTTTCTACTATGTTTTACTTTAAAATATTTTTAAAGACACTTTAGTTCTAAAGCTTCATTACAAAACCATGGTATTCTTTCTTAATTGTATTTCCCCCACTACCACCACTTACAACACACTGTGAACAGGTTTTCATTATTTGTTACTATTCAAGTGTATATTCTCAGACAGAAGTGATTTTTAAGTTCACCTGGGCTCTTTATTCAACATAAACCTGTGGACAATTTTTCACAAAAAGCTAAAGTTTATTTCAGGTAGTTCTGCTGACAGTTCCAGGACAATTTTAACTTTGACATTTCCAGCAAACTGAAGTTTGAGAAGGAATAAAACCTATTTCACCACATTCTCCTAGGGATGACAGTTTCCCTGCACAGGAATTAATTTGTATAAGACTGAACTATTATTTCAAGCTTATTTCACTATTAGTTCAATAAAACAAATTGAAAAAAATGGGAAGTGCTGTCAAATGTGGACATGTCTCAGAACGGTTGGAATGAGATCAGCTTGAACCTACACATGCATTAAACCTTTAAGGCCCTCAGTGCAGGCTGTACTTTAGTTTTCTTGCTTCCTGCAACTGTAATGCTCATAATTATCATTAACTAGCACACATGAATTTTAATCCACCTGTATATTCAATAAACCAACATCTTACAAAAAGCTAAGCTAGCATCACAATTATAACCAAAACCTCATGCTATTTCCACCCATGAAATTGATATTTTTGGAATGGACAAATTTTTTGCATAAATTATAAACAAAATTACTTCAAATAGTAAGTCTTGTACCTTATAAATTGTGTTCAGAGCTTGTTTCTCTCTTCAGCTATATTGTTACATGAAGTATTTTTTTCCACAGCAGAGGCGCCAAAACACACAGAAACACGATCACTCACAGATGCAAAGAAGTCAGTGACCCGCAGCCTTTGAGTCTCAAGTTCAGGTTTGAAACTTAAACAGCTACTCAAATCATAAAGAAACTTTGGGTTTAGTCTAGTTTTTGTTTTGAAATTAACTATCGCCTGTAACATTACAATATTAAGTTCCCAAACAAGGAGTTGCAGGTTTACAAGTAAATAGGCTGATGAAGAAATTCTACACCCAATCTGCCAGCTAGGTGCAAGATTATTCCATCCAGTAAACTAAAGTGTCATCAATAGTAGCCTCAGAGACCTTCCTCTGGTTCCATACATATACACAAACAAATATATATGAAGACTAGAACTACCTATATGCATTTTATATAAAATTTATATAAGCTATTACACACATAAAAAAAAGCCCGTTCCTTTATATAATTATGGGTTATAAACCTACTATTTGAAGCTGAAATATGACCACTCCTTTTCTCCACACATCTATAAACCTAGTTTAAAGTAATGCAGCCAAGCTAGGGAACTAATCACTTGACAGTTTCCAGAACCCAACAGAGAGGGGCAGTCTTTTCAACAGCCCTTGCAATCATGATTCACAAACAAGATGAGAAAAATAATGTTCAAATCTTAACTATATAAAAGCAGTGACTTAAAAACTTAATTTACAAAAAGACAAATTATGTGTTTCTTTCGGGTTTTTTTTATGTTTTCAATACATAAGACAAATTAAAAATAGAAAAAAATCAAAACATTCAAAAATATCAACAGCAGCTTAGCTGAAATTTTTTTTTTTACATAGCTTAATACATCGTATATATACTGATAGCTTACATTCTTAACACACACTGGAGTCTTTAAAGGAGAGAGGAGTGAGTAGCGTTGCTTTCATAACCGATCTGCCTCCAATGCTAGAAAAAACTGCACAGAACTACATCTCGAGTACAACACCCAAGCGCAGCCCTCTCCCAGCTGACGCCTCCTGCTCCCCACCCCACGTAACCCCTGTTACACCAGCTAATTTTTAGCGCCTTCCGTCATTAACGAGACGATTCTTCCCAGCGGGCCCCCGCTGAAGCAGCACGCAACAAGCTCTTCCCCCTAGGGGGGGAACTTTCATCTCTTCCAGACCCTCGGCTCGGAGAGGGCCCAAGCGAGAAGCCTCCGAAAGCTGCAGGACCCGGGGGTAGGCACCCGAGCCAGGCAGCCCTGCTGCCAGCTGTCCCCACCGGGGCCCAAGGCCACTCCGAGCCGCACGGGCCGCTCCAGAACCCCCCGCGGGAAGGTAGTAGCTACAAAATGGAAGGGGAAGGAAAACAACAACGCCCTCGCCCACAGCGGACAGCCGGGGGACAGGGACTCGCCGGGACGAACAGGCCCTTCCCGCCCCACAGCTACCGGAGCGGCACGGAGAACGCCACCGCTCCCCTGCCGGCCGGCTCCCCTCCCGGAGCGCCGCCCAACTCGGCGAAGGGAGGCCGAGGTACCTTGGTAGTGCGGATGTGCTCCATAGCGGTGCCCGCTCCGCTGCGGCCACCTCCCGCCGGGGTGCTGCCGAGCGGGGCTGGGGCGGCCGTCACCTAGAAACGCTTCCGGGGCGGGGCGGGGCGGGACCGGCGCTGGGGCGGGGCCAAGCCGTCTCGGGCTGACGGCAGCGGCCCCCTGGCGGCGGGCGGAGGGCGCGACGATCTCCGCCGTAGGGCGGGCAGCGCGCGTGCGCGGCCGGGGCGCGCGGGGGAGCCGCTGAGGGGCGGCTGAGGGGCGGCTGAGGGGCGGGCTGGCGGCGAGTGTCGGGCTGCGGTGGGGAGGAGAGGCTTGCGCTGTGTGTGTCGTGTCCCCCCCCCCCCCCACACCCCCCCGGGGCCCCCCCCCCCGCGTCCCCCTCGGCTTTGCGGCGGGGGGGCAGGGGCCGGTGGTGTTGTGGTGGCGGGCGC
>WUAM01000431.1:34616260-34670438 GCA_024336885.1 Actenoides hombroni
CCCCCCCCCCACCCCCCCTGTGCCCCCACCCCCGGATTCTCTATGAGTTTCGAGAGGGAGGGCAAGGGCCTGTGGTTGTTGTGCTGGCAGCCACGGGGCGCAAGTGCCGGCCGTGAAACCGCGGGCCTTGAGGAGAGCAGGGCGGTCTTGGGCCTCACGGTGGGGTGACAGGTAGCAGTGTGGAAAACAAGAGCCGTTCCCTGGTTATGCAGAGTTTTGGCAGTTCAGAGCCTCATGAATGGGGAAATTCCAGGAAGGGGGTCCTTTTGGTTGTAGTGTCACAGGGAGAAGGAACCTCTGAAGCTGTCTAGTCCAACCTGCCTGCTAAAGCAGGGCCACCCAGATACCATGTCCAAGTGGCTTTTGAGTGTCTCCAAGGATAGAGACTCATGCCATCTCTCAGGGCAATCTCTTAAGTGCTTGATCACTCTTACAGCAAAATAGTGTTTCCCGATGTTCACAGAGCTTCCTGTGTTTCAGTTTATGCCTGTTGCCCCTGGTTCTGACACCAGCTACCCCTAGGAAGACTGCACCCTCCCTTTGGGCATTTATATATTGGTAAGATGCCCTGAACTTTCTCTTGTCCAGGCTGAAGTCCCAGGTCTCTCAGCCTTTCCTCATAGGGTAGGTGTTCCAGTCACATATGCAAAGACATGGCCTCATTGGTGCTGAGTAGTGGGGAAGTGTGACCTTCCTTGACTTGCTGACAGTGCTCTGCCTAATCCAGCCTAGGATACCATTGGCCTTCTTTGCCTCAAGGACACATAGCTGGCTTATGTTCAACTTGGTGTCCACCAGTACTCCCCAGCTCCTTTTATGCCAAGCTGCTTTCCATCTGGCTGGCCCCCATCATATAGTGGTGTCTAGGGTTGTTCCTCCCCAGGTGCAGAACTTTGCATTTCTTAGTGAACTTCATGGAGTTCCTTTCAGCCCATTTCTCCAGCCTATCAAGGTCCTTCTGGAGGGCAGCACGACCCCCTGGCATATCAGCCACTCCACCCAGTTTGGTGTCACCTGCAAACTTGCTGAGGGTACGCTTACCCAGATCATTAACGAAGATGTTAAACAGGTCTGGACCCAGTGTTGACCCCTGGATCACTACTCCAACTAGACTTCACGCCGTCATGCCCTTTGGACCTGGCCATTCATCCAGGTTTCAATGCACCTCACTGCTCATCCAGCCCATACATCAGTGGCTTCTCTGTGAGGATCTTATGTGAGACAGTGTCAAAGGCCTTACTGAAGTAAGAACTGGTAAAAGTGCGTTGGAGAGGGTTAGAATTTTAGGCTGTACAAGAACGAAGTAACAAGCTGCAAAGTGCAGTGACTCATCCATATCGTAGGTGTGTGGGCGCCAGCTCACAGAAATCTTGAGTATGCTGCACAGCATTTGAGAGACGTGAGAAAACTTAGCTGAAAGGTTGCAAAATAGGCTAAATGTCGTGCTGTTTTCATTATTATTTTCTAAATTAGAAGCAGTTGAGTAAGACAGGTTCTATGCAAAATTAACATACAGACTTCGTAGTCTTGCACTTCAAGGTTTTGAGTGATGACATGACAGACTGTCAAGAGTTATTAAAGTCATGCCACAAAGGCATCGCTCTTTCCTTGACAGGTCCCCTTTCCCCATTACACTAATGTATCTTGTCACTTCATGGCCTAGTAGAAGAATCTGTTGAGAAATGAGTCTATGGAAATCACTCTTTACATGCTATTTAACATTTCACAGGTGTGGGGCTTTCATCTTTTTTACGATATTCAAATATGGGCATGTGCCTGCACTCTGTAAGTAAACGTGGACTAAACACAAGTTACATTTCAGTATATACCCAAAGCTCTGCCTTGTGTAAAGGGCAGCAATCCAGTCACCCATAAATAATATCAAAGATCTTTTCAATAAATCGTATAGTCTCCAGCATTCGCTGCACTGAGCAGCAGAACACAGAGGGTTTTGCATCATTCGGGATGCTTTGAGAAACTCTGGAGGTAATCTTATGAAACCTTCCATAGCATTATGAGTCATCTAGACTATCAGGTACATTTAAAAGATATGTTCTGTAATGTCTTTTCCTGATCAAACACAGGGGGTAGGATACTCAAAGAAACTCCTCTGCATTTCCCTGCCTATGGCAGGTGGGCTGGAAAGAGATGATCTTTAAGGTTTCTTCCAACCCAAACCACTCTGTGATTTCAGCAGTGTCTTCTTACAGCTCCTTGGTTTTATACAGGAACCCCATCGTGATGCAGCAACCCAAAGGGGCAGGGCTGGAACCATTTATGCAGTGCTCCATAGCATAGGTGTGTGAAGTACAGCCTGGTAGGGAAACCACGAGCAGTAATTTGTGTGGGCAGTAATTGGTAATTGAGCTTGTGACATTTAGGTGTTGTAGTTTGTAGAACAGTGTTAAAAAAATGATGGGTGCTTGGAGAGAAAGCTGAGAACCGAGAGCTGTTGTGACCCCTGGTTCAGCCTGAAATTAAGTGGGTTTGGGGGTTTTCATGGAATTTGAGTTGGATTTTGAGCTGGCTTGCTGCTTCCCAGGCGGTCACCCGGAGATAATCTTTGCGGTCTCGCAGCCTGCCCATCAGTAGCCGTGGGGAGATCCCGCACAGGGCTGGGAGCCCACAGGACAGGTACCGCAAAGCCTTCAGAAAGGCTGCCGGCCCAACGAGGTGCAGGGCTTCGGGGGGAGCCTGGCTGCTGACGGATGTCTTGCCGACGTGGGATCTCCTTTGTCTTCGCCTCTGTGAGGACTGTGCCCGGGCTCGCAGCCCCTCGGGCCCCTCCCGGCTGCCGGCGGGTGCGGCACCTGCCAAGGGCGGCATCCGAAAAGCCGCCGGGCGCTGCGTGCCCACGGGGGCCGTGGCCTCCCCCGGTCTTTCAGCCGTGGTGCTGCCGCTTCTTCGAACCGAGGCTCTGGGGTGCCTGGGCCTCCTCCAGAGAGGGACATCCTCGGCCAAAGGTGGCCGCACCCGTCGAGGGGCCGGGGCGAGCGGCTGCAGCCGTCCCGCATGTTACTGTCACTTTAAGGGCCGGCGGGCGGGGCGGCGGTGGCGCTGTCCCGTGGTGCGTTGCGGCGCCCACGCGCAGGGAGCGTAAGTGGCGCCCGCGCGCGCACGCTGCTGCCTGTCCGTTCGAACTTAGCGCCGGGCGCGATGCGGCGCTGAGGAGGCCGCAGCCGCCGACCCTGCGGAGGCCGCCGCTGTTTGCCGCGGCCCCCGCCGCCGGGGCCTACTGCCGCCTCCCAGCCCCACGCTCTGGCCGTTCCCGCTGCCGCCGCCATGTCTGCGGGCTTCTCCTTCGGTGCCGGGACTCTGGGCTCCGCGGCCGCCGCCGCCGCGGGAGGAGGAGGGGGGAGCTTTTCCTTCGGAGCCGCCACGCCGAGGTAACGATCCCCACCTTGCCTTCCGGGCCCCGCTCGGCTCAGCTCTCCCCGCACGCCCACGCCCCTAGACTCCCCCGGCCTGGCCCACCACCGAGGCCGGCGTTGCTCCGCGGGTCTGGCCTGGGCTAAGGTGGTCGTGGCGGGGCAGGCCCGGGCGGCACGTGCGCGCGCGCGTGTGTGTGTGTGTGTGAGTGAGCGAGTGGTGGGTGGTGGGGAGGAAGCGGTGATCCCGGGCTTCGTGTCTCGGCATTGCTTCTGCTGCCCCCGGAAGGTCTTGGAGCTCCGGCACGCTTGGCCCGAAAGGGCCCGTGGGGCGCGCAGGAACCGGCTTCACCATGCCCGCGCAGGGGGTGTTGGTGCCGATGCCCTTCCTGCTTCATCTGCTTCATGGCCGCCTTCATAAATACAGATGTAGAAATTCAGCAGCTAATAACAAAAGGGGGTGCTCTTCTAATTTTGCTGTATTTTGGCTTTGTCGGAGCAGGATGTGTCTCTTCACGGTTATCTCTAACGTTCTGAACGCAGAATACGAATCATAAGCGTATCCATGTTTCAGCAGTCAGTTGGAGCTCGTGCGTGTGGCATGGAGCTCATTGGTATCAAAGCCCAACTGTTTAATGTTCACATGTGAAATTCCATAATTCTTTTTCCAAGGTAGATGCAACCTTATCCTTTCTGAGATAGATAACCTTGCATTTGGTATATAGTGTCTTGGAGTAAAAGCAGAACTTTACTGTGCTTTGATGTGTGTGTGATGTACAGTAGACTCTACTATAGGCATTCATAGTATATACATTTCTCAGAATAATAGGTAAGCCTTTGTTACTGGGGTTTTTCTTTTGACCTTTTTTCTTTCTTTGCACACAAATGTACTAGCAGAGACTGGTGTTGGGTTGTGGTTTTTTTTTCTGACCTGCTTGCTGTCGTACCTGTGTCGAAGATCAGGACTGTTGTAGTGGAGCTTTGTATCAGGGTTGTTTTCCAGATTTGACCAGGCAAAATTTGGCACTGTAATGTAAACTAAATGGGCAGGGTGAGCAACTCAGAGGAACTTCACCTGGAGCATATACATTTGAAAATACTTTTCAGTCAGATTTGTCAGGAAGTAGCAGTTTAAGGTGAAGGGAACAGAACATCTGGATCTGAAAAAGTATCTCTGGATTAAATGGCATTATTACTTTTTGGAAGCTCATATGAGAGGGAATGAGTTTTCTGAGTTTCTTAATACACTTAATTTTATGGTCATGACAGAGATGACATTGTGTTACCTGTGCTTGGTCATATGCTTGGGGGTGTTTGACCCACCACAGTGAACCTTATGTGGACTTGGTAAAGAACTTAGTTTTCTTGTGGTTCATGCCTGTGTAATGCAGGTTTTCTGTGATTAAAATGAGCAAGCTAAAATAAAACTTGTGTGTTCAAAAACATTCTTCTAAACAGACTGCCTGAAATATGGGAAAGTTTTGTCTTCTTGATCAACACTTGTTAAAACTACCTATTGAACTTAAATATTTTTGTGTTTAGGGTTATTTTTTGTGCTATTCTATCTGGCTTTTTAATATCTTAAAAATGATAAGTAAAAGTTTAACAGGTTCTAATTAATAGCAGTATGGTACTTTGCATTTTTATTCGTGTATTTATTCTTACAAGCAGGATGAGTCTTCAGGGCTATTGATCGAGGAGTTTCATAGAGGAAGAGGCTTTTTACTGCTGGGTGTTGGATGAAAGAATATTGAGCATCCCTAGGGGATGGTTTGCTTGAAACTATAAGAAGCTGCTCTTCTTCTGAGCTGGGTCAAAGATAATATTGCCTGGTGTTGGGAGAAAAGGGGCTTTATTGTGTAGTCCAAGCATAAGTATTGTTCATCAGTGTGACCAGTCAAAGACTATATTCTAGTGGCCCAAAGCCTGTGATAATGCCACTCAATCTAATTCCTGTATTGTACCAATAGCCATTCAGGTACTTATGCTCTTTCTTTTTGTTAATTGGTATTTTCTATAGTATGCTTTAGCCAGGTGCAATGTTTTGTTCTTGTTCTAAAATTGGAGTTAAGACCTGACTTCAGCGACCTGAGCTCCCTTTCCTTCCCTGGGGAGTGGATAGTCCTTCTGGTGCCTGCTTTCTGCCACTGGTGAGAACACTGCTCTCGCTGTAGTGCTACATTTTGTTTTCTTTGTCTCAAAAACAACAACCAAAAAACCCTCTTAATTTTATTTGTGGGTTTTCTTTGGTTTTGTCCTGTGGTGCTGAATTTCCTGCTTTGTACTGAGCTTTCTTCTACTAGAATGCTGAAACAAGAAAACTTCACAGAAGAATAATCTTTGTATTGGAAAAGGATGAGAAACAAATTCTTGACTAGTGAGAAAAGCACCATGTTGTATGTTTAAGTTTACAAACAGTTAGGTCATGGTGCTGTAGTTTGGTGTATTGAAATTTGGGGAGTAAAGGAAGCTGAAATACTTTCTCCTGTGGAGTTAGACAGTTGGTGGGTCTGTGCCTTTAACTTCTTGGCCACTCTGCTTCCCAAATTACTACTTTAAGAATAACTTGCACCTAGATTTTGAACTTGCAACCAACTTTTGCTGGGCTTGCTGTGATCAGTTTTGTAAATATTTTGAAAACTTTGAATGTAGAAGGTAATAATCTTTTTTTTTTTTAAAAAAAAGATATTTACTTTTGTCTAATTTGTTATGCCTAGGAGCTGCCTTCATACAGAAAGAGGGGATAAATAATGAGAGAACACTGAAGAGCTGAAACAAAATATTTCTTGACAACTGTTACCCTGAAGTCTAAATTGTATTTGTTTTTCAGTGCTGCTGTTGTAGTTAGGCAAAAAAGTTTAAATTAGACTGAACTTTAAACTAGTTTCTAAGAAGGCTCACAAACAGGAGCAGGCCATTACTACAGATAAATTATTGACCTGATCTTCTGCCAATTTAAGGACAAAACTTTTAAAATTATAGATTCATATGGCTGCTAGTACCTGTCATGTCATTGATTGGAGATAATCATGATTATTGTATTCCCTTGTGTTTTGTGCAATAAATTCATGCACTCACTGCTAAATGTAAAGCTTGTTCTCTTTACCATGAAACTTCTAAAATGTCTAGTTATCCAAAATAAAAAGAAAAAAAGCTATCCTGGTGATGACTGAGCTCTGATTCTCCCCTTCCTTTCTCTTCCCCTTCATCTCTGAAAATAGCTTTGGAAGTTTATTTCTGTAACTTTGTCAAGTATACAGTCAGAAAAGGAAGTATGGTAGGCATGGATCCTCTATGGTTTGCATCTATGGGGAAGGATAGCGTTTTGACTAGAACATGAATTCATTTATCAGTGTGTTTTGGTGGTAAGACAGGGAAGTTGTGTGTCTCTACTTAACAATTTAGAGTGAAATAAAGTAACATTGAGGTTTCTGGTCGGAGTTATCTAACTGGACTTTTAACCTGCTTTGAAAATATGTTCTTGCAGGTTTGTTGTCATCTTCGTATTGCCTATAGCATTTGTTCTCCCATTTCAGTAGTTCAGAGAGTATAATTAGGCAGAACTAATGAGATGATCTAATGGAGAAAAGTTCAGATTTCCCACTAGTGTAGCAAGATGTATCAGCTTAGCAATGAGTTAAATAAATGCTGGAGGTGGTTTCAAGGGAAGCAGTGGTACTTACGAAGCTGAGAAAGAAAGGGGGAGATAAGTGTCCTCATGCTGTTTGGTGGCAGTGAGCTTGGACTTTGTCTTGTCCAGATGCCTTGCATGTGGTTTGGGAAAATGAATGATGATATGGGAAAGAAACTGAAATGGGGGATATTTTGAAAAATAAGTATTGCTAAACATAGTTTTTTGTTGGGTTTTTCGGTTGTTTTTTGTTTTTTTTTAATAGCTCAACAGGAGGACTTAATTTTGGAACTCTGGGCTCTTCTACGGCTACAGCAACTACATCAGCCCCTTCAGTGGGCTTTGGGAGTGGACTTTTTGCATCAAAACCAACAACTGGCTTTACACTAGGAAGCACAACTACAGGTAGAAAAAAATTCTTGTGTAGCAGAAATTTGAATCAATAGTGAAGAAATCTATCATACGTGCACAAAAACTGGACTATCATAATATGCTTACTTTCTTTACAGTAGTCCTGTAGCTTAGAATATTACATAGTTCTGTAAAAAGGCTTCATTGAGCAGTCTGAATGACTTTTTACTGAGAATTATGCAATACCAATTCTGCAGAAACACAAATGCAGATACCAGAAAACTGGGCCTGGGCCTGTGTAAATTTTTCCATAATTTGAATCCTACTGTTCACTAGAAATCTAAGTTTTCATCCAGGATGCTTGAAGTTATGATCTAAAATTGAGATACATTTTGATCTGAAAAATATATTAAAACATTGTTAGTATTTGTGATATGATATTTATAATCTTGCAGTAGTAAACATTCCTGTTTGGTTGGGGTTTTTTTAAGTGCTAGCAATGTGCTTGAATATTATTTATTAGTGTTTTCTTATGTCTGTAATTCAGCCTATGAACATACAGATTTTTATAGGATTATTGTAGGGCAAAAAAATAAAACTTTTCTGACTGGAGATATTTTTTTTCAGCAATCATGGAGAGAAACTTAATCAGTTTTACTTTGGCACCAATATTGCTAGACGAAATGGTCTTTTTTTTTTTTTCCTTGTATGTTTGTATGACTAGATAGGGGGAGTTCCAAGAACCAATCTACTAGAAGTAAATTCAATAGTAGGCTGAAAGCCTGTATTACTGTGTTTGGCTGCATTGGGATAATTTCCTTTTAGCTGTCAATGATTCTTTTGATTTTCTAATGAGATGCTTTTTAAAATGTGAAATGACATAGCACTGTGTTCAGAGTAATCTCTTTAAATTACTGGTGGGGAAGAAACCCTAAACCAAGACACAGGATTTTACAAAGACTTTGGACTCTGTAATCCTCTTCATTATACTAAAAATCTCCTGGTTTACTTGTTAGTTATGTGCTGCCATATGGCTGAAAAAAACACTTGATAGAATTACAAGTTTCCGTATTTTTGTTTACCTTCATTTGTTTGAAACTTCAAGCAATTAACCATACTGCTGTGTTTTCATCAGCTTCACTGTTAGCAGATTCTTATAAAGAAAAAAGACTTTTTTGAAGTCAGTTATGCTTTGATGTGTGCTGCTGGTGCTTACAAATACTGTTTCTATGTTAATGTTTTGCTTTCAACATAGGACAGAAAAAACTTGTATAATAGTCTACATATTGTCTCATAATGTTGCATGATTTCCGTGTTTTGTTTCATGGTTTTTACTATTATAACTGCTCTGTGGTCTTCAATTACTGTTCTTACCCTGTGTGTTTTCATTTTTAAAGCAGGAACAGCAACAACTATTGCTACAGGACTGACACTTGGTAAGGACTTAATTTGGGTATTAATGTTATACAGGAAAAAAACCAAAACAAACAAAAAACAATTAGTGTAGAAAGTTAGTGGTCGTATGTGAACTTTTTTTCCCCATTACTAATTGCAGATTCCTTTGCAGCCCAGATATTAAGGCTGCAAACCAGAGTGGAGCCCTGCAGTTCTGGGCATTGCTGCTTGTTGGTAAAGGATTCTTTCTTTACTGTACAAAAGTGGTAGTGGTCATAGTGTAAAGTTAGACTTCTGTCTTTATGTCCCCCTAATGAGTTTCATCCTTCAGTAGAGGGGAGGTGGAATACATGATCAAGGAATTCTTCATACATAGTTTCTTGATCTAATGAACTTTGTGTGAATGGGTCTGTTTGGCAGTTGGCTTTTTTAGAATAATAAAGAAGGCTGAACTGGGAACAGACCTTGGTACTATTTTACTTTTGTTTTTCTGGTGCATTTTTAGTATCTGTTTTTCAGCTGTCGTTAGAAATACAGCAATATCTGGGTAGTTGTGTGGTTTTGTGTGTTGATTTTTATTTTTTTTCATACAACAACAACAGGTCTGAGAAGAAACTGAGCTTGAGTATTAGAGATGTTGAGATTGGGGGTAGTGCTATGAGACAGCCATACTGTGAATAAATAGGAAAAAATGTTGGATAATGAAGCAAGTGAAATGGGCTAGCCCGGAACAGACTCTGTGATGCACAACTGAACATGGCAGTCAGTACTATGCAGGCGAACATTTAATTCATTTCAGTAGCTTAATCATAGAATGGTAGGGGTTGGAAGGGGCCTCTGAAGGTTGAGTCCAACCCCTCTGCCCACATAGGAAACCCTGGGGCATACTACACAGGAACAGATCCAGGGGAGTCTTGAAAGTCTCTAGAGAAGAAGATTCCACAACCTCTCTGGGCAGCCTGTTCCAGTGCTCTGCTCTCCCACTGAAGAAGTTTGTCTTCCTGTTGAGGTGGAACTTCCTGTGTTTCACCTTGCTACCATTACCTCTCATCCTATCACAGGGCACAACTGAAAAGAGACTGGCCCCTTCTACTTGACACCCACCCTTCAGATATCTGTAAACATTAATAAGAACCCCTCTGTTTTCTCCAGGCTAAACAGCCCCTGGCCTCTCAGCCTTTCCTCATAAGGGAGATGTTCCAGTCTCTTAATGATCTTTGTAGCTCTCCATTGGACTCTCTCTAGTATTTCCATCTCCCTCCTGAATTGGGGAGACCAGATCTGAACACAATACTCCAGATGTGGTCTCACTAGTGCGGAGTAGAGAGGGAGGAGAATCTCCCATGACCTGCTGGCCACACTCATCTTTATGCACCCCAGGATACCATTGGCCTTCCTGGCCACAAGGGCACATTGCTGTTCCATGGATAATTTATTGTCCACCAGGACGCCAAGGTCCCTCTCCATGGGGCAGCTTTCCAGTGGGTCTACCCCTAACCTGTACCGGTACATGGTGGTGGTGTTCCTAATGAAATGATGTCATCCAACAGACATACAGCAGTTACTGAAAATACCAAATACCAAATATGTGTTGCTTGTGCATGCTGTTGTGGTTTGTGCATGTATATGCACATTCCTCCTTTGGAATATGGATTGTAAGAAGTATACTTACCATGAAAACAGCTGGAAGTGGAAAATTTATTTGCTTTACTTCAGAAGTGTTCAAAAGCAATGTTTGAGGGAATAACTTTTCAACATATTTTTCTTATTTACAAATTGGAAGGATTATGTGCATTCATTTTGGGCTGTACATACAATTGAGAATTTTTTAGTCTGCTTGGGGCAGTATTGTTTATAGTTCCATTTATCCTGGAGAAAAGGAGGCTCAGGTGAGACCTCACCAGTCTACAGCTACTTGAAAGGAGGTTGTAGCAAGTTGGGAATCAGTCTGTTTTCCACGTAGCATGCAACAGGACAAGAGGAAATGGCCTCAAGTTGCACCAGGGGAAGTTTAGGCTGGATACTAGGAAAAAATTCTTCACAGAAGGGGTTGCAAAGCACTTGAGTAGGTTGCCCAGTGAGGTGGTGAAGTCACCGTCCCTGAAAGTGTTTAAAAGACATGTAGATGTGGTGCTGAGGGACGTGGTTTAGTGGTGACCTGACGGTGCTGGGTTAATGGTTGGACTTGATCATCCTAAAGGTTTCTTCCAACCAGAAAAATTATTTGATACCAGATATAAGATACCAGAACAGTATTTGGTTCATCTATTAGATGCTGTTGGTCAAAGCTCTTTTTTTTTACAGTTGTTTTTATGTTACAACTAGATGCAATTGCCAATCCATGATTAAAGCCCATTGCATCACTAGGAATTCTAGAGAAAAATGCCTGTGCAATTAATGTAGATAAACCTTTGAAATTTATCCAAAGGTACTATGGGGATATTTTACTTGATGCAAGTGATCTTGCATGCCATGTGGTGCTCATAATGGTTAAATAGAAATAGTTCATGACTGAAAGTGACTTGTTCATTCATTCTCAAAGAGAATGGTCTAAAAGTCATAATTATTTTTTGTGTTTCTCTTAGGCACGCCTGCCACCACATCAGCAGCTACCACAGGCTTTAGTTTAGGCTTCAGTAAACCTGCAGGATCGGCCACACCATTTGCTTTACCAGTTACTTCTACCTCAGCGGGTGGCCTATCGTTATCATCTGCTCTTACATCAACTCCTGCAGCAGGTAGGAAGATGATTTGGGGTTTGAGGGGTTGGGTGGGGGCATTTTTTTGGTTTTTAACAATAAAACTTTATGGTCAAACAGTTCCATACTTGATATGTTTCTAGTATTTACATAATTTTGTGGTATTTTAATAAGAAGGTTCATTTGACTTGTAAATTTTGCTACCATAATGCAGACAGATTTATGGGCAGTGTACCATGTGATACAGGCAGCATGTAATCTAAGTCATTAGAAGTGTAGCAGGAGCTTATTGGTCATGTAAAAACATTATTTTCCTTATTGTTAATCCCATTGAATGTTGAAAGCTTTGTATTTGGCAGCTGAAAAGTTTGGACAGTATCTCCCTTTTGTAGATGGCCTGAAATGGTGAGCTAGTAGTGGAAACAAGGCTTTGCCAGTGTAATTCTCATACTGACACACACCAGCCAGCATATTCAACTCTGCTAAACTGCACGGTGCCTGATGATAATTGAGACTGCTGTTCATTTCAATTAGTCTTAGGAGTCTGCATTTGAGCTCAACTATCAAGTGCCCTCTGTGTTGTCCTTTACGCTTATGGTCTTTCTCTACTAGGTTCTTCCCTATCCCACCAAAAGCCCTAGTGCTTAATTCCAGAAGGCTCAAATTACCAAGGAAATGTTCTTGTTTCATCTGTGTTATGTGAAATATTTTGTTTAATGTAAAATGTTAGCACTTCAGCATTTTAATATAAAAAGTCAATAGTGCTTGTTAGAGCCCTTATGCAATAAAATAAATTCTATGTCATGTTTTGGATTCTCTGGTGTGCAGAAATTTTATATTGTTTCAGGTAAATATGGACTAATCAGAATTATGATATTGTAGAACACTGTAACATAGAATTCAAAAGTCTCTATGGCTTTGCTTGGAAAATCTGCAGGAAATAAAAACAACGATGAACTTTATTATCCAGTTATGTTAAAGATGCTGTTCACACCTTTCAGTTATTCCAGATTATCTATGGATGTACGTGAATGCAGTGTCTGCATGAAGCTGGTTTGCTTTTTTTGCAGGAACTACTGGCTTTACATTAAATTTGGGTGGCACAACTGCTCCAACTACAACTGCCTCCACAGGCCTTTCCTTAGGAGGAGCATTACCAGGTTTAGGAGGTTCACTCTTCCAGAATACAAGTACAGCAGCAGCAGGTGAAACTTATTTTAGTTTTTTCCTCCTTGTGTCTTAAAACATTGGAATTTTGTGTGATTGTATAAATTCATAACGTAAGATTTAGTTTATATAAAATCTTAACACTGAAAGGGTAACTTTTAGTAGTGTTACAGTGAAGAATAGCGTTGCTATCTGTGGGCAATAAAAATGAAATCTGAACTCATTGGTTTCTTTCTCATTCTAAAATTCACTTGTACTTCACACCTTTTTAAAAAAAAAAGAAAATGCAGAGAAATCTTTGTCATTGATCAAGGAAGCTGATCATAAATGGGAGAGAGCAACAATATACAAGTACCTTTAGCAGCGGAGAAGTCAAAAGCTGCTTATTTTGGTCTGAATAGAATATTCAGCTGTTAGTACTGTTCATTTCACAGCTTTCTGTCTTTTTCAGCTGTAGAGGAAAAATGTGTTGCTCTCATGTTGTAGTCTTGGTAACATTGCTCTGTAATTCTAAACAGAAGAGAAAGATGCTGACAATAAGTCGATATCTAATTAACTATCTAGTAATGTGAAGAAAGTATGTGGAATGCTTGTGTACAGTTCTGGGAAATTCCTTGCAATCTGTTACACTCTGTTTATTTTGCATTTTTTTTAATCCAAACATAGTAAATCAACACTGAAACTGAAAGCAAGATTATATGTACTTTAAGTTTTAATTATCAGTATTTTAAGTGCAGAAATTCTGTTTGGGTTTCTTGTAGGACTTGGGCAGAATGCTTTGAGTTTGACTCTGGGGACAACTGCAGCTCCTTCAACTACTGCCAACGAAGGTCTTGGTGGCATTGATTTTAGTAGTTCTTCAGACAAAAGAAGTAAGTTTGTTTTAAATTATTTTTTTTTTTAATGGAGAAAATCCAGTGCACTACAGCAAAGATATGCTTTCTGCTTTCGTTGTGTTAGGAGTGTGGAATTAAAGTAGACAAATAAGTACCATGTGTGGGAATCTGGATCTAAACCCTTCAGCCTCTCGGGGCCGTCTCTGAAAAGCTGTGGCAAATTTCTGAACGGCTCTATGTCAAATAGCCACTAGAGGGGAGAGCAGAGCTATGTTAAGTACTGTGTTGGAAATAATGAAAGTACTCGTTTGCAACCAGCTTTCTCCAACTGTAACAGAGGTCTGAAACTTCATTTGGGTTTGTTTTATTTTTTTGAAAGCCCACAGTAAAAATGTACTATTTCTAGCTGTTATTTTTTCAAAGCTTCTTCAGAATTTATGGTGGTGCATAGTTCTGTCTGTTACATTCTATCAGGTGGTTAAAACCAGCTATAAAAACCTCTGTGTGCACTTTAAAGTACTTAAGTAGGGGGATATTGACTGTCGACATATAGACACTTATTAATTTATCTTGCTTTTATACTTCCAGGGTAAGCTTAACTTACCCTGATTCTAAAATGTGCATTTTCTCTGTATCATCAATGAGGTTAATTTAATCTCTTGATTCCACTCAGGTGAGAAAGTTTAAATAAGGTATACCAATAGCTAAAAGTGAAGGACTGACAGAAACTCTATGAAACCGTTTTTACAGAGTAACTTAAGCTCCAGAGACATAGTTCTTCATACTTGTAGAAGAGATGGCACATTGACTGTCCAAAGCAGAGTGCTCTGCATGATGTTGATTGGTTTTGGAGTTTGTTACTGAAAGTGAGAGTGATGACAAAGCTTCAATTCCTAGGTTCATACAGGATTTTCCATTATGGTCACACTAGGATATCACAACATTTCCGTAATATGTATCTTAAAATGAGGACCAGAGAACCACAGATTCAAAATCTACTTCAGTCTGACATCTCACAGCGTTGTTTGGCCCAGCTCTTTAGATGGAAGCTTGAATGAGTACCTGAATTCCCCATATGTTGCTTAGTGGAACTGTGTGAGTTGGACTGCTACGGTCAGGTTGATAAGAAGAGATCCCTTAGCTAAGCAGTGGGATATGTCCAAGGAGACTGTTATTTTTGAGGTTGTGTTTGGTTGGTTGGGTTTGTTTGTTTTGTGGATTTTTTTGTTTGTTTCTGGGGTTTTTTTGTGGTTTGTTTTGGTTTTTTGGTTGTTGATTGGTTTTGTTGTTTGTTTTTAATGTAGAAACTTTTCCCATGATGGACAGTGCTGGCTTAAGCATCACAGACAAATAACTGTACCTGTGTGCTGCTATGCCATTCTGTCAGTATGATTGTTTCTACTCCTATATGAGGAACTGTGATATGGTTTGATGGTGGTGGTTTTGAGGTTTTTTCTTTCTTTTCCTTCTCGAAGAAAAGGAAGTAGGAGATGTGGCTGACAGAAAAGGACCCTAGGAACAGATAGGAACTAGCACTTCTGTTCTTTCTTCTGGAATTGGTTATAAAAGCTTTTCTTTCTGGAGACTGAAGACTGTCTTGTATTTCTTTAAAATATGGCTTCAGAGAAAGAAGATAGTTTTATACATAATTTCCTCACATATTACTGAAAAAAAAATTAAAAAAAAAATTAAAAACTTGAGCACTCGCTTGCCCAGAAGTAGCAAAATCTGATTTCAAATTTGTATCTTTTACTTTGCTGTACATTAGAACAATACTTACAACAACAACAGAAGTGAGTGGAGAGAGGAAGCAAAGTATGCGTTTCCCCCCCCTCCCCATTTTGTGTAGATTGGAAAAGGCACAGGTTGTGAGACTCCAGGCTCTCTAATGTTCTGGGTGACAGACTCTATGGACAATTTAAGTAGGTATTGCTTCTAAAATTAGTAGGTTTTCCTGGCAGGAGTACTGGCTTTTAGAGCTTGAAATGCTTGTGACACTAGCATTAGCTTCATAGCTACTCTCTGTGTTGGTGGCACTGAGAGGGAAGTGGGGATGTGAACTGCATCCACCTGAAGATGATGAAGCCCAGTTCGTGGGCGTTCTGAGAGTGTTCTTCCCAGCAGATGGCTGTGGTATGGGGTGCAATTACTGTCACAGCTGTGTCTAGAAATAGGTATGGTATTGTTTTCAGCTCCATTCTATTACTCAGAGGCATTTGACATCTTGATCCACAGAAGCATAATTTGGTGTCAGTGGTAGGTAAGCAGTAACATCTTCAGTTCTGTAAAACCTCATTTGTTACTGGACCTAATGCAATAGCAGAATTCTTCAGGAAGTCCAACGGGCACACCTTTGTATTTGACAGGAGTCTGCTGTTGCTGAATTTAAACACTTGAATGTTTGTGGGTGCAGGTTTCCATGAGTTGTGGTTGCATAAGAAGGAATAGATGTGTTATGCAATTGTTTATGCATTTGTAATTATTTGTACAGTGGCACAAGATGTTTTGCATTGCTGTGTGCCAAGAAATTAGCACCTCAACTGTTGAACTGTTGTTCTTGAAAAGATACTTATCTGTGAAGGAGCAGTAAATTAAAACCTTCTTTCTTTTGTGGCTAGCCTACTCTGTTTCTTCTATCAAGACAAATCAAGCAGATTGTAGTCATTAGCTCTTTCTTCAAATCTCATTAAGGTTGTTCTGTTTGTTCTTCAGAGCTTTGTTTCTGACCTGTAGTTTTTATTTTCTAGGTGACAAAACGGGAACAAGACCAGAGTAAGTGTCAGATTTTCTTTGCATTCCGTGTTTTAGGAAACAAACTAAATATGATGGCTTTTCTGCTACTTAAATCTTGAAAAAGGCATAAATGTAAATAACCAACTTTTGTAATATAGCTAATTTAGTAATAGTGGTGCATCATTTTAAGCATTCCAATTTTCCCATCAGATGCAATACCTACAGCTTATCTGGCATCTGTTGTAGACTGATCATGTGTTCTGAAAATGGGTTCTGCAAATGTGTACAATGCTTACGCCACAGGCTTGGACCCTGGCATAGTATCTGTGTGAATTAAACCAAATCATTCATAGTTACGACATACGTGCATTGGGTGCAAAACTGTAATCAGTCACTTGAATGTTTTCATGATAGTAGTCATGCAAAAACATTTGGCAGTATTAAGGCACCATCTAAACATGCATTGTCTCTTGCAGAGATAGCAAAGCACTAAAGGATGAAAATCTACCTCCAGTAATCTGTCAAGATGTAGAAAATTTACAGTAAGTAGTGGGTTTGGGTTTTTTAAATGATAATTGATTAGGTAAAGTTCTGTATGCTGTTTGATGCTCTGTGACAAAAGCACCCTACAGCAGGCTATACGCAGGATAACTTACTAGCCCGAGGCCTTTCAGTAGGTTAACTCTGGTAACAGAGTAGATGAATTGTTCTAGTAGCTGAAGCCTTAGGCTGGTTTTTTTTCAGCCTTGCTTTTCCATGTATTTATGCAAATAGACATGACCAACAAATACGCTTTTAGAATCTGATCCATCTCTCCCTGGAAGCCTGTTGCACATGCGTAGTAAGTATTGAAGCTTATGTCCATATTGCATGTGTATTGTGAATCTTGTATGTTATAGTGAGAACTGCAAAAGGGCCTTCCCTCAGGCAGGGAGGAGACAGGTTGTAAACTAGTCAGAGAGGCTGTATGTCACTGTATTTGTGAGTTCAAAGTGATTACATTTTTATATAGATGCTATGTAGTACTATCTATCAATTACTTTATCTTCATTTGTCAGGGTTCAGCATAACATGTTTAAACGCTTGCTATTGAAGTTTGGGTGGTGGGGTGTTTTTTTACAGTATTAGAATGCTAGGAATTAAGATAATACTCTGCTATACAGTAATTTTACTGTTCAGTACTTGATTTTGGAAAAATTAATAGCTATTTAAATAATGTGACAGAGAGGTAACCACTTGGGTACTTCAGGCTCAATATATTCCATTTCTTTCTTTCCTACCCCCTTCTTTTTCCCTTCCCAGGAAATTTGTGAAAGAACAAAAACAAGTTCAGGAAGAAATTAGTAGAATGTCCTCTAAAGCAATGCTTAAAGTACAAGAAGACATTAAAGCTTTGAAACAACTTCTGTCTGTAGTTGCCAGTGGATTACAGAGAAACACTCTTAACATTGACAAGCTGAAAGTGGAAACTGCACAGGTATAATCAAATATAAATTTAGTTATGTAGAGCTTGTATGTTGAGTATTTCATACAGGATAACTAGCCTTCTTTATCAGTCAAGTTAACATAACAGTTGTAAAGAAAGTAAAAAATGGAATCCCTTCTGATCTGCTTGAAGTTTCTGTGGGTGATTGAAATCTGTGACATCAATATTTTCAGCTAAGTACAACAGCAGTAAAATTCCTTCTGTTCAGGAAAGCACCTCTATGTAGCAAAGGCATCAGAAGGGAATGTGTGCCCATTTTAGTTCAACTTGTTATATTCAGCTGCTGGTGAAGACATACTTGCAACATGCTGGACTCTGGAGCAGCAGAAATGCAAGTATGTTTTCTTCTGATGACTTTTTGAAAAGAAAGAAGAAACAAAACAAAACAAAACCAACAACCAACCAAAAAACTCATTTAATTTGTTCAAAGTACCTTAACTAACACTAGTATTCTTTTCATGAACTTGGGTCACAACTCTGTCCAACAGTCTGAATCTTAACTGTGCAACCAGTTTGAGCTCAAGTTTTGATGCAAGTGCTTTTCATGTTAAGTTATAGCTGTTTGCTATATAAGTGTATTTTATTCTAAACTAAAAATGTTGATGTTTTTTCTGTATCCTGTGGTACCAAAAGGGAATACTCTCCAGTTGTGACTTGCTAGCAGTTTTCTGTGAAAACAAAAAAATTGTTATATATCTTATTTCTGTAAATGATGCAGTTGAGAATAATTGCTGAACCAGGCACTGAGAAATTCTTAATGTCACAGTTCTTAGAAAGTATTAAGCAGGAGTCTAATGCTGTAATTCTCATGCATAAAAAGGTCATTTTCATAGAAAGAGAGGTATTTCTCTGAATTAGTTCAGTTTTATTTTAGAAGACAAAACAATCCTTTTTGTTCTGTTCCTTCTAGGTGTGTTACTTCCTTGCAATTGACTGTTGCTCTCCCCCCCCCCCCAAGTTCTTAATAATTTTAACAGGATTTCTGAAGTAAAATAGGTGTTGGAACTTATCTGTGACAGTTTAGTGCAATATTTTCTCAATTCTGAGAGCTCAATGTGCTTTCAGTATGTGCTGTTGTTTTTCTTCTGCAAACTTTGCTTGGTATTTGCAGTTCTCCAACTTTCCGGCAGTCTGTTCTTTGAAGAATTTCTGGTCAGATTCTATCATTGTGTTAAATCCATGAAGAAAATACTTTGAATGAACAACAGAGTTGTAGCTATTATTATTTTTTTAACACTTCATACAGAACCTTATATTTTCATTTTCCCTGTATATTTAGGATCTAAAGAATGCAGAAATAGCATTACGAACACAGAAAACTCCTCCTGGTCTCCAGCATGAAAATACAGCCCCAGCAGAGTGAGTTACTGCTATTCATAAAAAATAGTCAATAATAGAACTCGGAGAAGATTCTGAAGAGACCTGATTGCAGCCTTTCAATACTTGAAAAAGGAGCTTATAAGAAAGATGGGGACACACATTTTAGTAGGGCCTGTAGTGATAGTTGTTTTAAACTGGAAGAGGGTAAATTTGGACTAAATGAAAGGAAGAGTTTTTGTTTTGATGTTTTGAGTTTTGTTTGGTTTTTGTGGATTTTTTTGTGTGTTTTTTTGTTTTGGTTCTTTTTGTTTGGTTAGTTTTTTGAGTTTTTTGTTTGTGATTTTTGTTATTTTTGTTTGTTTGTTTTACAGTGAGAGTGGTGAAACCCTGGGACAAGTTGCCCAGAGAAGGTGGTAGATGCTGCATCTCTAGAAACATAAAAGATTGGGTTGGATGGGACTCTGAGCAACCTGCTGTAATTGAAGATGTCCCTGCTCGTTGCAGAGGGGGTGGACTAGATGACCTTTAAAGGTCCCTTCCAACCCAAAGCATTTTATAATTCTCTGAACTTCATAATATTGTTTTTCTGTTTCATAGAATCAGTGTTTTGTTTCTACACTTAATTTATCTTTTATCTCATAGACATGAGAAATGCAGTCTTTACTCTTCCTACTAGTAGAGAGTTGTCAAGAATGTCATACAACATAACTGTTGCAACTAATTGAAAATCAGCAGCTAGTATAGATTGGATTAAAAATAATGGCAAACTTTTTTTTTTAATTTAATCATATGATTTCACTGTTTTATTCATCTAGCTACTTCAGAATCTTGGTTGAGCAGTTTGAAGTACAGCTGCAGCAATACAGACAACAAATAGAAGAACTGGAAAATCATCTTGCTACGCAAGCAAATAATTCTCACATCACTCCACAAGGTAATAGTTTCATACATAAAAATTAAGAAATCTTAGACCTATAAGAAAAACTTAGTAATTAATCTCTTTTGTTATTGTTAGCTGTTCTTATTTAATGTACAGACATAAGTGTTCAGGTAGATTCGGCAGTTGTTCAATGTGAAGATTTGCAATTAAAGATTAAATTCATAAAGGTTCTTGACCTTTTTAAGATGGACCCAATTCCTGAGGTGCAATTTGCAAGCCTGGTTTGTTTCGACACCCACTATATCCATCTTCCTCTCTTCGGCATCCAGCTGTTATAAGGCTGATGATGTCTGGCACCTTCTGGCAAGATGGAAGGTGCCAGACATCACTGGGCTGTCCGACCAGACAAGTATGGGTGTCTTCTCTGACAGCTCCAGATCAAAAGGGGAACTTCCTTAGTTTGGAGCCTGTTGGTGTTGCCTTCAGCTCTTACAAATCAAAAAAACTTAGTCTTGTTTACAGCCACATCATTTAATCTTGAAAGAATCTCTTTGGTCAGAGAATACTGACCTCTGTACATTAGTCTTCTGGTTGGTTACCATTCCTGTGATGATAGATACTTCTGTCTTCTGGGCCATTTAGACACAGGTTCTGCAATAAGCAGTTATTTCAAGTGCGTGTCTTTTTGTGCCAAATGATACTTGAGAACATCTTGTCATCACAGGACAGTGTCTAGACTCTGGACCTTATATATCAAAAAAATTGTCTAGACTTAGCTTTCAGAATGGAAGATCTGAGGATCCTCCATCTTTGTGTGATCTTATTGTCTGTCTCCTCCTCTATGGGAGGGATGCCTTCACAGATTTTCCTCAGGTTTTTCAGCAGTTTCTGCTGTAATCTAAAGGTTTCTTGCTTATGTGGGCAAGGCTCATTCTGTTGTTTCAGCATTCTCAGACTGTCAGCAAATGATCTAGTTATCTAGTCAACGCTGAATTGCATATGTAGCCTTTACCATAGAGGAGACCATGACCCTCACTGTCTTGAAAATTTTGAAGTGTCTAATATTCAGTATCAATAAATTGCCTGCAGACTCCTTGGCAACTTGTGGCTAGTCTTCCTAGATAGCTCTGCCTCCACAACCCTATAGGTTGGCATGGGATTTATTCCCCAGCTTTTCTTTTTCAGAAATTAATGCAAATTATAATGGAGAAATTCCCCTATGGAGAGGCAGACCTTTGTAGTTCAAGAATCATTCATTGCTATATCTATACCGCTTCAAGAAGTTGCATTTCAGTAGGTTATATGCATCCATCACAGGAAAGAAGGTGAAAGAGCACTTCAGCACTTTTCTGTCCTCAATTGCAGTGCATTGTTTCAGTGCTTATTTCAGAAAAGCATTTTTTATTTCTGCCAAAAGCTTGGAGATTTCTCCTTTAAGATTAAAGTTTTTGCATTACTGGAGTCAGTGCACCAAAAATACTTGCATATCTTTGTGGGCAGTAGGATATGCTAAATCAAAGACTTTATGTAGGCAAGAAGCTCTCCTTTGTATTTCTCTGTATGATATGCTTGTGGGTGGAGCTAGAATAAGAGTTCCTGTGCTTGTTAAAAATGCCTTTTTAAAATGTAAGTAAAGCTTCCATTCTGTTCCATGTGGCAAAAAACTCTTAACTGTGCTTTAAGACAGAGTGGAAAATACATACAAATGCAAGAAAACTTGGTTTAACTCTGTAAAAAAACAATTAGGTAAAATATTCCTCTGTAATTAAATAGTTAGGTTAAATAATATTTATTTATGTTTAGATTTGCTAAATGATAGAATCACGGTAAGTGAGTTGCCATGTATATAAAAATAAATCAGAAAAGGGTAATTTTCAAAATAAAGTTTGAAGCACTTTCAAAAAGTAGTCCTTGGGTGACTTGTGTCACCCAGCTTGTCTCAAGTTCTCTGTTTCTTATAGATATGAGTTTGTTCTCGTGTAATTGGTTTTGTGCTTTGTGGGTTTTGAGTGGGCTTCTTGCTGCAGTTATAAACACTAAATCTGTTCTCCTGGTAGTAAAATTGTCACTTACCAGTATTTTATATGCCTCTTACAGATTTGTCTATGGCTATGCAGAAAATTTATCAAACATTTGTAGCTTTAGCTGCACAGCTTCAATCAATACATGAAAATGTAAAGGTATGTTGTTTTGATGTGTTCTTGTGTGTTCAGTAGAAGAACTACAAAGAATCACTTTTTGAAAATATAGTATCTTCAGGTATTCTCTTTTTCTTTTTCTTTTTTTTTTTCTTCTTCTGTTAAAATAACTGCTTTAAAATTTTTTCAAACTGTCATGGAGAAGTGCTTTGTTTAAAAAAGAAACTTTCCTTCAGCTGAAGTCTGATTTGAATCATGACAGCAACTGACCACAGTCATTTAGATAATAAAATGTTTTTCATTTAACTCTTTTTTTTTTCCCCCCTTTTAATAGTTGTTTGATTTCTGAAGCGTCTGTTTTTTGATCTCATGCTTGTGCTTTGCATTTTGCCCAATGACATCTTGATCTCAAGCAAAGATTATCTAAATCAGTTCTTATTGTAATGGGTAACAGGAAAACGTATATATTTGTATGCAAGATATTTTTTTTCAGCATAAAAATTTTGGTGAAAATTCTGTTCTGCTTGCTTCATTTTTTTTCAGCCTGGTTTTCAAGGGAAATCATAAGGGGGAAAAAAAAAGACTACTGGGGGGGGAGAGGGAAGCTAATGTATCAGAGATCCTAGTTCCATCATGGACTCTGGCTTGAATTTCCCACTTCCAGTTCTGGCTATAGTGATAAAATGTCAAATGTTCTACAGTTTTTTTATTTATTTATTTTTAATATCATCAGAACCCTTCTTGGTTACAAAAAACACCCCCCACACTTGAGAAAGAGTACAAGTGTTTGGAATTGTTTCTGCTGAGTGACTTCCTTAATGGGAATAGCTCTGGTAAATCTGCCTGTTTCTCAAAGCTGCTTCTGCACAATATTTCTCGTTCTCTAAGTGTCTGAAACTTTTTGCTTTTCCTGAATCAAGTTCAGGAATACCGAGGGTACTATATGAACAAGATTCCTTGGATTGCATTGCTTCTGTCATCATGGAGATCCACTGGTTTACAGCTACCTGCCATCAGATAATTTCTACTGCTCTTAGTTAACTGGGTTTTAGTGCCAGGTACAGAATATATTAGCTCCTCCATAATTTTGGCAGGATTGCACAAAAAGGATCCCAAATGTGTTTTGGGCTCTTCACTTTTGAGATCTGAGTGTAGCCTGAACTCATACAGCAGTCTCTGTGATGATACATTTTTTTGTCTTTCTTCAATATAAGTGCTGGATTAGTATGCAAGTATCAGACACAAGCACTAGTTTCTTTGGTACCTTTTCAGCATGACTGAATAGAAATACTTCAGTTTAAGTAGTATTCTATTTCCTGAAACTAACGGGATGGTTTAAGGATTTTATTTTCTTTTGGGGAAGTTTTTTGAGATTTAATCTAGTGGGTGAACATGAAGGCTGATATTTCAGAAGACACAATTATAATTAAAGCTTCAAAAATCAGGAAAACTAATGTATTGCTTAAGTGGATCTGTTATTCTGACTGTTTAATTTATCAGCTAGGAGATGGGGAGCCGTTTTGAAACTGCTGTCTCTGCCTTACTTGATGGTTTTGATATGGTTTGTGAAGGCAGAGCTGTGACCACAATTCATTCCTTTTGCCTCAAGTAGATTTTCTGGTTTACACATACATTTTGACTTGGAAGGTCTGAAGTTGTAGAAAAACATGGCCTGAAACATCTTTGCACAGGGCTAGTTGTTAAGTATAGTTCTATCATATATCAACATATAGATACATTCTGTGTCCAAGGTCAGTGAACAGTTAAATGTGCTTGGGCCCAATTCAGTTAGAAAATGTCATTAAGTAGTTCTGCATAGATGAGCCTTAGGAACTGTTCTACAACATCTAATGGCATTTGTCAGCTCCTGTGGCAGTCAGTATGGCATTGTATTAAATCTATTTTCATCAGAGTTGAAAGACAAATTTCTCTCCAAAGACAGCATTCCTGATGTGATAGCTAAGTCATTCTTTCTGTATGTTTCCTGTTGTTGCTGCTAGGGTTACAGCTGTTCAAATCCTGAGTCAGAGTTTTTGGACTGTAAGCTCCTCTTCTCAGAAACAAGCATATCCTTAGCCAGGAACACAGGACATAGTATGTCTTCCATAAAATTCAGTTGAACCCACTCTTTGGCTTTAATAAACCTATTACATTCAAAGATTCTCTGTTAGAAGATTAAAATCATTCTATTAGTTCTTTAAATGAAGTTATGTATTATTTTTATGTTACCTAAGATATCCGTAGTTCTCATCTGTGACAGAACTGTCCCAAGGTGAACAGACTAAGTCAGGTGTTGCCACAGAAGGTGGGATTTTAAGGGGACGGAAGGGACATAGGCAAAGGGAAGAGGGGACATAACACAACAGATTTGGTCTACTTCTTAGTCTAAAGCCAAATGAACTATTGCATTTACACTGCATTACATTGATGAAATGCATCCAAAATGAGGGAATTCTAAAATTCTGGTAGCTTCTTTAGCTTTGTGCTAAGAAAGAAATGCAAGAGTCAAAGGAAGGAAAGAAATGAAGGTGACAGGGGAGGGAAGGCAGACACAATGCAGAAAGAGTAGCAGTTAGGAAAAGTGTATTATTTTACATTATAAGCTTAGTATTTTTCCTCTTAGGTCAGCTAATACAGACAAATGAACTGTCCTGTTAGTCTGTTATGCTTGACTGCTTTGCAGTATTTAAGTAAGGTTGTTCTGGCTGTAGCTGATGCAAAACAGTTCTCTCCAGCTCATAGTCTGGCTAGATTCTTTCAGGGTGTGGGGGACTTTCTTTTTTTTTTTTTCCTTTTTCTTTTGTTTTCCTTTTTTTTTTTAAGAAAATTTTATAATTCAGCATTTCTCTCCTTTTTAAGTTACATTTTTCTGTTAAATGCATTGAACTAAAATGGCTTCCCCCCCCACCCCCTTCAGATGCTCAAAGACCAATACCTTGGCTACAGGAAAACCTTTCTGGGAGATGCCATGGATGTGTTTGAGGCAAGACGAACGGAAGCTAAGAAGTGGCAGAGCGCGCCACGTGTTACCACTGGACCAACCCCTTTCAGCAACATACCAAATGCAGCAGCCGTTGCGATGGCTGCAACACTTACTCAGCAGCAACAGCCTGCTACAGGTCTGAGTGCATTCAAGTTATAGATTATTAGTGTTGCGACAATAGTAGATTGGTGTAAAATTTTCTATGAAGTCTTCCTTTGTGTTAGACTAAAAATATGAACGTTGTGATGAGCAAAGTTACTGATACGCAGCCAATAGAAAAATGCAGGGTAGACTTAGCAATAATTATACAACAGATACTTAACCTTGTGAATTTACTTGTATTAGTGATATTTACTGTATTGTTCTAACTTACCCCTTGGAATGTGAGTCTTCACTCTTAAGTAACATCTCTGAATACATGTAGTATAGCCTCTTTCCAAAATTGTATGGTTATAGTAAATTATTTCAGATCGGTGGGGAGAGAATATCTAAATGCATATTACCTTTTTCTTATGTAAAATTAATGATGCATTTTTATATAGCACTTTGGAACTGTAAAATGAAAAATGCTGTAGAACAGGAAGGAGAGTGGAGGAAACATCTGTAGAGTAGGAAGATGGATGTGCCTGGCTTATTACTTGATAGCCGATTCCTTTGGTCAGGGTGATGTTGAAGCAGTTTTTGCTGACCATTCTGCTGTTACAAATTAACATTAGAGAAAGTAGGAGCAGATCAGTGGTTCTGTGTGCGCATGTGTGTAAGAGGAAGACCGAAAGAGAGAAAGTGCATGACCCGCTGGTAATGAAGAATGGCTACGTATGGCAAAGGAAATAACTTAAGGCACCTTAGCTGACATTGTTTTGCTAACCAACACTTCTTGGAAAGGGATTCCTGAATGTAGAGAATTGAATTAATATTTAATAATTTATTAAAAAATAAGATTAATTCAATTTAATTTTACTTGAACAGGGATATGTGTCTATGTCAGCAAATTATGAAAAACCTAGGTAACTTCATTCTACCATTTATTTTCTAATATGTTGTTTCTTGTGGATCTACTTAAAGTCGTAGGATAGTTTGAGTTGGAAGGGACCTTAAAGATCATCTAGTTCCAACCTCCCTGCTGTGGGCAGGGACACCTCCCACTAGAGCAGGTTGCTCAAAGCCTCATCCAGCCTGGTCTTGAGCACACTCAGTGATGGAGCATTCACAGCTTCCTTGGGTGACCTGTTCTAGTGTCTCACCACCCTCAGAGTGAAGAGCTTCTTCCTAATTTCTAATCTAAATCTGTCCTCTTCCGGTTTGAAGCCATTACCCCTTATCCTATCACTAAAAGCCCTTGTAAAAAGTCCCTCCCCTGCTTTCTTGCAGGCCCTCTTCAGAAACTGGAAGGCTGCAGTATGGTCTCTCTGGCTGAATATCTCCAACTTTCTTAGCCTGTCCTTGTAGGAGAGCTGTTCCAGCCCCATGATCATCTTTGTGGCCCTGCTCCAACAGGTCCATGTCCTTCTTGTTTTGGGCACTCCAGAGCTAGATGCAGTGTGGGCTCTCATGAGAGCAGAGCAGGAGATTCACGAAATTGTTTTGGTTGGAAAAGACCTTTAACATCAGCACATCCAGCCATAAACCCAACACTACCAGTCCCGCCACTAAACCACATCCTTCAGGACTTCATCTACATGTCTTCTAAATACTTTCAGGGATTGACCTGCTGGCCATGCTTTTTTTTGATGCAGCCCAGGATATGGTTGGCTTTCTGGGTTGCACTTGCACATTGTTGGCTCATGTTGAGCTTTTCATCAACCAGCACCCCCAGGTCTTTCTCCTCAAGACTTCTCTCAATCCATACTCCACCCAGTTTGCATTTGTGCTTGGGATTGCCCCAACCCACGTGCAGGACCTTGTGCTTGGACTTGTTGAACTTCATGCAGTCGGCATGGGCCCACCTCACAAGCTTGTCAAGGTCCCTCTGGATGGCATCTCTTCCCACCAGTGTATTGACTGCATAATAACAGCTTTTCCTTCTTTTGTCTTAACAGCAGTTGTAATTTGAATAATTTTAATTAGACCTATGCAGCAACCATAATTTGACAAATTATTAGACTGTTCTTGCCTTCTCTGCAAAAGGAAAACACAATGTGCTTCCAGCCCTGGCCCTTATAAACAGGAAGGATGGATTTAAAAGACAAATATGACAAAATGTTTTGAACACAACAACAAAAAAAGTCTTTATGAAACCTTTCACTTCTAAATTTCCATCGCAGACCATAGCCTTCCTGCTGCAGCTCAGTTAATCCATGACAATGTTGAAGTGACATCTGCAAAACAGAAAACATGAGCTAACGTAATGTCACACTTCAGTGTTTCCAACGCAGGTAGAAGTGTGGCTTGTGCAGCCTAATGTTGCCAAAGCGGCTCCCTCTGCCTTTGTGTTTCTCATTGTTTTAAAATACTTTCCATGGTCATCACAGGATTAATTGTGAATGAAAGTCGTATACCTGGGATGTCACATTTAAAGTTATACCTGCATTTTAATGAACAGAGCTGAGGGATTTGAACTTCCTCTTCCTAGTCCAGATTCAAGAGAGCTGCTAATAACTTCAGTAAATTGAAGTCACTATGACGTCACTTTGTGAATATTCTCTTAGGAGTAGGAATGCAAAGAGGGACAAAACAAAAAGGCAGAATTGACCTGTACTACCGCACCTGAGGTAAGGTGACTTTGTACCTTGAGGTATTTTTGTAACATTTTGTAGTGAAAGGAGCAAGTGGGAATGTGTATAGGTTGGTTTTCAGGGGGTTTGGGTTTGTGGTTGGTTGTTTTAGCAGGGTATTTCAAAAGCCAAAAAACGTGCCAACTACAAGAGTGGTGTAGCTAGAACAAAGCCATTAACCTATGTCAAGCATGCCAACAAAACTAGACAATAATTTGTTCACTGCTTACTTAGATGGAATACTGTTACCCTCCATGCAACTCTCTTGAGGACCTGGAAAAATAGAGACAGACTGATGTTTTGAGTGGCACTTCAAGAGTACTTAAAATGCTAAGAAAATAGGGTTAGATGGAACTTGAAGTCTTTTATCTTCCTCTAGCTCAGAAGCAGGATTAGTCAGGCCTAAAGTATTTCAGAGATACCTTAAAGTCTTAAAAGCTTGCTAGAAAGGAAAAATTCACAGCTTTCCTCAATTACTGATTTCAGTGCTTGACTTTTTCCCAACAACTTACCTGAAACTTCTTCGCTTCAGATTAAGGGTGCCACTTTTTGTCTTAGTGGAAAGGAGAATCTATTCTTTCAGTTCTGCAGGGATCTTTTAAGTATTTAAAGATGGCTTCCTCTTCACTTCCTTTTCCTTGTTTGAGTTTTCAGGTGGCCGTTTGCTGGAGTAGAAATGCTAATGTTTGCATGTTTTAGCTTTGTGTTATGTCATGAATCTGATGAAGTATCTGCTAGAAGTTAAAATCAAGCGTATTTCTTCGGAAGATCTAGATCCTGAAGAGTGGGGTAGATGAGGAATGGTAGAAGGTTATAAGAGAAGACTGAAACTACTTGTAAAGGGGGAGAAGGGGATGTCTGTATAATAAATGACCTGCTGTTGCTGTTCTTGAAGATAAGAATAAAACAAGAAAATAATTCTGGGCTTTAAAGTTATTGACTAATACCTAATACGGTACTCTAGTATAGGGGGATCGGGATGGGTAATTTCTTTTTTTTTTTTTTAAATGTTTACATGGTTAAGTCTATTTTATAAGATTAATTTAGACTTAGTTACTGTTCTTTCTCTGAAGAAGATACATAATAATTTATTTTAAATTTCCATTCAGAAGTCAACAGTTTAGTAGCCTCATCTAAGCTGCGGGATCAGGGGAAGTTTCCCCAGTTCCTGGGTGTAGGTATGCACCCTGTTATGTTCTCTCTGTATGCCAAGACACACTTGGCTTCTACTGAAAGAAATAAAGCCAGTGGATCCTGGCCATATGGAAGAAAGGGAGCAAAGATGCACTCCACTGGTGTCCTGGGATGGATAATCAGGACACCAGGACAGTGGTGTGCACACTGAAGCACAATTTTTGTGCGCTTTTTTTGGAATCTAGAGTTATTAAAATAATGCTTAAATCTTGTCTGCACACAACTTTTCTCCCTAGTTCAGCACTTTTGCTCTGAGCACAGCTCTGTCAGTACCAGTGAGGCTGGACATACGTTTTTGTGCAGTAGTAGCTAGAGTTTTAACCACTGCCTCACCTGCACCTTCCCTGAGCAATCTTCAGTGTCATGAAGTTTAAGTGATGGTGGCTAGTCAACCTATTGATGGGACTAAAGTAAAAGATCTTGAAGGAAATTGAAGCCTAGTGAACTAAAGAACTGTACATGCACAAGGCTGAAACGGATGTTTTTCTGGTAAGACTAAGTTGTCTTAAATGCTTTTCTTCAAGCTCACCTTTCCTCCTCTAAACATAAATGAAGTAGTCCCCCAACAACTTAGTTGCTCTCTCTTTCAGTGGTGAAGTGCAGAGTTAGTCAAAGCATTCTCAAGCTATTAGGACACTTTGTAATGTTTTGACTTGACCTGGTATGAGATTGAAGTGCTAATGGGAAAGGACACTGAAATCTTTACAGCACTTAATTTATTTTTTTTTAATTGTGTAATTTGATATTAACCTTGGTTAAAATTAATCAGTGTATTACTTTCAGATCTAAGTTGTGACACTAAATTTGTTCACTGTTAGGACCAGCTGTAATTTAAAAAATTGCAGAATGTCACTTCAGGAAATCTGGCTGACCTGTCTGCACTCTTTGTAGTGGGTCCTATTCATTAAACCAAAATGCTCTACAGGGGAAATATATCAAGTTTGAAAGTGTTAAAATACCTGTTATAATGAATTTGTCTCATACACATAATAGCCAAAAGTGCCATTTTTATTTTTTTGCTAGTACTTTTGGCATCAAAGAATCTTTGTTACTAGTTTTTTGCTATGGAAAACTGTTTACTTACAAAAACTGTAAGTAGTGATGATGCCTTTCAGAACATTATGGTACAAAATCAACAAATACCATATGCTGTTGCTCAATGGAAAGTTTATTGGCATAAGATCCTGGTTTATATTGTCTGAGGTGTTTTAGAATAGTTTTGTTTTTTGTTGTTTTGGGTTTTTTTTAATTGGCTCTAAAAATCATGTTGCATTTCGTAAAAAGCTTGGCCTGGAGGACTGTAGTGTTTTGTTTTTAAGGTCTTCCACTAATGGTGCCTCCTATGAGAAACGTGCACTCGAGAAGGAACTGGATATGTGTTTTAGTTTATTAGATGACTAACTGACTTGTGTAGGGTTTTTTGTTTGTTTTAATTATTATAATTATTGATAACAATTTTCTCATTTTTAATGAGCTGCTAGGTAGATGTATCAGTATTTCAACTGGATGTAAACAAGTTTAGTTGGAAATCTATGTGAAAATTTGTAATTTCACTTTTTTTTTAGTTGAAAAAATAACTTGGTTTTCCCAACTATTCCCTGCTAAGCAGAGACTGAAAGCTAACAATTTTAGTTGCCCTTAAAATTTAGTTTAACACTACTTTGAGTATACAGATGTCATTCAGCTCGGATCACATAAGAATTGTGTGTTCTTAGCAAAAATGTTACTTTCCAATATACAGTGCCTTTCACTTGATTCAAAATGATTTTCCATTTTAATCTTCAAGTACTGAAATGACTTCAAAAGCTTGAAATATTGCATTTTAAAATTCTAGATAAATATTAGTATCAGGAAACTTTGTAGTATAAAGGAAGAAATTTTGAAAAGAAGCCAAAATGTGATAATGGTTTAGGGGAAAAAAAGACTGAAATCATCTGAGCTTTATAGTAATACTTGAATAAATCATCACTTTCACAGATACATTATATAAAGTGTATTTAAAGATGGAGAAGGCTATCTTAAGGAAAGGTGTGAATGTCTGTGGATTAAGAGTTTGGCACTGTATTTTATCTTCAATGGTTAAAATTTTTAACTAGTGCACTGAAAACTGTTTGAAAAAGACAGGAATATGAGATTGTACTGTGAAAACTGTCAAAATATATTAATTATTTATCAGAGTTAATTATTTTAAACTTTGTTAGTAATGGACTAGCAAGTTGATTCTTTATTCCCCAAGATTAAGATTTAAAAAAAAAACCAACAAAAACTGAGGCTGTAAATTTTCATCTTGGCAGACTGAAATGTTTTTTGACAGTCCTGCATTTTAGTGTGAATATGCAGGGGAAAATACTGTCAGCTTTTTTTAATTACGGGACAAACTCTGACTCTGAAATTTTGAATGTATCTAATACATTAAGGTACACAGAATTGTGCCTTTTGTAAATGTTTATTTAAACAGGTGGTTTGAGTAGTTTACCTTATTGAATGGTGTTATGTAGCAGAGCTTAACAGAACTCAGTTATCACTTGTGTGGAAAAGAATTGAATTGTCATGTTACTGTGTAATTGACTTGCATAAAAATGAACAATAAATTTAATAAAATAAAGTCATTGTCTTGTTTTTTATCGTAGTGTTCTGTTTAAATTTGGATGGAATACTTGAGTAGTTTTGAAGTTTTCTGTTTATTAATTAAATTATCTTTTTGGTAGTGTAGTTTTAGTTACATTAGTGTGAGGTTTTCTGGTTTAATTTGACGGTTTTCCCTTACTCTGATTCCATTCATAAAGGTGGCAAAAGGTTGTTACCTATGAGTTGTCTCAAGGTTTTGATTAATGATTTAAAGTTTCAGGTGAGACTGGTTAACTTCTAAAGGTTATGTTATTAGCGTTGACTAGTTTCACCTTATTACAATCAGTATTTTCTTAGGTTTTTACTAGGTAGATGTAGAAGTAGACAGTTCAGTGAGGCATTTTGATGAAGTGAAGTTTGTCTTAATGGGATTTGTTGAAAGCAATGATGTTCACATTATCAGTTACTTGAATAAATAAATAAAGGACCTCTTTACTGTGAAAGAGTAAGGCAAGTTTGTTCTCATTTTTTTTACACCAGGGCCACAGCCATCTCTGGGAGTTAGTTTTGGAACGCCATTCGGCTCAGGTATTGGCACTGGCTTTCAATCAAGTGGCTTAGGTTCTTCAAGCCTTGGAGGTACACTTTAACTTTTCTAATCTTTCATTTAATTATTATACCGCACATCTGAATCTCTTGCAAACCTATAATTTCACTAAGAGGATGATCTGTTTCAGGGAAAGACCTTACATTTTGGCAGTCTGCACTTTCCAAACTTCTTCATGCCTAGCAGAAGGAGTTGCTAAGGCTAATACTAAGGCTAATAAGCCATTGCAGTGAAAACCCAGGATGAAGTAGACGTTCTGTTCGTAAAGCCAGGGAAGTACATCCTTTTGTAACTACAGATTGACTTAATTTACATATATGAAAGTTAGGCACCTGACATTGGATCATACTGTAGCTAATCCGTAGAAGTTTTTCACCCATGTGTACAACTGTTAGCTATAGGGACCCATTTCTGCTTGGTTTAAGTTAAGAATAAATGCTGAAATAATCACTACAGTTTTGGGATCCTGCTTGATGAAACGTATTTGCTGTAGCTGTCACTCTGTCCCTTTGTGCAGAGTTGGGGGGGGGGGGAAGTCCCTCTTCAAGCTGAAAAAGCAACATTTGGAAGTGAGGGGAAAAGTACTTATCAAAATGTTAGGAGTGCTGCTGGGGAATATATTTCAAGAGGACGCATGACTGTGAAATACGTGGTAATGAAATTGTAACATTTATGTAGACATTTAAATGTAATGAATTCTCAATAGTCGAACCACTAGTAGAATCTAAGTGATTAGTAAAATCTAATCTGCATGTAAATTTTCTATCTGTATAGGTCAGGGGTTTCTACAGCACAGGTCAAAAGACACTAATGTCCTCTGAAGCTTTTGTATAAGATCTGCAAAGAAAATCATTCCATCTGCTAAGCACAAACATAACGTGTGGTGGCTTTTTGTTACATACTCTCCTCACTGCAGCCTCAGTCCACATTCCTGTTTTGCCTCTTTGAGTTGAACATGTGAATCAGTGTTGTAATGTATTTAAAATACTTAAAACATCACTTGGTATTGGAAAGATGATGTAAGGTCAGTGTTCAATTGGTTTTATCTTAAATAATCAACTTTAAATTATCTTTAAATCTGCCAATCTCCTTTCTTATCAGATTTTAAGCTTTTTCAGACAAAAGAAAGTCTGTTCACGTAAACAGGAAAATTAACCAACAACAATGGGCTAAAAGAAAAGTACTTTACCAGTATGACATTACTAGGTCATTCCCACAATGTTTTAAATGCCTTCAAAACAAACAAAACAAAACAAACAAACAAAACCAAAAAAGCCCAACAATAAAATTGTTCCTTTTTAACCAAAGAGGTTATAGATTAAAGGTGTTTATATATGCTCACCCCTATAAATTCAAGAACATTTTCTTTTAAATTGATGGGCAACTGCTTCTAGTTTTGCCTAGAGGCGTGACTTGTACTCTTCTTTTGCTAGTTCTCTGCTTAGGAAGGCATTTACTTGTATTTCATCTATTCTGTATTTATTTGCAATATTTTCATCATTTGCCAATGCAAGACTAAAAGAAGCTAGTGTGGAGTAAGAAAGGAATAGATGCAAAATATCCTGCACATGTGCTCTTGGAAACAAATTAGCAGAAGTAACATGTGAGGCGTTTTTTTTTTTTTAATCTTAAGGTGTGTTTTTTGTTTTGTGGTTTGTTTATTGGTTTTTTGTGTTTTTTTTAACAGGACAGTTTTTAATGTATACTCTTGAAACATCATCTTAATTGGGGAAATTTGCTCTCTTTCCGTGATAAATATTCCGTGAATTTTGTCAGTGATAAAACAGAGGCTTTTGCATTTAAGTATATCAGATACATAGTATATAGATCCTATCCTTCATTAAATATTTGCAGACACCTTGCGTGACCATTGGTAATTCATTTTAAACTAGATAGGACAAAAGACTGTATCCTTCAAATGAGCTATCTTACATTCAAATGATGCTTGCCACTACATACACTTAAAACTTACTTCACTTAAAAATTGCAGAAGACTAGAGAACACTGTTTCAGATCGGGTGTTCAATCCTTACTTGTTTTAAAACCTAAAAAGTATTTATTTAAAGGAATGGCAAAGGCTAAATCTGGAGTATTTTCCCTGACACTTGAAACTTGGGGGCATAATTTTTCCAAATACTAATACTGTTCTGTTTTTGAAAACCTCTTGAGACAGCCTAAATCAGAGAATATATCTTTCTGCCTGTTCCTTTTGTCTGGCCTCTATCTCAAACTGCAAACACCAACTTACTTTTCCTTTGAAGTCATCTCATATTAATAACACAATCTGAAGTCTTGAAATATTTATATTATGAGTTTATAAATGTCAATTGCAAAACTAATAGAGTGAGTTTTATTACAGCTGTATGTTTATGGCTGTCCTTTATATGATTTTCCCCATTGAATATTGTGAAATTCTGTTTCTATTTTGTATTTAACCTATTTTGTCATTTCCTAGATAAAGCTGATCCCCAATAACCTGGGGGAACGACAACTCTAAAATAAGCCAAATGTAAACTCAAGAAAATGTTTACTCTCTTTTAAGCATGGAGAATTTTTCTTTTAGAATTGTGGATGAAGATTGCAGCTTTCTGTAATAGAAATCATATAACTCATGTCTAAATTTTCTTAGTTTGGGCCTATTTGGTTACCATTTTCTTGCCAATTTAACAGCAATTCAATAGCAATTTTGTAAACTCTGATAGTTTACTTCATCTGTTTTTATAGCTTTTCCTTTGCTCAGTTTTGTATTTTGAAGGAAGTATTTTTCTCCAGTACTTTCCTATTTTCAACTTTTTCTTTCTTTTTTAATGGAATTTTGTATTGAGAATACAATACTCTTGAGGCAATAATCTTAGGAATATATTTTTACTAAATAATGTTTAGAAGTATGTTTGGGTTTAGAATACTCACCCAAAACCTATGTGTCTTTAATTGCTATGTCTGTAATTTTTGTTGTTGTTGTTGTATGTCTTTACAATTATCCTACTAGGATTTGGAAGTAGCTCTGCCTTTGGAAGTAGTGCCACAGGAGCATCATCGTTTGGGTTTGGAGCTACAAGTAAACCATCAGGAAGTCTAAGTGCAGGTTGGTTTGTTTCTCTTAAATTCAAGTTTATCTTAAAAACGTTATAGTCAGACTGCTGTGCTCAATCTAAGAAAGCTTCTGAAACAAGTGTGCTTAAAGTTGCATGAATATATAGCCATTAAAGCAACTATTTACCTGCTAAATTCACATTTTCAGAGAAGTTTTTAGGTTCTGCTAAAGGTCTCCTAGGTAGACTATATTGAGTGAGCATTAATGTTTTCCATTTGATGCTATCTAATTAGGAGGGGAAGCAGGAGATGAGATGCATCAAATTATGCCTCAGACTGCATCTGATTCAGAAATGCACTTTCTTGAATGCACAGGCTATACAGTTACTGAGCTATTAAAATGAGGGTATAAATTTGTGACCAACATACCAGTAATTCGACTCCCTGTGTTTACAAGTATAGCTAAAATTACTTTCAGAAGCCCAAAAAGCTTCCTTGAAACTGTTAATCTGCTTATCCTTTCTATTTAAATAGTAAGTTACAGGTAATACTGTATCTATATGTATGTTATTAGTTCATTGTGTTAACTACTAGGAAAACATTTCTGTGGCAATTGAACTGCTCAGTGCTCATTTCACTTTTTTGTTTTAATTTTGGTGGTGTTGAGAAAATGACAATGTGGATGCAATTGCTCCTTAACTCAGAGGTCTGAAGTTTTAGTTGCTCCTGTAGCTTGCATCTCTATTTACTTTTTAAATAGGGTTTGGTTTTGAGGCAGATAGCTTACTGTAGTTGGTCTTACAGTCTTTATTCAGTGACCAATTGAAGGAGTATCTTGTCTCCAGGGAGTGGCTGTTGGTAGCATGTTTCTTTTTTTAAAAGCAAATTTTTTTAAACTGCTATTAATACAAATATAGGAAGTGGCTGGTATTTATTAGTAAGGGCACAGGACATTAGCTTGAACCAGTGTCTTGTTAGTTGCCGTGCTTTTCTTTTTCTGGAAAAGTCTCCCAAGTCTCCTCCACATGTTTTCCATCAGTTTGTTCTTATCTTAGAATGAAAATTATAGATGCCTTAATTGCTTCTGTCAAGCTTCTGTAAGTTAGGAGTTAGATTTAATTGATTTAAAAGACTATCTAGACTACTAGAAAAATTTTCTAGTAGTACTGCTGCTCTTCTCAATTCCCTTTTGTATGTTTGAAGATAAAATTCTGAGTCCTCTGAAAGTACCTTATCATCTTCTATTAGTAAGTTGGGCTCTGTCCAGGAGCAGTTGTTGTTGTCCACTGTGTCAGTAGATGAAAAGCAGAGCAACTGCAGTCTTCTCTCAGTTCTTTCAGTGCACACAATTGCAAGAGGGGACAAGCATCTCTCTCAGACTTCTTTCTGAAACACTCCAGATCAACTCCCAGTTAATTCCTACTTTTATTCATTTGATGACAACTGAAAAGGCTGATATGAGTGGGATGTTGTAAAGAACATTAAGACTCTTGAAGGGAGGGGAAAAGGAAAAAGAAAAAATTACCATTGAATTTATAGATCTAATGTTAAGGGGAGGGTGTGTGTGTACTCGCTATTTTTGTGACAACTGAGATGCTAAATACACTTTGGAGAGTGGAGTTGAAAATTTGTCTTTGAGACTTACTTTTATTGAAGAATAGCAGCCTCAGTACAGGGGATAAGAGATAATCAAGTGGGATCATGGCTGGACATATCCATACTGCTGAAAAATGGACCTGAATATAATTCATGTGCAGCTATGAGCAGCTTTTAGATACAGAGGCTATCCTAAATTCATCAAAGCCATGCTGGAAGTACTTTTTGATCTAGAGCACCTATTGTGGCACAGGGAATGAGAGCAGGAATAGATTGCCTTTGAGATCTGCTGAACTGCTGTTTATCCCTGTAGCATTAAAACAAAAAAAAAAAATTACTGTTAGGAGGAGGTGTGTACCCCATGTTTGGCTTACCTATCTAAAGGGCTGAGTGAAGTGGAGATGCAAAAGCCCAATGAACAAAATGTACTACTCTTTGGTCCTTCAGGGAGATGCTAAGTCTATGCCCTCAAAAGGTAGATTGTTATTTACTTTTTGAAAATAATTGCTTACACATAAGTAATACCGATTTCAACAGATAAACCATTGATCACATTGTAGCAATAGCTCAAGACTGTGTGACTTTTCCCTGGAGACCTGAACTGTTCTGTGATTGATCTGTGTTTCCTTGCAACATGAGTAAGACCAAATGTATACCTTGTTCAGGTTCTTTTTTTCCTGAATATTTTTCATTTGAGTATTCTGCTTTAGGGTTTGGTTTACTTTTAAGAAAAGAACTTCATACCATGGCCTTGTTATGTTGCCATGATAGGACAAAGCCATTTAGGTGAATTTTCCTTCTGCCCTTCTACTTTTGTGTGGCTGCCTTAAATGGCACTTCTAACATAAGGGCAATTACTTTCCAAGTTGCATCTGCATTAACAGATACATTCCGAGACTTCCATCAGTTTATGCATCTCTTTCTTATTCCAGCATTACTCAAGTAAAGCTCAGGCTTCCCTTCCTGCATGCATCAAAGTAATCCCTGCATCTAGAAGCAGCTAGGTAGAGATAATTCATGATCAATCTACCCTTGCCTACTGAACTCCTGACACTATAGATCACGCACAGCTTTATTATGAATGGCATTCGTCATGTTTTCTGGAGAAAGCAGCGTTTACCTTCTTGGGTAAATACTTGAAGTGAAAAAGGTAATTTACCAAGCACAGTTTGGGTTATTAAAGATATTTTCAATTATGAGACTTCCTGAGGAAGAACAAATGCATTCTTCTAAAAATCTTACTTGGTATTCAGAGTTAGCAGGGAAATGGAGGAATAGTTGCATCTGCTTCACACCTTACATCCTAGAGTGAGAGGCAAGTAAGTTGTCAAAATTTAGACAAGACCCAAATGAACAGGATCCTTGGCCACACTCTAGATCTTCACACTTGTTGCATTGACAATGACTTCTGCACAAGCAACTGGATGTTGAAGGACTGCAGTTACTGAAATGTAGGTAACAGGTGCTTCTCTTGACAAGATGATGTGGTGTGTAATCCAGGTCCAGGCATTGCAGCAGGAAGAGTTTCATGCTGTGTTCTGAAGTAGTTCTCGATGCAAAGTGTCGGTAACAAGTAGAGAGAACCGAAGACATCAGGCTTGTGAGAGCCACTTTGGGATTCTGATGAGACAACCAGTTGGGGTTTTATTTCTGTGCTTTAAAAATACTTAGGCATTGAGTTGAAGAAACTGATGTTACCTAAAGGATTGCTTTAACTGTCTGATAGAGAACTAAAAAAACTATGTTCAGTAGTGCATATTGAGAATATACCCTTTCTTCTCTTGTGAACCTGTCTTAATACTTTTTTTACAGATTTCCATGTGTAACTTGTATGAAACTGTTTCTTAAAATCTTAACTTGCTCATGTCATACTTGTTGTGTTGTATGATTGGTTACCTTATTTAGTTTCTTGAGATACCAGAAAGTGGAGTTATGAAGTTCTGCATTTTAACTAATATTTGAGAAATTTCTAGCATTCTCTGATAGCTTCAACTGTTACGAAAGTTGGTTGTGCATAACTTATACAAATTCACAGAAGAATGTAAAACAAGTTGGTGTTGCTGTTGCTGAAAACTGTAGGCAGATTTTCTTCAATTGGTCTTGTCTGATAGCCGAACCAAATGTTTAGTGTTGTTTACATTGACAGAAGAGGGTAGAGGAGTTAAAACAGCACAAGTTGCTCACCTAGTCATCCAGTTTTCCCAAAGCTTTGTTTTCAGTGCTGATTTTTGGTATAAGTCACAGAGGGCATTTTTTAAATACCAAGGATTTGATGGTTTTGAGCCTTTTCTGCCTCTCATGTAAGGTGCGGTCTCTGCCACGTATGTTATAAAGACAGGCAAAGGTAGCCTGGTCAGTAGTAGTGCAGAAGACTGGGAGCTCCAACTCCAGCTTTGCCATTTACCTGCTGTGAGTGAAGTGACTTCTGCATTCCCTCTCACCCTACGTATACATTACATATTTAGACTGCGAACGTGAGGAGTTACGGTTCTTCTGTCGTATCATTTCAGTCGGACTTAAAGGTGCTACTGTTACATGGATAATGGTATAATAGACCTGTGATTTAGGATATAATTGTGTACAATCACTGCAGTAGACTGTGTCAGTGCTCTAATATCCAAGCTGTCACAGCAATGTGGCGTACTGTTGTAGATCCACGCTACTATAAAGCATTGCAAATATTTGTAATAATGTGGCTGGTGTTCATAACTCCAAGGAGAACAAACTTGCAATCTTGATATAACTTATTTTTAATATTTTTCCTTCCTTCATAAGGTTTTGGCAGCTCGACTACATCTGGGTTTAACTTCAGCAATCCTGGAATCACAGCATCAGCTGGCCTGACATTCGGGGTGTCTAATCCTGCATCTGCAGGCTTTGGGACAGGAGGGCAACTTCTTCAGCTGAAAAAACCTCCAGCTGGAAACAAGCGAGGGAAAAGATAGGCATCCCTTTTAGGGACGTGAATCAACTTTGTTCATCTGAAAAGTCTATTTTTCTAGATTGATGCATTAATTAAATTGCATCTCGGGAGATTTCTAAAAATTTTGTTACTTTTCCCTAGGCTGACATATAAAAAATGAAATCATATTGAACAGCTATTTTCTTGTGAATAGAAACCCGTTTATGTATTTTTATTTTTGGCCCTAGTTTTAGAAATGTTCTATACTGCATTATTATTAAAGAATCTTGTAAAACCATCTATTTAACCTAATGTTAGTAGCAGAATATTTTTTGTTAATAAGCTTTATACCATATGAATATATGCATATTTGGTTTTTTGTACAGATAAAATATATTCTAGTACAAATACTAGAGTTCATATCTTCTGTTCCTGGATATGGCCTTTAAATCTACTTCAGGGTGGTTTTGTGTATATGGATGTAAATATATACAGTACAGTGCACACATCTGTGTGTATGTATGTGTATATATGTATAAAATACAGATGTGCAAACCTTGCCCCATAGACAGGTCTCCTTTTCTTTGTATGTTTGGCTTCTCCATGTTGCCCTGTGGTCCCCTATCTCAGTGTTCCTAGGAGTTTCAAGCGGTGGGTCCTGGGCTATGTCATCATTGCTTCTCACATTTTGTTGTTGAAGACCAGCTGAAATACAATGTTTACTATTTCATTAAGTTTGGTAAGTAGAGCTTAGTAGCTGGATTTTTTGTTTTGTTTTCTTAAACCTTTTTCTTGACCCATTTAGCAGCCAACTCAAAAAAAGAATCTGAGATTTTTTGACACAGACATTTCATAAGTAATGTTCCCAATCTGGATTTGTTTTTCTTTTTTTTTTTTTTTTTTTGTCCTTAGCTGAATAGTGGAGCATTGCAGGATTTCAGCTGAAAGCTCAGAATGCAGCAAGGTCTGTGTGCAAGCAGAGATTTGTCAGGCTGGATGAGCTTTTCCCTGCAATTGGGGGGAATAGAATATGCCATTCTAATGAAAAACCAAATTAGCTGTTACAGAACCAAGTTGGTTCACTAGCTTCTCTTCAGTGCTACTGGCATTGACTTAAAAGCAGTTGCGGATCTGCTTTCAATACCAGGTATAGTACAATAAGTTGCTGGTAAGAATGGAGGAGGAAAATGATGTAATGTGAAGGTTAAAGCTATTGCAACAGTAGTTAATGAATCTTGCATATTACAACTTCAGAGCTTGTTGTGCTGCCTTTCCAATTAGGCGTGCATTAGAAACAGCTGGAAAAATATCTTGAGAAAATAATAGATCAATCGAATCACAGGTTGAAGTGTTAACATGGAACTTTGGAGCCACGTTGCTTTTAATGTAGATGATGTTTTGTATATAACATGCATCAAATGAATATTCACAATCATTTTCACAAAAGCACCTTTTTTTTTTCTAAACCAGTTACAGTGCATAAGATTTTTCTAGTACCAGGTTATTTGCTTTCTATTATTAAAGTGTTATTACCATTTTGTATGTTTTGGTAATGTCTGTATTCAGCAGTGATTGCTCTTTGACAAATGTTCAGTTTGTCACTTGATCTGATAAAATTAAGGGAAACTGAGCACAGAATTCTTCACTTTTGTACTTGTATGTTGTTGCATCTTTGTGAGCCATCTCTTAGGAAGGGATATAATGTGGGGGTTTTTTTATGTCTTGGAAAAATAAAGCTTATAGTTTATTTTCATTTCAGCCTTTTTTAAAACTTTTATTGGGCTGCAGTCAAAACCGTAATGTTTGTATTCTTTTGTTATTGCTTTTTTTAATAGTTAGTATGTTATACCACTGGACTCTCTTGTAATGTATTAATTTGTGAAACTAATTCTAAATGTGTACTGTTTGTCCATATGTGCAACTTAGCATTGTGCAAACAATAAAACAATAATGCTGTGATCCTTGTAATATATATTTGCCTATTTGAAAGATCACTTCCTGCTGCTTTATGTTATAAGGCAAACAAAAAATGTCACTGGCCAGTATGTACAATTGGTTTTCCTAGCATTTATGTAGTGCAGAATTGTTCTTGCTGAAGTTAGGGTCTTGATCTCTGGTTTGAAAGGTGGGGAGAGGGAATATGTGTGAAGAGAGGTGTTCTACTGGGGGGTTGTCTAGAATCGCTTCACAGTACGCTACATAAACTTGGATCATGTTGTGATGTAATGCAGCACTAGGTATGGCTTTGTAAATTCAAAAGCAGTTGGAGCCTACTGGGTACCTCTGTTCTGTTTCCTTTCATATTAAGGCAACAGTTATGTCCTTAATTTAGTCTAAGTGAAAAAGTGATTATGTAATGGAGTACAAACAAAAGCTAAAATGGGATTTGAAATAATTATACTCCTAGAATGCTACTTGGGTGGTTGAATTTAACCATGATTTTCAGGAATCAGCATTGTGTACACTGCTTCAAATGAGCTTGTTTTGTTTTCAATTTAAATACATGTAATATAATTAGAGTGCAGAATACAAATACATTCAAGGTGTGTCTTGGTTTTCTACAAGTCTGGTGAGGAAGCTGACCTGTAAATGAAATGAAATCAAGTCTGAATTATTTGTTCTGTAAAGAAAAAAAAAAAATGTACCTACACACAGGACTTCAACCTTCCTCTGGGTGTGGTTCTCTATTAGTTCGTACCTTATGGTACAGCTGTGGTATAAACTTACTTATGTGTGACCTCTTTCTTTTACTAGAAGTAACCTGTTTTTTCATCACTCCCTACAATGAATGTAGCAGGAGGTGGGATGGCATTATGCCTTCAATTGCTTCCTTCATGAACCTCTTTTCTGGTGCAGCATCTCAAAACTTTCTTTATGCTCACATTTGTCTCTGTTCCTGGCAAGCTGTCTAGCTAGATACTACCACACTTAATAGTTTCTTGCAGACAGGGAGGAAGGACGTTGAAATAAGGTGGGAGATGGACAGAGCTTATGCATCTTCCTCACCACAGGAAACCCCCTCCATCTACATATTCATAACACAACTGCATGTTGAACCTCAATTGCTTTTATAGCATCATTTTTTAAATTAAAATAAAATTTAGGAATGCGGGTTTAGTGGCTTTCCCCCCCCCCCTTCGTCACCAGTGGTAATTCTTTGTTGTTTTGTTTTTTTTCCAGTCCACTACTCATGTTATAGTAGAAATAATCCAGTCAGTCATGTCAGCTTTTACATGTTATTTGTTCTCATACCTGGAATGTCTCATTAGAAGATATGAAAGAAGCACTTTGTAGGTTCTTAGTGAGAAACTAAGAGTAAATGTATAGAAAAACCCACATGTACTGTAGAGCGTAAAGTTTGTTTCCTTAAAACTCTCATTCCAACTGGCTATGTTCAAAAATTTCCAACAATAATTATGCAGGTTTTGGACTAATTGCTAGGATTGTGCTTTCAGGCTGTTTCCCTCTTCCCTCTCATTAAGTACCTTTGAAGGCTGTGACTACTATCTCCAGATACTGGTGGACGGTCATAGTATCACAGGTAGTAGATTTGTACAGCTTCTCATGAGAATCAGCGGTTGGGCTTGGGGAGGGGAGTGATGCCCAGTTGATGCCCACAGCAGCTCTGGAAGGCAGCAGTTGCTGCAACAGTGCTCGTGGAGCTTCAACCCAGCTGTAATGTGTAACCTCCACCCAACCAGATAGGTAGGTTGCTTAAAAGGAGGATGGAGGTGGTGGTAAGTGGGGAGGAGAAGCATGGGGAGAGATGAGGGGATATAGAGCGCAAACCTTCCTACTGTGAATAGGACAACTTGTTTTAATTCAGTTTGGGATCTCTTCTTCTGAATTCAGATGTCTATATTCTGGTATTTTTTGTTGTTCCAAGTCAACTGAGTTTGTAATGTTTTTTTGTATTGGTTGAATGTTGCATTTAGTAGGTAGAAATAGAAGATCGTAGCAGTTCCATTTTCTACGTAGGTGAACATTATTTTACTTGGAGAAAAAAAAATAGTTATAAATTAACTCCATAAACACAAGATTTTAAAAATACATAAAATTAAGGGAGACCTATCAGAATTCCAGTAGCCCCGCTGAAGATTGCTGCTTTCACCAAGCAGCAGGAGGCTGCCGGTTACATGCGGCCACTACAGAGCCCTTGCAGGCGTAGCTGTCATGCAGTAAGTACAGTGATCTTTCTTTCACCTTTTGTTTCCAGGTCATTCACATTTGTAGAATTTTATTAAACTTCAATTTTCAAATGATCCTTCTGATGCCATTTGACTCTTGTTATTAGTTTGATTTACTCAATGCTTTTTTGCTTAGCCTTGGGAATTTGATCTTCATAGCCCATCATCGCAGCAGTTGAAGTGCCACACTGAGGAGGTGAGTTAGGCTACATGCTACTTCAGCTCCAAAGAATGGTTTTCTTTCTGTTTTCTGACCTTTCAGCGGTAAAAGGCAATTCTAGCTTATTATGAACAGGTTATGATTAAGTTTAGAAGCTTCTACAAAATAGAAAAGCTTCTTGGTTGATTTTACTTCTGTTGGAGTATAGATCTTGCCCCAACAGGATATCGGGTCAATCCTGTTGAACACTTGCATGGAAAATTTGGAGCACATACTCCTATCCAGAACAGGCCAATAGCTGAATAGGTGAAAGATATTTTATTTGTTTGTTCAACTAATGTTTCACAGACTGATGGATTTCCTTCTTCCTTTTCTCTTCAATGCAGTTGTCTATGGCGTGTGCTTGGGCGGAAGCTGGACAACAGCCTTCTAGACCTAATTGCTTCCAAAATCTAGTTCTGATTAAAGGCTGGTGTGTATCTGCTGGGCAAGAAATCCCTTGCTGTCTCTGTATATTTAATGCGGCACATTGTGGTAATGGGATATGCTTCAGATGCAATGATCCTAGTTGCAGAAGGAAGCTAGGATGATGATGTTCTGATCATCAGTGTAGCAAAGGGAAAGAAGCACAGGCTTGACAAATACTCAAAAGCAAACTATTGTATGAAACTTCAAATTCTGAAAAACAGCTAATAAGAGAAGAAGGGGTAAGTTCTCATGGGGAAAAAAATAGTCATATGCAGTCTACTTAACAGTAGACTTTGAGTTGGGCAAAACTTTAGGGAAAAAATATGCACAAACTATGTACAGCTGAGTAGCTAAAGCTAGTCTATTAACTCCATGGTTCAGTACCTAAGTAGAAGCTACTCTAAACTAAAAAAACCCACCAAAACCCTCTAGTCCTGTTAACAATGTTAGCATTTCTTGGCTGTTTGGACTACCTTTATTTCTTTATCAACATTCACATAAAGGAATTGAACCTCTACGCATAAACTCTTGCTGCTATTTTAAGCAGAGACAAGGTAAGGTGCATGCAATAAAGGAATCCTTACTGAAAAAAATCCACCTTTCAAAAAAAACCAAAAAGCTTGTAATGGGTGGGCCCAAGTGCTAAATGGACAATGGCAGTGAGCAGTTAGAGGCTGGCACTGCCCTAGTCCTTAATAGTGTGGGAACATCTTTCCATCTCTGCTGGAGATGGTTGGAGGAGTGATGGTGAGCATATCTCTGTCTTACCAATGTGTTCCTTTGTTGTTTCCTGCAGCTGTGCTTGGCACAGCCGTCCAGCATGTTGCCTCCTTGACCCTTAACAGCAATGCCAAAGGCAGCTACAGTAGTTCTGATTTAGCATTGGGTTTAGAAAAAGTGGATGAGCAGAAATTATAGCAAAAGGAATGTGCTAGCCTTAATGCCTTGGAAAAGTGTCTTAGCAAGGCACATTAGCTTCAAATAGGAACGGCTGTTTTTTTCTTTTACCTTCTATTTTGGCTGCTGACTAAGGGAACTGGTAGCTGACTGAAGGAACTCACTGCAGCTAACATCACCATTGCTTACCCCCATGGTAGCAGTCTAGTGCTTAAACTAAAAGAATAGCTTTCAATGAGCAGGCAGGTGTTCACATACCTCCAGCAGCCAAACCAGAAGCAAGCCTTATCCCTGGGGAGGGTGGGACCTGCTTTGGTCATTAGCTAAGCTTATGCAGTACAGACCACAGGGGCAAAGTTCCTACTTGATCCCACAGTAGCAAACTGAAGTTGATGCTGTGCTCTGCTCTGAGAATAAAGAGGGAAGGCTTTTCATGTTGTTTGTGTTGGCTTCAGGCACGGTAATATTCTGTCAGTGCCAACAGCAGCCTCCTGCTTGTATTGGAGATGTGCAAAGTGGCTGGATCCTCAGGAAGGCTGTGGCAACTTGTCCAGATTGCCCTGTGCAGGGCAAGAATTGCTGTACTGAAGGTACAGGTCTAATGCAAATGCCTATTAGCTTAAATTTTTACTTGAATAGAAACAATATTTAGCTAGAAATACTTTTATGAGTAATTTATCCCTTTACACTTGAAGTGCCACCTTCCTAGTCAGCTGTCCCCACACCTTATTTCTAGCAGCGCAGCAGCCAGTATGGCTGCTATTTGTTGCTCTATCGTGGTGATACCCACACTGTGGTGTAATGGAGTTTGCCAGGCTTCAGAGCTGCTGACAAGTACTGGGACAAGAGGAATATTTGGGTAAAATAGTGGTTCTCTTGTAAGAAGTATCAAAAAAAAAAAAGTCCTGATCTAGGAAATGTTTTCATAAATATTGTTAATTTTCTGCTCCAAATTGCTGATGCTTGTTCATCTGCACTAACAATCCCTATATAAAATCCAAAACTCCAAATTAAGCTGTAGTAAGTACCGTTGAACAGTACCAAGAGAAGAAGCACATTTGTTCTTGTCATTAATTTGCTCATAAATCTTATGGTACAGGCAGCAATCTGGCTACAGCTACACAGCAATGCTGCTTTCACTACATGGTGCCTAAATCCTCATCTTGTGCTGTGGCATCAGGAGGTGTGCAACAGTAAATTGCTGTTTTGAAATGCTCCTTAGTTCTTTCTTCCTGTGTTTGATAAAATGCACACTCTTTATGTTCTGTGTGGCATCAACTGGAGCATGAATGTGGAAAATTCCTGTGCTTTGGAGTTTTTATTTTTTAAATTGAAACAATGTTATTAGAATGATGCCTTTTCAAATTGGCGAGCCTCAATGGGAGGACAGACAGTGGGAAGATGCATTTAGTCCACAAGAAGTAATTATTCTTCTTTTTGTCTGAGGAGAGGACGAAGAGCTACAATTCTTTTTGGTAGTGTCTGGAGTGGTTGATTAGAGCAATTCATAGAATCACCGACTGCACTGGGTTGAAACCGACCTTTAAAAATCATCTAGTCCAACCCCCCTGCAGTAAGCAGTGACATTTGCAACCAGATCAAGCCTGTCCTGGTTTGAGTGAGAACAGAACTAACTCTGTTCAGGGATTTTACTTTTCAGCTCAGTTTTTCTGCTCTTCAGTTACTACCTGCACTGTCTGAAGTTAGCAGCCTGTTCTCACAGACAGTGTCTGCTTCTAGCAGTGACAACACCCCATGTATAGAGCTCGTACCAAGGGTTGGTATGCAGACCAAGGTCACTGCTGGATCTTGTGTACCATGTTGGGGGGTGCAGAAAGTGCAAGGCTGCACCTGCAGGGAGGAGTGGCCAGGACAGGTGACCCTACACTGACCAGTGAGGGATTCCAGCCCATATACAGCATATCTGGTATAAAGCTGAGGGATCGTAAGGGTCAAGCTTCTTCAGTTTCCAGCTTCTTTCTCCTCCTCTTCAAGGGCTGGCATCGGAGGGGGACTCTGTCCATTCTGCCTTCGATCCCAATCTGTGTGTTCCTGAATATGGTGCCAGAACCCAGCCCCTCAACACAGCTCCTGTCTGCTTCTGGGCCCAGACTGGGACTCTCCTGGTGCCTGCTGCACAGCATCAGTGGTGACATAATTGCCATCGGGGTGGGTTGATTTCGATACTGGTTTTGTATTGATTTGTATCTATTCCATTTTATTATTGTAATTTTCCTTTTCATTAAAGCTGTTCTAGTTTCCTTTTCTAATCACCAAGTCTCTCTCCCTTATTGCCTTTCTCTTCCCCATGGGGGAGGGAGGGGGGTTAACAGAAAGCATCTGTTATAGGTCTAGCAGGCTGCCCTGACCCTAAACCATGACAAAGCCTGACCTTGAATGTGTCTCCAGGGATGGTGTCTCCACCACCTTACTGGGCAACTTATTCCAGTCTTCCACCACCCTCATAGTAAAGAACTTCTTCCTAATGTCCACCCTGGATCTACCCTTCTCTAGTTTAAAACCATTGCCCCTCATCCTATCACTACATGCCCTTGTAAACACCCCCTCCCCAGCTTTCTTGTAGGCCCCCTTCACCTACTGAAAGGCCACTAATAAGGTCTTCCTGGAGTCCTCTCCAGGCTGAACAACCCCAACTCTCTCAGCCTGTCTTCACAGGAGAGGTGCTTCAGCTCCCTGATCATTCTTGTGGCCCTCCCCTGGACTGACTTCATCAGGTCTATGTCCTTCTTGTCTTGAGGGCTCCAGAGCTGGCCACAGTACTTCAGATGAGGTCTCACCAGAGTAGAGCGGCAGAACCATCTCTCTTGATCTGCTGGCCATGCTTCTCTTGATGTAGCCCAGGATGCAATTGGCCACCTAGGCATGTGCACGTTGTTGTGCACCAGAACCCCTAAGTTCTTTTCTGCAGGGCTGCTCTCTATCACCTCATCCCCCAGCCTGTATTGATAATGAGGATTGTCCTGACCCAGGTTCAGGACCCTGCACTTGGTCTTGTTGAGCCTCATAAGGTTCACCTGGGCCCACCTCTCCAGCCTGTCCAGATCTGTCTGGATGGCATCCTCTCCCTCTGGCATATTGGCCACACCATTCAGCTTGGTTATGCCTGCAAACTTGGTGAGAGTGCCCTCAATCCCACTATCTATGAAGGTATCAAACAGCATTGGTCCTAGCATGGACCCCTGAGGGCCATTATTTGTCACTCAATTCGGAAACAGCACCCCTTTCAATTGGAAGACATACACATCAGCTTTGTGTCCCAGCTTTTATACAGTGTAACAGAAATCTGTTGTGTCTGCAAAGTGGGAGCTCCAAAACCCCATGTACCAAGACTCTCAGGAGAAGAGCATGACAGTTGTGTTTCTCATGGCCAAGTAGATGTGCTCACAAACTCCCTAAAACCCCAGTGCGGTGGGGCTTAGTGTTGAAACTGGCAGATGTTTTCTGAGGAATGGCCTCCTCCTTGTTGCAATCTTGCCCTTGTGAATTGGGAGGGAGATGTCCCCCAGCACTCACTGTGAACTGGTCACCTGCCTTCAGCCTGCATCCCTTAACCCTGCTCTGGAGCCAGTGGTGCGATACTGGCGGTGCCCGCCTCGGCTGTGATAAGCGGTGCCGGTGCTGATGTCTGTCACTGCTGCCCCTGCCAAGACAGCCAGCGCTGACAGCAAAAGCCGAGCTTTGCTTATTGATCTGCCTGCTGCCAGTGAAGCCGCTGCAGATTCACAGCCCAGCCCTTGAGGAGGGTGTGAACTTCATAGCAGTTCATTCAAAGATATTTTTAACAATCCTTTGATTCTTTCTGTGAGAAGACTTCCCTTTTTTTTTTTTTTCCCTTTGGGTCATCTTTTTCTAATTATTTTTCCAGGAAATGAGAACAAATAAAAGAAAGCCCTTCTGCTATGAATACATGTGTATTTTAAAAAGCAGATATTAAGTAAGTTCCCCAAGCAGAAATAAAACCCAGTCTGGCTTATGCAAGTAATACCACAATCCAGAATAGCAGTTTGGGCCTTTAAATGTACTGAAGATGCTTAAATAATACTTACGACAGGTACAGCTATGCTAGCATAAAAGGTATAACAGGTACAAGGTATAACGACCTGGGCAGGAAGAGAAGGAAACCCTACTAAATGAAGTCATGTGTTCTAGTAATGATCCTCATCTGGGAAATTCCGTCAGGACAACCTGTCAGTAAGGACTGCAGCCTTGCTGACAACAGTTCGCTGCACAAAACCCGTAGCAACGGCGTTTTAATAACGCTACCCTTCCCACTAACTTCACATGGGGGCAGCAAGGCATTGCTTTAGCAGCAAGAAATATGGTTTGACCCGAGAAGAGACTTTGCCAAAATAAACATACAAGATGCAGAGATTTCTGAGTCTGAGGTGATTTGTTTATACGGTAAAAAACACAAACAACACCACACCCACTCCCCAAACCCCAGGTTTTTAAATAACTAAATCCCTACATACTCAGCTTTCAGATGGGAATTGATTCTGGTATTTTATACTACCAGGAAGAGGAATCTCTACTGATGAAGTGTTAAGCTGCAATATGGACGTGTACAAACTGCAATAAAATCCAGCTCCTGTGGTAAGCATGGCTTGGCTTTTTTTATGTGCCAAGTGATCTAAATGATAGTACCGGGGTGATGAATTCTAGCTTTTCTCTGGGAGAAGGAGGTGGAGACTTCAGGTTATGTGTTTTAACTCACAATCCTGATTTACAACGTTGTGGACACAACAGCGGAGCCCAAAGTAATTCCTGAATCAAGATTTTTGAGGTTTCTGATGGGGCTTCAATTTTTTTTTAGGAGTAATGATGTAAGGGTAGATACACTGTCTAAATATAATGAGAAAGGCACATAAATGCTTGTTTGTCATTCAAGTCTGGGCAGTGAAAAGCAAGTAATCTGACTTGTGACTAGGCTACCAAGAATGAAACCAAATATCCCAAACGAGAAGAGAAGAAAGCGTCCATCCACCATCTGAAGTTTATCTCCAACAGATCAAAAGAAAAAGGGGATAGGAGTTGCTGCCAGTTTGGGGTCTCTTTTACCATGAAGGGAACGTGGTAAGTTGCAGGGCATGGATTGGGAATACAATAGGGAAAGCAAAACATCCCTAACAGCAAGGGCCACTTACCTACAGAAGCTCATGGCAGCTTGGAGAGTCATGTCACAGGGTTTTCCTTTTCCCAGCTCTGAAGAGGTTCCAACTAAAATAGCATAAGGTGACAGGTCTGTGTTCCTGCTTTATCGTGGAGAATTTGTAAGATGGACACCCACGGAGGAGAGAAAGGTGCCATTGCTTTTTACTGTTGTAAGAGTTTCCTCTAATTTGCCCTTTCTGTTCTTACTGTCCAGTGCACGTGGGCAGAGCCACTCCAACAAGTGTTCGCGGTACCTCCCTGTGACCAGCTCAGCAGCTGTGTCTCAAGGTGAGGTGCCCTTGGTTTTTGCCCCTGTTGAACTGGGAGCTGCTAAGGATGAAAGACACGTTCTGTTAGTCCTCTTTTCATGCCTTTGCTATTTCTGATGCCCTTTTTTTTTTTTTTGAAGTAGAAGCAGTTGTATTTGTAAGGAGCTTTAGCAAATGAGGCCTGCAAACTTAAGGAAAGCAAAGCACCATGCTCTGAAGGCACATGAATACTTCTGAAAAATTCCCCTCTGTAGAGGTCCTGTAGTAGTCAACCAGCAGAAATGCCTTTGTTATAATAAGGAGAACATTTGCCAATTCAGGGACTGAATGAATTTACAAGGTAAGAAGATATTGGTCTTGCATAGTCACTTAAGCATCCCGCAGCAGCTTTGCCTGCGAGGATCAGCATCCTGGTCTGACACAGGTGCAGGGAGCTGTGGCAGAGCTCTGGGCCCGGGCACGCAGGCGTGTGGGTATCGCTATCGCATGGCCAGTAAATGTACTTATCCCCTATGCTGCTGCACAGGCAGTTTGCAGTTCAGAGCGTTAAAAAATATATGGAAAACGCACTTTTATCAGTTTCAGACGACTAACAAAAGTCATTTTAACTCTTATTTTTCCCTGCTCTAAGTGAGAAGATTTTTCAGGAATCACAGAACAGCATGTGAGTTGTTCAAATGACTGAAATAAAACGCAGTATTTGCTTTCCTGCAATCAGGCATTTGGCTTGAGAAAGGCAAAGAACGTTTCTACTGAGACAAAGGCATCAGAAAACTACTCCTACTAGCAGTAGTAGTTGTAGTAAAAATTCAGAGATTTTTAGGAAAATAAATGAAGTTGAAGCACATAATAGATATTTATAGACTACGTGATCATTCCTGAGTAGCTCTCAGCTTTAAAAACCTTTGCCAGCTCTGAACATATATATGAAGTTTCAATTATAGCCAGAAGCTGCAAGATGCTCAGTTTGGTGAAACCCAGTGAGTTTGGTGTCCTACATGGTCTGGGGCTTTAGTGATGGGTTTACATTGAGACAGATTGAGCTAATGTTCTGAGACTTCTAGACGAGGGAAAGTGAGTGAAAAAGTTTCAGAGTAGAGATGACTGTTGCTATACTTATGGTTTTTTGCATATTTTAGTTTTGGGCGCTTTAAACTTCAAATCACACAGATACTACCAGCTCAGCTTGTAAAGACAGCTAGGGAAAAAAAAAAAAAAAAAAAAAAAGCTTTGCTAATTAGTCTATCGCTAAATATGTTCTAAAGCACTTTGCAAAGTGCCACATGTTTTCAGTTTTACAAAAGCATAATGAGGTGCACTGTTATCTCTGCTTTTACCCAGACAAGCTGAAAAAAACTCTGAGCTTGAATATGTAAAGTACCTGTTACAGATAATCTCTGCAAGGGATCTGGTGCTGGTATTTTGTTGTGATCAAGGCTTCTAACTGGGAATACGTGTGGTATACATAGATAGGTAGAGAGCAGACTCTTTTCTAACAGTCTGTTATTGCTATTGAAAGAGATCCACCTTACTGAGTATCAGTGGAACCATCAACTTGAAGGATGGGGCTGGGAAAGTATTTTGCTTGCCATGTATAAAAGAATCAAGAAGCTGCTTTTCCTATTATGAAAACACCAGTCCAACCCAGATGAAAATGGTCTTATAGGAAGACTCTGTGAACACAGGCTTTTAACAGCTGCCATGCTGTCACCTGGGGCTGCCAGATGCCCCGACAGGTCCCTGACAGGAGCTTGTGGTTTGAACTCCCTGAGATGATCCCCTTCCCTTGCCATGCCTTGATGTTGCCCCATAGCATGGGGCTGTCTTGGGCAAGGGGTGCTCTGGGAGATGCGGGATGATTGTATGAAATCCATCATCAGTCATGACTGTCCATGGTGTGCTCCTCACCCTGAACCAAGCATACTAGAGCTGACAGCTCTGGGTAGCTGCTAATCAGGTTTTGAGATGGAGCATCTCAAACTCCATCATGCAAATCCCTGCAAGTTTCTTCTCGTTCATCGAGCTGGCTTCAGATGGGCAATGCAGAACCTGTCACGCTGCAATCCCATTATTGTAGTTATCATCTTGATAACTACAAGGTTTTCCAAAGATCAGCTGTTCCGGGTTGGTAACAATCTTTGAGGTAAGGCGTGGGATGTGTGGGAACCACCTCTGCACCCTGCCTTTGCAGTGGCATGGCTCTGTTTCTGGCCTGAGCTGTGAAAGGGACAGGGCTGGGAAGTAACTCGCTGGGAGCAGCACTGAAGTCGAGGGGGCAAAACGCAATTACCTGGGCTGTAATTTGACCAGAATCTGCTGGTCCAGCCTAATACCCCTGTGAAAGCCTGCAGCTGTCTGAGAGCCGCCGAAAGAGAACAAAAGAGGGAGATGAGAATGGAGGGGGAAGTACTGATGTGTTGTTAGTGAAAGACGGTAATTTTAGTAAGAAAAGCTTGAAAGAATGAGAGAAATGTAACTTTGCAGTCACTTTCATTGCAGTGAAATGACTTAGCAGCAGGTTTTAAAAACAGCATGTTATCAGAGCTACCCCGTTCCTGTCTTTTTAGTAAAAGAAGTACTTTTTACTTGAGCTACTGTGTTGTTTGGGTCGGCAATACGTGAGCTGATTTCTAGGGAGAGAGAAAACCCAAACTTTCTTGGCGCTCCAGCAGCTCGGACACTTTTGAAGGAGCATCCCTGCGCCTTCCCTTGAGCTGCCACTGCCTTGCAAGGAGGTAGGAAGCAGAAGCACCGCGTGTAGTCGGAGCGGCAGCGTGCGGCCCTGCAGCGCGGGGCCCGCCGCCTCTCCCGGCGGGGGGGGTGAGGGGCACGGCGGCTTTTTTGAGGGGTGGAGCCGGTTGGTTTCGGCCGCAGGGCCCGGCGGGGAGAACGCCCACCCGCCTGCGACGGTCACCGCGGCGCTGCGGGAAGCGGCGGCGCTTCCCTCTCGGCGGGGACTCCGGTGGCATCCCCCCCCGCCGCAGGGGGCAGGGGCGCGGGTCCGCCCCGTCGGGCGGGGGCGGGGCCGGCGCATGCGCGTTGGGCCCTCGCCGCTGCCTATAAGAGCGGGGCGCGGCGCCCCCCCCAACCCCAGCGGCTGTGCCGGGCGCAGCGCCGGACGGGGCGCACGGCGGCGGCTCGGCGCCCCCCGGGCGGGCGGAGGATCGCACCGCACCCGCCTACCTTCCCCCCATGGGCGCGGGGCAGGGCGCAGGCCGGTCCGGCGCGGCGCGGCGGCCGGGAGGGAGTAGCGAGTAGCGGCACCGCCCGCCCGTCCTCCGCTTCCCACCCCCCCCCCTTCGTCCGGTTCCCTCCCGGCGGCGGCAACCCCGGGCATGCGGCGGCGGCAGGACCCGCGGCGAGAGTCCCCTCGACGCGGCGGCTGCATGCCCCGCGGGGCCGGGCGGTGCTGCCCCGGCGCGGG